>BMAW01060826.1:311569-387088 GCA_019974015.1 Nephila pilipes
GATTTAATCATAAATAAGTGTTTAAATGATTTAATCATAAATAAGTGCTTAACTCTCAAGGTATGGAATGTTGGTTTTAGAATTCGGTTAATTAAATTTTGTTCATATAACTGATCGAATCCTGGAATGAAACTTACTTGGTAACTCCCGGTACCATATCTATACCAGTATGTGAAGTTGTGAAATACTTGTGTATGGAAAATTTTGTTGGAATAGCATGTAGTTAATTTCATATTTCTTCTGATTGTCATTTATTTTTTACGTTGAATATTTCTGACAAATCAAAAATAAAAGTAAAAAAATGAACCTAAATGATGAACATTTGAAGTGTTTTATTAAAAAAAATGTTTGAAATGATTGATGTTTCTTTAAATATGATAAATCATAATAATCCCTTAATATTTTTTCTAAGAGTAATCAGTGTTAAATATTCAAAATTTCTTTTTATTTTGCACGATTTTACAAAGATAAAATATATTGCATACAAGTGGGTTACGTAAGCTTAGTAGGCAATGGAAAATAGAACTAATGAAATGACTTAATAAATTATTCAAGGAATATAATTGTTTTCAAGAGAAAAATTTAGGAATAAAGGGAATGATGCCTTCGAAAAATATTTTTTTAATATGCAATCGATAAAAATAAATGAAATTAATTTTAAGAAAATAATTATTTTAATTATTTAGTTCACCATATTCATTTAAAAATATACATTTTTATTCCATATGATTATTTTATGATAAAGAGGGTTTGTAATCCATACAGGTAATCTCATATTGAGTTATCCATTTACATACAAGTAGAAAAATTAAAGATGAACTAATAGTTTCACCTCAAGAATATAACATGTAAATATTAATTTTTGCCATGTAAATTTTGACTTTAATATAGCCCCTAAAAACGCTTATTTTGAGAATGCATTATAAAGCTAAGTTGTTTACATGCTCCTGTTCTGAGTCTAATTCTTCATGATTAAAAGTCTAATGTATAATCTCGATATAGAAAGAGCAATGAAAGTCTTTTTTTTTCGGGAACAAAAATCGGTGTTATTCTCCACTGCTATTATCCTGTATCTTAAATCAAAGTAGTAACTATTTTTGTGCAATAAGAAAAATGTCTATTTTTATCATTCATCTTTTTTTTTTCTCATAACATTTGTATGCCGCAATTTGTGAAAAATATTTTTAATTAAGGATTTTCTCTGTTCAATTTTCGACATTGTCGTACTAGACAGATAAAATCACGTTATGATACATTACCCACCTCATAAAATCACTGGTAATAATTTCATATTCCATTCTTACTAAATGCAATAATAATCCTCCATTTTTAATTATTTATTGCTGTAAGATTCAACAAAACCTTTTATGGGCATGTCAAAATTCGACGTTCATTTCGCCACACATTTCCGATTCTTTCTTTTTGCGTGAGGCCCTTTCATACCTGTACCTTTCTCATTCAAAACCAAGGTTTCGCTGGTATGGTCCTTTCCTTAAGAAGCTGTGTCGAGGAGAAGGGTAAATCAATTCTTGATCCATCTCCTATTAGCCGCTTCATCCTTCTCGGGAGCTCTCGTCTCTCGTGCCGTCGTCAGCATTTTTCCCAAAGAACCTTTTTCTTTCCTCTGTTTGCTCTCCCGGCTGTTTAACGTTCTTCGAACTGCCTACTTTGGAAGAATTTTTATTCTTACCTTCCTTATTTCTTTCGGGTCTGATAATGTTCTTGAGCCCATTCGAATTTTTATTTTTCATATTAAAAAAATGTATTTTTAATAGAACATTTTTTTGGAAATTATCACAGTTTTAGATTTGCCATTTTTTTACACCCCCCCCCCAAAAAAAAAAAAAAAAAAATTCTTTCCCTTATTTTGTGTTGTGACATTATATTTTAAAAATGTCTTACACAGTAGGCTGAACAGATTAATATTCTTAGAAATAATATAAATCAGAAATCACAGCATAATAATATGTTTTTACTTGATTTATTAAATTTAAGTTTCCTTTTAATAATTTTACCCAATGAAACTACTATAAGAGTTACTATATTGGAAGATTACACTCTTGGAATTGTTATACTAAGATAATTACTATTGAAGTAGTCATCTTCAATAGTGCAATACAAAAATAATAACTAATGGAGTTACTCTGTACAAAGATAATTTCTTTTAGAGTTACTGGACAAAAATAATTATTATTCGACTTACTGTACAAAAAATAATTATTATTAGAGTTACTCTATATAAGGCTGATTACTTTTGGATGCACATTTGCTAAAAATACAATGTAAACAGAAAAAAGGAGGATAAAGAAAAAAAAAATGGGTTGATAAGAAGAAAAATTGCATGGATATAACAAGGGAGAATCACCTGTATTTACCAAAGACAGTAAACTTCAGGAAAAGAAAACCTCTGAATTATGATTTCCATTCTTCCCTAAAGGAGATAAACCCTTGAAAATAATAACTACTATTGGAGTAAATATACAAAGTAAGTTAAAACGGATAG
The DNA here is from genome assembly GCA_019974015.1 of Nephila pilipes. NCBI lineage: Eukaryota > Metazoa > Arthropoda > Arachnida > Araneae > Nephilidae > Nephila > Nephila pilipes. Next base: position 314,073 of record BMAW01060826.1, read on the forward strand.
TTACATTTCATGAAGATTTATTCGCAGGGAGTTAAATTAGGGTTTCTTAGGGGGACACTGATTGAGTGCGTCGTCTGTTCTGCGACCAATACACCGTATAACGCCACTGGATATCGATCGTGTTTGTGATGATTATATTGAGCATTTAAAATGTTATATACTTTAAATAGTTATTTTTAACTTAACTTGTCCAAAAAGGCTATAACTTCTATATTTTTGTAATGGTAGCCCTTCAAGATTGGTCTTGCGTGTGTGTAAATACTTTGTATTACGTTAAAGAAATCGCGGAATTTTTATCAAATGAACTTTAAAAATACAATTACTCTTAATGGAAAGTTCATGATTGCCAGAAAACGTTCCGATATTTTTTTTTAATTTCCAAACACTAACACATGTTATGGTATAATTGATGATTTAACTGGAGAAAGTACGATTCAAAGTATTCAAGAATATAATCAAAACATTTCAAAAATTCAAAATCAGAAAATTTCAAGAATTTGAATCAGGACATTTATATAAAAATTACCTTTTTTATAATTTAGGCAGGATTATTATTCAAATATTGGTTTTGTATCTAATAAGATTATAAAAAATTTCGAATAATTAGGGGGAAAAAACCGGTTTTTTTAAAAAAGAGAAGCTCTAATTATTTATTCGAACCTATCAAAAAAGTTTAATGGTATTTGTTTGAGGGTTTTTTATGGCAGTTGTATGAACACATCCCAAAAAATGTTAAAATTTTAAATATATTTACACGTATTCAGAATTTGTGACTTATATGTATATTAAAAATAAATTACAATGTTGAATTTTTCCCTCAGCGTCAAAAGTGTATGGTACTTCACTTGAAACAAACTTGCGTATAGTAGTTGCATGTACTTGGTCTCAACATTTGAGAAATTACTTCTTTAAATATCTTTGAAATTGCATTTACCTGTGTGGTTTTAAAATAATGATTTATAACTTAGCCTTAATAATGATTTATAACTTAGCTTTAACATATACAACTATATATCAAGGAAAATTATACTATATTTAAATATTTGCAAAATAAATCTATATAAAAATTATGGATGCTAAAGGAAGTTTTATTTGTTGTAGTAATGTTTATTTCACAAATACATCAATGCCATTAACTTTCCTACACACAAAAATTTAAAGCTAGGATTCGTAATAAAATATTTTTTAATGGGCTTAGAATATTATATATATTCCAAAACTATTTCTCCAATTTTATTTTGGAACACTACCATAAAATAATTACTTGAACACGTAACACTATAAAGAATAGAATAACTCTTTTTATTTAACAATCTCTTTATTACGGAATAACGAAAATATCCTCCCCCCCCTTAACTGAAGGGAACAAAATTTCCGGCATTTATTGTCCCTTTCACAACAACAAGGACTTCCAATTCGTGCAAAATGGCAGCTGCCTCCTTTTTAAGGGGAGAACAATAAAATTTTATGCCTGAAGCCCTTTGATGGCTTTCTTAAAAGGTCTCGAACAAGAGTAAAAGAATGCCAATATATATCCCTGAAATTTACGCCCCTGATCATCCAATATGGTGGAAGATTCCCAAAATCTAATTCGACTTTTCTCATAAGGTCATCTGATGGGCTGTTGTTAAAAAGTGCCTTGAATGCAAACTGGAAATTTATGAATTTTGTTCATAGAATGACCTCTTTCGCTCACAAATTGTGTTTGAACTGTGGTTTTATGTGATTCGGTTTCTTTATGTCAGGTTTATGTCTGTAGGTCATGAAATTCCTCAAGAAAGTTTGCTCTACAAAAGAACTTCTAATTGTCTGGGCTGATAGAAAAATAATGGAAGTCTTATATCTTAAAGAAATTTTTCGTATAAAGTGATTGAGTAAATTTGACATTTTTGAAAAATCTATATTTCGAATATTTGAAATTGCTTAGGGAATTCTGAAATTCGCAAGTTAACAGCCGCTATCAAAAGTCGTATGAAAAATAAATTATCTTTTCAAACCAACAATTTTTATAAGTAGTTTTTAAAACTATACCTTAAGAAAAAAAAGCATCCTTAAAAATATAATAATTTCGAAAAGAATTTACTCTATGATAGTAGAAAACTTTTACTGCGCTCATCAGTGATATATTGAATGAATTTCAAATAAAATAATATATTGTAAAAATTGTTATTCATAAATTCTTTATTGTCTTTCAATGGATTTTTTTTCTTTCAAAAATTACAGCAAATTAATATTCACTAAAACTTTTTTATTTGTTTAAAATAAAATATTGCAAATATAGTAAAAGTTTTTTTAATTTAATTAATTTATTTATTTTGTTATTTCTCTTTTAGGTAACACTTTTTATGCGTCTGCAAAATTTAAGTTATCTACCTATAATCCTTTTCATTATCAAAAGGTGACATTATTATTTTTACAATACTTTAACTATCACGAATTTTGGAAAAACTATTTGATAATTTTATCAAAATAGGTAGGATGAAGTATGTCTAACATTTTCAAAAATTGCTATTACTTACTAATTTTTAAATTATTATTAATTCAGGAGCAGCATTTTAATTCTTTTTACCATTTCATAAAATTGATATTGATAAAATAATCAGCGATTAACAGCCCTTTATATGCTGCGAAATATATCACGTATAAAGTTCAAATGATAATTTTATCGATGAAGATTAAATTCATCGTTTCGAATTTGCTAGTGCCTTTCTGCTTATATCAGTGTGGCATCTTTCTCTCTGAGCGCGATGAGAAACCAGAGTATTTCTAGAGGGGGTAATTGACTTGTCAGAACGCACTACGGTTGAGGCTTGTCAAGAAAAAACAACTTATTAAGCCAGTTTATTGCTCCTCCTGGAAAAAGCAGTTTTTAGTCTCTCCAAACATACACGAGACCAGTCTGCGGCAATTAGCGTCAAAGCTCTCTTCGAGAGAGAAAAGAAAGTATAAAGTTTGACGGAAACATATTTCTTCTCGCAGCTTGTAAAATATGGCTTTTAAAAATGCACCGAACGAACTGGGCGTATGACGGATTTAGGCTTATTAATTTATGCGAATTAGAGCACTGACTAATTTTTATACATAAATTTGGTTATAGGCTTAGATAAGATTATATTCTTTCGATCAGTTTTAATATGCAAAATGCATGTGATTATCAACATGGCAGAGAATCAAGATGTTCTGGAGAAAAGGTCTAATTTCACACACTATTTTATCTGTATTTTAGATATTAAAACAATACTTATTCTAATAAATATAAAATACGTAATACAAACAAATTTTTATTTAATATGCTTAGTATTATTTGCAACAGTAGTATCATTCCTTTTCTTTTCTTCTTTCAATAATTCTTAAATCATTACTTAAAAATTGATGCATGCTTTTACATATATTCTTGATTAGAAGTACTGAACATACATATATAGCTAAGGCGTAGAATATTTTATGATATAAATTCCTTTTAATACTTAATTGTTCAAATTTTAATTATATTAGTCAAAAAGTTTCATAATCAAAGGTAACTGAATTAGTAGTTTTCCTTCTTTTTCTTCATAACTAATACTAAATTTTTGTGATTCTAATAATTTACTTTTTTAACAGGAAAAAAAAAAACTGTCAGAAATTTCATTATTTAATTTAAAGAATCCGGATTTTTCTGTTCTAAATATAGTTTATTCAGTTAAAAAACCATTTGGTCTTTTACTTTTTCAGTTTTTGAATAGTTGACAAATTGCATTGAAACATATAGTCTCAAGGTTCTTAATCTCCATGGCTGCGTTATCCTAGTGGTCAATGGTCGTGGACTCGCGGCCGGCAATTTTCGTCGAGTCGGGATTCTGGCCTTGATGCCTCTAAAGACCTGCAGTGTAGCTGGGACTGATGCTCGTTAAATCTATCGAGGCTCAAAGTCCTTCCCAGGCGTGGTGGGGAAGTTGGGGGAGGGAGATGCCACCTCAGGTGTCATCCTCGTCACTTGACCGAGGTTCAGAATTTAAAGGTCCGTCGTCAATAACCCTGTAGTTGCTTCTGGTGCGAAGAAAAGAAAACCTATCAATGAATCAATCTTAATTTCCATATATGGTGAGCTTTTGTGACTGAAATTCTACTTCAATTGCACAGAACTTCGTATATAAGTTAAGTGTATAAAAATAATGGTCTTACAATGTTCTTTTGAGATTTTTCTAGCTTTTTTTAAGTGTGTTTTAACAATAAAAAACCATACTGGGTAACAATAAGTTAAGAAGGGTCAATGAATCAGAGTACAGATAAGCAACTTATTTTCAATACTTAATTTTGAAATCTGAGTAATTAAGAGTTAAACAGAACTCGTGCTAGTTCGGAATTTCTTTTTGATGTGTGTGATATGTTGTTCAAACGTGAATTTCTTAACTAAAATTATATCAAAATATTTAGTATGTATCAATTTTTGATAATTATGGCACGATATGCGAAGAACAATGCTCTGTGTAGTAAATTTGCTTTCTTTTTTTTAAAAAAAAAAAAATTTCCACAACTGTCGAACATCATTTAAACTTAATGAGTTATTGAGCACTGATACATTACAAGAACATTTGTAAGGTAATTTTAGAGCAGATTCGTATCAGAAAGATTGATCGTCCAAAAAGCAATCAGGTTGCATGAAAATGTGAAAATATAAAAAAGCAAAGCAAATTATGTTTATGCATATTTATATCACAGTATTAAATATAAACAATTCTACAGTTAAATATATATCACTTATTAAAATAATATTACTGTTTTAAATTAATACTTTTTGAAAATTTGTTATGCAACATTATATTAATTTTAAATAAATTCTATAATTAAAAATTAATATTATTTTTTCTCAGAGCAGTACAAATTTTTAATAATTCTTTAAGTATCTTTACTGTTTTTTTCGATATATATATATATATAATCTTGCACCACCTGAGTGGAAGATATTTATGGCTCAAAAACATTGCTAAAAAAATTCGTCCTGTAGATGTACGGTGATAACAGTCCAACAATTAGGATGATGGTAAATGACGTTTTATATACAAATATTCAGAAAATGATAAGGTTCGGGCAGTAAAACTTGGCCAAATCAGCATCACAACAGGAACAAAAACAGGTTTTAAACAAATCAGCAAAACAAACAGATACAGAACAGCATTGTAATAACAATAATATAGAGCTTTCAATAACTTTTAGCTCACCAGCTCATTAGCTCACATCGCGGACAAATCTCTAAAGTAATGATTTGCATTTCAAAGACAGACTCCGATAGATACGGCAGTTTCCCGGCTGATTCGCCTAGATTACGCATCTCTTTATATTGAAAGCTGTTTCGGCCAGGTCTGACGTCACAATAAAAATTCCTTAGCTCCTCACCTAATACAGATGTCGGAAAAATTCAAGCACTTTCGAGAACCTTCATTTTGTCTCCAAGGTTGGGAGTCATTGGGTAATACTTCCCAGGAAACCAATAAAGCCTCTGTTAATGTCTCATTTCCTTTATAAGAGTAACATTGCAGGGAAGCATCATTGCATGTTCGTAACAATATGAATGTAACATTTTTAAATCTTGAAACAAGTTAAAGCCATGAGGCAAAACAAAGGAAATGGGCCTTTTAAATTGCATTTAGTCTCAATATTTTTGTACTTTTGTTAAAATGTACATCACCTGAACGTTGGATGTAGATAAAAACAAAAATTGAAAGAATAAACATACATCATTAAAACCAAATTTAAAATTGTAGTTGAAGGTTATTTAAAACAAAGGCTTAAGGAAGATAATATATATAAATTACAAAAAAAATAATTATGATAAAAACACAAAAAAGACACAAAAATAAATTGAAAAAGAAAATTGAAATCCTTTTAAAATACAATAAATTATAAATAAAGCTGTTTAAGGTAATCAACTACACACACACACACACACACACACACACACACACACACACACACACATATATATATATATATATATATATATAGTATATATATAACACATCGATCATCTCCAGAATAACCCAGAGATGCCTCGTAGTAAACAGTAACCAGTCTTTCTAGATTACTAACCTTTGCTTAGCGTGTCAAATCTTGTATCGGACCAGAAACGGCTGAGTTATCGAGGTTGAGTAAAGTCGTTTGTAGTTTGTTTAAAAAATGGAAGAAACCGAGTTTCGTGTTCTGATAAAACATTGTTTAATGGTAAAACACGTGTCAAACTGAAACAATGGATTGAAAATGTTACCCGGACTCTTTGTCCATCAAAGCAACGATTTGTCGGTGGTTTGCCAGTTTAAACGTGGTGTATCGACACAAATGACGCGGAACGCTGGGTAGACCTGTGACGTTACACCGGAAAATGTGAGTGAAGTGACAAAAATTATAATGAAAGATCGTAAAGTGAAGCTCTGTGAGATTGCTGAGATGACACAGATATCATATGGAAGTGTATTTACTGAAAAAGGTTTTTTGAAGTGAAGTGAAAAAGGTTTTTTCCAAGTGGGTGCCGCGATTGCTTTCGATGGAACAAAAACAGCAACGAGTCGATGATTCAGAAAGCTGTTTATCGCTAAGATTTGGAAAAGCGTTGGAACGATTGTATCACCCTAAAAGGTGATTAACAAAAGGTGTTATGTTGATGAATAAAAAAAAAATTTGCAAAAAAAATGTTGTTTTCAATGTTAGTCTCGGGAGTTATTGATTGATGTGTTAAAACATACACATTCTTGCTTAGTAAAATTACGTCACAGTACAATGAAATGCATCTAAATATATTAATTGTCGTAGAAACAATAAAATTAAGATGATAAAAGGATTCGTGAAAAACAGTAAAAACAACATTTCTTTTACATAATCGATCGCATACAAATAACAATACAGCAATGGAAAGAGAAAACGGAAAAGTCGTTTACTGTATACAGTAGAGCATTCTAAATTTATCATTTTTTTATGTTTATCTTCACTATAAGTTACTCCATTTTTTTATTCCCCCGACATACACTACTTTACACTTATTGGGAAACCAACTTTTTTAAAAATCCTTACCATCTCTATATGTAGACTCCTTGCATTAAGACTTATAATACCAATTTAATGTGTGATAATTTATTTCCTATAAATTCATTAGTTAAATCTATTCTATTCCAAGAAGAGAGAGATAATGTGAAGCTTACTCCTTAATCATGCCATTTTATATTTTCGTTACAAATTCTTTTTCAATATTTTGCTATAGAGAAATGTCAAACTAGTTTTAACTATTTCGTTTTTTTTTTTTTTTTTTCCATCTTAGAGGACTCCTGAGTAATAGATAAAAAGAGAAAGAATAAAATCAAAAATAAATAAAAAAAAATTAAAGGTAAAAGTAGTCTGTAATGCATGACAAGAAAAAGATGCACATAAAAATTCAACATTGCAATATGGTTTGTTAAAATAAAAAAAAAAAATATTTAATCCTCATTCGTATTAGAAACGGTAGACGTTGAACCAGAAAAAAAAAAGTCGGAAGTTTACTTTCTATAAATGTATGAGAAAGTTGGGCGCTTGGATGTATTAGCACATTTTTACCATATATTGACTACTTTACTATGTTTCTTCAATGATCATTTTATAAAGGCTCCGCAGTATGTGTGCATAATTAAACACGTTCACTTTAATCAAAAACGAGTTAGGAATGTATATGTGTATATATATAAATATATATATATATATAACGTTGCATTGCATTGTAGCATTCAGCGGAGTACGAGTACATTTATAAAGATATTTATGATATAAATCATAAGAAAATAGTTTAGATTATAATACATGATATTAAAAAAAAACCAATTCCAGAATTACAAAAAGACTTTTTTTATAATTTATGTTGACAAAGTTCCAAGTACTCATGCAATTATTTACAAAGAATACTATAACTTTATTATGAATAAACATCGTGAAGAGAAGAATTCTTTTTCAGAAAATATTTTTAGTGAGCTAGAAATTAATGATAGAATTACTGCTCTATATAAGAAATAGATTAACAAATAAATAAAATTTAATTTTCTCAGAGCTTTATTGCTTCAAAATTTCATGGAGAACCCATTAAGTTTAGAACTATCTCTAATGAATGTAATAGTTACATTACGATAGTAACTAAATTATTAAAAAAAATCTTATAAGATACTGTTAATGTGTTTAATAAAACTGATATCATTAAAAATAGCTTAAATATTATCAAGAACATAAAGGACAAAGATTTATTTGCTATATATAATTATGATTTTGAAAACTACTTTAATTCAATAGACATAAATTATCTTGTAAAGGAATTATTAATTATAGTTATAAGGATCATAATATTAATGAATTTACTTCTTGTGAGAAATATAAATCTTCAGTTAATATTGTATTTATAAAACTGCATATTAAATTTAATGTACATTTTTTTAATGAACTAAGGGCATTCTACAAAGAGGACCTGCAAGTAATAGTTTGGCGACTATTTACATACATTATAATGAACAAAATTATATTGATGGAAATAAATTATTACTTATATATAATATATATATTGGCAATGAATAATAATAAACCATAACTTATCTTTTAATCTTGCATATTTAAATCTAATTCAAATTACCTTATTAGCCATATATAGCGCGATACTTTTTGACAAATTATTTCCCGTTAAAATTCTGACTCCGTTAAATTAGAGGCCTGGGTAATGGAATATAATAACTGTTCTTAGTAATACGCCTATGCCTTTTCCCAACCTAATTATTACATGCCTAAATTATATATATTTTTTAAAATTCTTTTATGTAAAATAAATGGATAGCATTAAATTCATCTCTTCTTTTTCGAACTATCTTTAAGAACATTTCTGGTATTGCGTTACTTTCGGGGTAGTACAGAAATGAAAGTAGATATGAAACAGAATTTTTGTACATACAATTGAAAATTATAGATCGTAAAATTATTAATAACATGTATTACAAGAGAGACAGATTAAAACTTCATAATAATAAGGAATCGTTCTGGAGTAGCTGTTCACAAATTTCTATTTTTAGAAATGTTATGTTTAATTATATTACTAGATTAGAATATATATATATAGTTATTTACCTTACAATTAAGGGAGTAGTTCCCATAATTCATATATTTTTACCATTAAATCTTATTTTTTTAATTTTTATTTACAATTGAAATATATTTTTTAAAATTATTTATAATTTTCTTCTAGATCTAAAGCTTTTTAAAAATCATTTCTTAAAAATCGTAGGGTGAGTAAATTTAAGTAAATAAATTTCGTTTGGTAAAATCAATCAATCAAATTGTTGATGGTAAATACTTTCCTGATAATAAGTATTTTGCGACGTATCGAAATAATTCCTTAAGTACACCATTTGTGTTTCCTTGCGTGGTAAAAGTTTTTAACTCAATTTTAGTAATAATTAATTAATGTTGTATATAAATTAGTATAGTTTATTTTTGAAGAATACGTTAATTTATTTTGGTTTAAATGGATTTGATTCCTTTATTTCTTTCTTTTTGTCTTTAGATGAACTTTTGTTTTGCTTTGGAATTTATGCTTATTTTGGTTTAAAATCATTTTGTTGCAGTGTAATTCTCTGAGATGTGATGGGTTGGAGCCCTAATACTAGTATAAACACACATTTTGTAGTCCCAAATATGAGACGGCTTATAATTATTTTATCTCCATGTTTGAGTTTAATTTCTTAATTCTTTTCTTTTGAGGCATGTCTTGTGGATCTTGATTAGGTTTTAATATTGTATTAACTTCGAACCAACTAATACTTCTATATAGCAAACTTCTACAACTAATACTTTTATGTAGAAAATAGTTTTAGAATTTTTTTTTTTCTTTAGCCTATCCTGAAAGAAATTAAATGAAAATGTACTGAAAATGATAGTCTATCATCATTATAAATAAAAAAAAAATGAAATTTTTCATTCCAGTTAGAAATTTTCGATTAAAAATTGAAGTTTCGGGCCCACTGCAACTGTCTAACTATTTAACTTGTGATTGTGCAAACACTTCAGTTTTCAATCAAAAATTTCCAGCTGGATTGAGAAAGCTTCACATTTTTTTAACAATTTGTGATGATCATAGACTGTCTTTTTTTAGCAATGTTGGTCCCGAGTCCTCAGAATAGTATATGTATTTACCTTTTATTCAGTACAAAATATCTCGTCCAGTGAGTGTTCCTTATTTCTACTGTATATTATTTTCTACTTTTTAGGTTTTTATTTAAAAAAAAAAAAAACTAGCAAAAAAATTTTTTTTTCTTTAATTTTTCAAATTTTTTTTATTTGCAGTTTTATATTTGAATATTGTGTTGTCAAATGTTATATTGAATTGTCAATATGAAATTATAAGGTTATAGTTTATCGAGAATTGAGAAAAACTACTGAAAAGATTTATGCCAAAATAATACACACACAAACTGATAGACAGTACAAGGTAAATAAAATAATAAAAGCCGGAAGACAAAAAGACGCTTTGTAGTCTCGTACCCACCCCTTCCTCCTGAAAAGTTTCAAATAAAGCATTTGTACAAATTTTAAACATCCTCAAATCTGAAATTTAATAAATAAAACGTATTCGAAATCGTAGCGATAAAATTTATTAGATAATTTTGAATTTTTTTTTCTTTTATCCATGTATGTTGAGAAATGTTAGTTTACTTTTAAATGTTTATTTTAAACCAATGCTTAGTTCAATTCTTATCTTTAAAAAAATTCCGTGCATTTTTTTGCCTTTAGATTAGAAATTAGCGTTATATTTTCTCCAATTGACTGTTAAATAATATTAAGCACCAGGAGAAGAAAATACATATACATGGGAATTTTAATAAGTAAGAGGAAACGAGGGGAGGAAAGCATTCTCCATCTAATTTATATTATTAAGAAAAAAAATTAAATAAAAAAATACACCATAAAATAAAATAATAAGAGATAAGCCTCTCAAAGGGAGTAAAAAGTATGCAATTGTTTTACATAGGTTTATCATAAAATTTTAATTATCACTAACAAATAACTGAGATATCTAGATAAAACTTACTCTGCAAATTAATTTATCCTTAAGTACATAATGCTGTAAATTATAATTTTTATTGATGATTTGTTTGGTTTTAGGAAGCCGTAGATTGAAGTAACAAGCATTTCGGAGAAAACAGAGTTCAATTTTACGAGATCTGCAACGACAGTCTTCAAAAGGTCAAGAAACGGGAGACGAAATTTATAAAACACGATGGTGATTATATAGGGAAATCTTAAGAATAATAAATAAAAGTTAAGTTTCCGCATCGATTTTTTTTAATGATAATCAAGACCTTACGATTCTGCGGTTACTTCAATCAATGGTTTCCTGAAACCAAACATATTTTCATTAATGGCTGTAATTTACAGCATTATGTTCATCAAGATTAATTAGTATGTAGAATGAGTAGCGTACTCACAGAAGGTGCAAAGAGATATATGCACCCCCCATGATGTTTTCTCGAAATTGAAATATTTTAGGATAATACTTCTATTATATTATTATAGATGTTTCAAACCTTAAACATAAGAATTGTTATTCCAGCAGGATCACCCCAAATCTTATTTTAGAATAACAATTTTAATCAGTGTTTGGATGATGTAATTTTACACCTTAAAGAAGATTCACAAAATACTAATCAGTTATGAGTTCAGTAATTATTTTAATCATACCGATAAATGTTTTCATATCTGCATAGAAATACCGCAAGAAAGATATTCTTCAGATATTTCAGATTATTGTACTAGTATTTTGACAGCAGAATATCTCTATGTGTGGAAAAAGAAATCACTGGCACAATAGATTAGATTAACTACTACAAAAGATTTATTTACCAGTGCTACGGAGATATTTTCCCGAATATCCACAAACTTATGAAAATTTTAGTCACTTTGCTTGTTGCAACACGTACAATAAAACACATGTTGAAAAAAAATCATTTTTAGCTATGAAATATTATTATTATTGTGTTAAGAAACAGTATATATATGTATATATATGTATGTATATATATATATATATATATATATATATATATATATATATATATATATATATATATATATATATATATATATTTATATATATATATATATATATATATATATATATATATATATATATATATATTTATATATATATATATATATATATATATATATATATATATATATATATATATATATATATATATATATATATATATATATATATATATATTCATTTTATGTTATACTCGCCCTTTTTTTCAATCATTAAATGATTTTAATCAATGTTTAAATGATGTGTGATTCCATCGATTCTGGTAAGCAAGAATTTTTGTTCTCAAGAAGTTATTACTATTATTTTTTTCTTAAATGATCTTTATTTTTGTAATTTTTACGTTTTGATAAAATTATATCAATATTTGAACAGTTTTAAGTAGGAGAATTAAGATTGATAGATCATATTCTTTAGTTTTTCCCTAGTGGCAGTTCTAAACTGAAGAAATTGCTTCTTTCAACGCACTGACGAAAATCCTCCCTCCTTCGCAAATTAATTTCTAGGTTCGCCACTGTACAGAATATATTTTATCCAGATATCTCGGTTATTTCCTAGTAATAATTAAAACTATATGATATCCTCTTGTATATTCCTAATCAAGAACTTAAAAAAATTAGTGAAAGATCCTCTTAACAAAACATTAAAATCTTATTCGATTTACAATTGATTTTTTTTTTTTTTAATTTGCTTTACAAAATTCGAGGAAAATGAACAAAACTTAACAAATAAATATCGATATGTAATGTAACTAAATATTTAGCATAGTTCATACCATGTATTAAGTTTCTTTCTATTGTATAATACTTAATTTTAATTGCATGTTAAATAATAACCAAAATAGTAAGCGACATGATTAAATCGTTTGGACTTATTATCAGATTAGCCAAAATAATTTTAAAAAAATTTATTGAATAAGATGTTGAACTAATATATATATATATATATATATATATATTGTTCATCAATAATGTATAGCACATTGAAGAATGAGTTAATATTTGCTATTGTTGTTGTTGCATTTATTTTAAGCTGTTCTTCAGTCCTTTTGATTTTTAGAATATATTTAATAATAAATAACACATTTTCTAAAAGATGTTTCATTTACGAAGTAAATCAGTATCATTCGTACACTACTGATACAAACCACGAGTAAACAAATCATTCTGCGAACTCCATTCTGCAGAATATATCGAACGAGACTGGGTGAACCATTAATTCAGTACTTTCGCAGAACAAAATTACTAACTCCAGTTTTCCTGCCGTATAGTTCCTTTCTGCGTGGCACATCATGGGAGGGTGTCCGCCGATAATCAAGAGACTCACGATGGGTCGTGGGGAGAACGATTAAAACTGTGATTGGCTGTGACAGAATGTTCGAAATTAGCGTTAATTAGAATTGGCGTGCCTCGCCGCACAAGTGGGTGTCCTCTAATCAGTCCTCGCCACCCATTCGCCGCATGGACAGAGTCCTCTGCCCGCGCCACTTAGCGTCAACCAAACATTTTGCGCCATTTTTCTTAAAAGCTACAAAAAATGAAATTTCCAACGATCATGTCTTCAACAAGAATGTTTGTCGGCTTAAAGAACGATAGAAAAAAAAAAAGAATTGAAACTGTTAAGTAGAAAAAATGTTTTTACACTATCTGTTTGTCACTTGAAATTAAGTAATAAATTTTTTGGTAATTGTACAATATGTTGTAGAATAAAATATTCTCAACCATTTATAATATAACAGCTATACTTGATGAAAAATATTCTATACAATAGTATCAGAATGTATATAACATAATTGAACTCATAGTATGTAATATTTAAAAGGAGTTAGCTATTATAATATCTAAGATAAAGAAACGAATAATTCTAAGAAAAGATATTGAAATTAAAAATTCGTATGTGCCATTTAAAATCTTCATTCTTTTCCATTTCTTCATTTTAATGCATCTTTTTTTTTTTTTTTTTTTTTTTTTCATTTCGTCATTTCATTACATCCCTTTTGTATAATTCAGAAATGGATACTGAAAGTGGTTCAATTAGTGTTTTGATGTTCTCTAAAAGTTCAATTAAAATTTAAAAATTCCTTTTGCATTTAATATATTAACATCACGGCAATCGCTAAAAGTCTTAAAATAAAAAATAAAGTTGACACAAAATGTATGCAACTTTAAGTTGCACTGTGTATGTTAAAGAAACCGACAGATTACCATACATCTCACTTCCAACAAAATTAAATAGGAAACCAATTAATTTACGTCACATCGAGGGCACGTGATGGTCCTTGAAGATTTCAAGAGAAATGTAACACATATAACTTTTAACAAAGTACTCGAATTTACGAATGAAGATAATTTAGAGAAGCCTAGGAAGTTATAAAAAAAATCCAGCAATATGCAGTTTTCTTGTCTTTTTTTCCACTTCATATTCTACACGAAATTGAACCACATTATCTGAAGAACTTTCAATTGATTTTCAATTACTAGTATTTGAGAACCTCATAATGATAAGTGCCTCAGAAATGGTGGAAAATAATATCAAGGTATAAACTATTATTATTAAGATAACATTACTATAATCAAACAGCTAGGTAATACAAGTATCTTTTTATAATAGTTTTGGTCAATAGGAAGTTTTTGGTTGATTTTTATAAAGTTTTTATGGAAGCTTATTTTCTGAATAACTCTCAGATAATTTAAGACAAAATAGGTAATACAGTTGCAAATGAAATATATGGATCTATTATGTGCGTTCTATAACTAATGTTTTTAAACTTTTAAATCTTTTGCTTAAAAAATCAAAATATAGTACCATTCAGCTCATTTTTATAAAAAATGAAATGCTGAATATTTGGTTTTTTCTTAAAATCCTTTCCATTATTTTCACTCTTATAATTTAATCAAATATCAATATATTCACTGAATTTATAGTACTGTATCTAGGTATTTTCTTCATGAAACAACTTTCAGTCCTTTTTAAATAGAAAAACACGACACTTCTTTTGTGTACAATAATTCACAAGTTAAATCCCTCTTATTTTCCTCCTGAGCTGACAATGAAATTTTTTAAAAAATTAGGCTAAATTAAGGGAAGATGAATGGTGTCATTTCCTAGAATATTGTCTAAAAATCAATTTAAGAAATATTCAAAGTTATAAAAGTCATTTTACATTTAAAGAGAAGGATTATTTTTTGAAAAATCCTACACCTTATTCCACTTTACAGTTTGCGTATTCAAATTATAAAATTGAAAGTATTCAACAATCATTCACATTTTAATTCCCCTTTTCTGTCTTTGTTTCTACGAATAACAGCTCCTAATATTATTTAATTTCGAAATATTATGTGTCCATATCAGAGCTTATATCAACTGTCCCATGGCTTTTGTGACATCAGTTTTTGATTAAAGTAAAATATTTTTTTTTCAAAGACAGAGTTAGGCATGAATATATTTCATTTCCCTCTTGGTCTTTGGAATATTGAACTCTATTTCTATCGGAACATTCGCTTCGTTATACCTAATTAAATTATTATTTTACCTTTGGAATGATTCCAAGAAATCCACGGTCCTGTACCTGTCTGCCGTCCTTTGATTGAAGGATTCCAAATTTATATTATCAAGTCAATTTCTGACTATTTGGAAAAAAACTACTTTCTAGCGTAAAATAAATTTCAAGCCTGTAATTAAAATAATCAAAATATTCCTCGATCTTATTGAACTCGGCATTGTGACTTGATCTAATACACCATTTACTCCCGTATTAATTGATTAATTAAACAATTAGAGAAACACATAACTGGAAGAAATCAGCATCAATTCGATAAAAATCTTGCAACATTAATTTCAAATGAATTTTCCAAGCCCACCGATACAAAAAGAGATTTGCACATTTACCACTCGAAAAACAAACGAAAATGAAGTGAAGTGAACTCAAGATAAAAGGCGGAAACAAATAACTGCGCTTCTCTAATTAACATCAATTAACGGAAGAGCGAAGTTAACCTTATCAACGAAGTCATCCAATTTGCGAGAAGCGCCCTCTTTCGGATCACCTTCGCATTTGAATCACATTAACTCCACTCTGGGTTGCGTTTTCCGATTAAATGCTTTATTACGCTCGCAATGAATTCCAAGCTGTGTGAAATAATTTGGGAAAGTGTTCTGAAGCATTAGTTAGAGTAGGTTAAGACGAATGGTTTCATTTGAAGAAAGAATAGTTATTCAAAAAGTACTACTAATCATCTCGAATTATACAATACGAAAACTTTTTATCCCTTAATGTTATTTGTCTTAAAAACCACGACCATTATTTTTTTTAAACAGTTTTAATATTTTTTAGCTTATCATATAAATTTAAATAATTACAACTTTTATTTGTAATATCTAAAACAACATATTTTTTGTTGTTGCAGTTGTTGTTCTGAATCGATGTTTTCAATTTGTTTATGAGCAGCACAGTTTTTGGCCATTTTTATATTACAGTGTGGTAAATTTGAAACATGAATTCTGAATTATAATATTTGACTTAAATAGTCAATTAAATATTTCCATTTAAATTAATGCATTCAATGAAAACAGTTCTTTCAAGAATAAATATTTTCATTTGCTCAATGACAAAACAATTTTGTCAAAAAAAAAAAAATATCTGTCCCAATAAAGCTTTCAATAATTAAAATTATTCCATTTCAAGTAGTATGAAAAACATTTTATACAAAATTTCAGCATATATATATATATATATATATATATATATATATATATATATATATATATATATATATATATATCAATATTCAACCCGATACCTTTTTTTCACTACACTAGCTTTGAATATTTGAATCTACTATTATTTGAGACTGCATTTTTTTCCTATCAGACAAGTCCTTTAGAAAAGAATTCTATTATAGTTTTTTAAGGAAAAAAGTAATTAAAAACTAATATGCAATTGATGTTTATATATTGCAACCTATTATTGCTCACACAGATATAAGGGATTTACATTTTACTGTAATATACGATTAGATATTTACAGATAATGTAGATAGCTGAGAGAAAATAATTTTCCTGTGAGTGAAAATTTAATTTGATTGTTTCAGTTATATACGCATTAAGTAAAAATATTCAATTCTTAGGGAACATAATAACATGTGTTAATATTAAGTAAAAATATGTCTTGAGTGTTAATATTATAAACCTGTTTATAATATTAACACAAGTATAATATATGTTACAATACAATACAATTATAAACATGCGTTATATTTAGAAAAAGGGAAAGTTTTATTAAAAGTGAGGGGATCTAGTTTTTAGGGGGAAAGTAATTAAAAATAGAGAAAGTATGTCCTTCTGTAAACATGTTTAATACCTTTTTAGTTTGGTAAATCTCCCTTTGATTTTCTAGAAAAACTTCGATATTTTTTAGCATGTTGAACCAAACCAAACCTTCTAAGATTGTGTAAATACCGTCTTTTTATAACAATTTTCAGCAAAAATAACATTCTAAACAGTGATCCTTTTTCTCTAAGAATCCCTTTATCAGTTAGTTATGGATTCTTTTTCACACTGTGATCCTAACATATTTTCTTGACGCTGACACTGGGAATAACTACGAGGAGATACCTAAAAGATTCAATTATTTCTAGGAAATAACAGAGATATATCTGGATAAAATTTATCTTGCATATCAAATTGTTCTTATGTGCATAATGTTGTAAATTATAAGTATTAATATTTGTTTGGTTTCAGGAAGCCGTAGATTGAAGTGACCCATAGTATCGTAAAATTTTAACAATTATCCCGTTATTATTCGTATACTCCCAAGAGTATGCGTACCACAATTTGAGACTCTTCTTTGCATAAAACGAAATTAAAATATAACCAGTTAATTATTTTTTAAACAATCAGATTCCTTTTATAAGAGGGGTTTCAATTATAATTTAATATAATAAAGGTAACTAGATGTAAAGATTGTTGTCTCTTATCTTACGAATAAGAACAGTAATTTATAATGCTATATATCTTATAACAGGTATAACTCTAACAATTTGCGATAATATATTTATATATTTATAAGAAAAAGAAATGCAAGATTTAGTTAGTTATCGTTAAAAATAAGAGCAACGAGTTAGATTTTTTTTTTTTTCATGCAGGGATAACGGGATATTAAGATATCCTTCTCGTATATAAGAATAGACCCCTGATATAAAAGAATACATTTAACTAGGCGCAACTCAGATAGGTAAGCTGTTTTATTGGGGAAGAAAATGTGAAGGAAAACGAAAACTTAAATATATATGCAGAGCAAATTCATTGTTTATTAAGAGTTTATTTTATGATATATATATATATATATATATACACTGTTTAGATTACAGATGCCATCTTGCAGTGACGGGAAGTGTTATTTTCTAATGAGGTTACTAACACTATGTATCGTATTAATAATAAGGAGCTTACAAATATCCATCTCCAGAATGAGGCTGTTAACGGAAACTGATAAAATTCTTATAAGTCTACAGTGAACGATTCATGATAAGACATGAGTTGAAAATAGGAGGTTTGTGTTCAAATTAATAATTACTTTTTTGAGATCTTCTGTAACAATAGGGTTAATAATAAAAACTTAAATATTGTACATAACTGTGATATTCTTAAGTTTTTTAAAATTTATTTTACAATTTTTTATAAATATTATCTAGGATTCGCATTAATGACATCCCGTTCCTTCGAATGTTATATCTATTGAGAAATTGTAAACGCGGTAAAACATCACTCTTTTTTTACCATTTTTTTTTTTTTTAGTAATAAAGAAATATTTCATAAATAAGACTTACACGGGATATATAAATAATATTTATTCTTATAAGCAATATAAAGCGCATAATTTAGATGAAATTAAATATCTTCATGATAATATTCATGGCAGTTAAATGATTCTAAGATTTCAGATTTGCTAATGCTGGTCTATATGTTTGTTGATTAAGTCAATTCTATCAAACCCTTAAAACACTCGCAATAAATAAACCAAGATCTAAATCATAATTTGTAATTCAACAAAATTAAATTTCAAAAAACTCTCAGCTTGAGAGGCACAACAAAAGTAAATCTCAACTTCAAGTAAGAGAAAAATAATAGTATAAAATTAACACAATTAACTTAACATAATTATTTTAATACAAATCGCCAGAGATTTGGAGAAAATTTAACAGAAAGGGGATTAAAAAGAAGTTTCAGCTAAATTAGTTCACATATCCCAAGTTAAATCCTTATTGGCTGCCTAAAAGTAAATAAAATATTTCCTACTTGCAGCATGAATGTGAACGTTAAACTATCTTCTTTTGTTCTGTCAAATACATTTGAAAATATTACGCACCAAAGAAGATGCAGTTCCAATCACTCCTTAACATATTAAACGTTTCGAGAAATGAACATAAGATTATCGTAAGATGAATTGATAAAACAAAAATTAAATATTATCTTTAACAATTTACTAAAAAAAAAAGAGAAAATATACGGATTTCGAGCATTATCTTTAAAATCGAAACACATTCCAAATATGTTCTTTTCACTCTTTCCACATCAGAACTCTTATAAGAGTTACCTATATAAAATAATGATATTTGTAATTATAAAAGCAAAAACGGCTTGACACATTATCATTCCTAAAATTTTACATTTCAAACTTCAGCCTGAACTTCAGAATTAGCTACGCTGAATTAAAAGAAACTACTTCATTTAACTTTCAAAGCGCTTTAAAATTTCGTTTTTCGCATTTGAAAAGAGAGGCTTAATCTGTTTACCTCTACTTATAGAATGCAATTAATATCGGGATGAAAAATTCTCGCTTTGAATAATTACAAGGTTACTTATTAGCAGTAGAGCATGGGAGTAATCTTAGATCTCAAATAATTAATTTAATTATTCCGTTTCGAGAAAACGAGCTCTTCTCGACGTAGAATAACTGAACCGAGAAAAATGAAAAGAAGCAGAGGAAGAAAAAAAATTAATATTTTCCGCTTCGAACTGCTCTAGCTTCCGCCATTAAACCAATTAGACGCAAAGCGTCAAACGAACTTATCGCTGTTGCCAGTTTCCAAAATCAGCTTTCTAAACAGCGAAACATTTTTCTATTCTTTTCGAATAATTAGGATAAGTGTTGGAAGCAAAAAGAATGAAAAAAATAAATAAATAAAAATTAATGCAGTGTGAACCAGAATATCCTGAAACCGACTGGAAAGACAAGACTAATTTTTCTGTGCAAGATTTTCTCGAATTAAAACAGTCGCGGCAATCCTGAAACCCCTTGTATTTAATCTCATATTTTCGTTTTTATGCGCAATTGTTTCCGAGTTAAATTTGCGGGAAGATTAGTTCTTCAAATGGCAACATAATTACGCTCGCCTGCGTTTTTCTGTTATTTCTGTAGAAGGAATGTTGGAGAAAAGAATAGGAGGAAAAAAAACTCGAGTTTTCCGAATATTTTTTTTTTTTTTTCTTTTTCCTTTTTTTCTCAATTTTTATACTTCATCGTAGTTGTTTTGGATTCGCTTTAGGTGGCCTAAATGATTAATATACAAAAATAAAAAAAAAGAAAGAAATTCTTCGGAGATGGTACATGTGGCTTCTTTTTAGTTCTTTTCACCTTTATTATGTTTTAATCGCACAATTCTGAGAAATAAACACAATACCAGCGACACCGAAATAAGGGATACGTTGTTTAAAGATATTTTATAGTATATTTTTAATTCTGCTCTATGATGTAAATAAATAATTTTTTAGAATTGGATTAAATAAGCATTTGAAATGCAACTAAATGAAGAAAAATCTTTTCATTGCGATGTTTTCTTTCAACTATTTTAATCCTTATTTTTCATATTTTAATTTTTAAGATAAATCTCGCTTTTAATGTGACAATTTAATTTAAAATTGTCTAAAAACTGTTATTTTTATGAGCTATTTATTTCAATTGTTAGAAACTCCTTAAAAGAAAACTTATTAAAAGCGTATAAAAAAAAAGATATACGAATATATATGATTGTATACTATTAGAAAAATACTTTCCAAATCACTAACAATAATTTTAATATATTTCATTATTTGTAGAGTTCCTTAAACTTTAACATTTTTTATTAGCTCATTTTTATTCGGATATTTTCATCTTAAAGATTTTTTTTAACATCATGTCTTTTATATTTGCGATTATAAATATTCACATTTGAAACTCTTTTTCTATTGAATCCGCATTTTGTGTTTATATTCTATTCTAATTTTAGCTCTTCTGTATTGTATGAAAAACTTTGGATTGAAGTAAATAATTTGCGTCCAGAGATAAACTTAGTTCTCTTATGTTTTTTCCTTATTATATTATTCGTGTGGAAATACGAAATGTTTATTTTATTTTTATTTATATTTCACTGGCCACTCAAATTTTTGTTTTCGTAGATATTATTTTACCATTCACAAGCAATTAATTGCTTGTAATTTTTCTTCATTCTCTTAATTGACAAACACGTAACGTTTCGACATCAAACTCATGTTCATATATAATTTTACCATTGCTATTGCTACCAATTTTCATTTTTAAGAAAAATTACTTTCTGTAATTGTATTTATGTATAAACATTCATAAGAAAAACTGTCATAAATAAAAAAAAATAAAAAATAAAAAAATAATAAAGGAAGGAAAGAAAAGAAAAGTTGTATAAGGATTTAGTTTCTCTCATTAGATTTTTAAGGTACAAATATTCTTAGTAATAAAAAATTAAATGTACTTGTATATGCAAAATTAAGAAAATATGTATTTATAAAAATATTCATAAACAAATTTTCCTTATCTCAATCCCTCCCCCTCGAATAAACTGATTTAAACAAAATCTGCAAAAAATAAGCAAAAAGGAAACCTGTTTTCCCTATAAGCAATAAGAAAAAGAAATTTCCTTTTTTTATTTCGTTTTTTTAATTCTGTCGATTTAGCTACAGAAGTGTTCGTTGTGCTTTTTCTGCACCTGCATCTGACAACGAAAAGCACAACCGTTCTTTCACCGAAAAAGGGCTCGCAAAAGCAAGAAAGAACGCGGGAGGTGGTGAAAAGAACAATTTATTTAAAGGTGTTCGGCGACAAGAAGACCTAAGGATCAATTTTTCAATTTCTGCTGGGTATCATGTTCCCCTCTCGCGAAGACCGTTCTGTTTTATAATGAAGCTGTCAAACGCGGCTGACATTGCAACAGCGGGAGACAAGTTCCAACCCGCGAAAAAGATATCACGCAAGAAAGGTTTTTCACGACTTCCTTTTCGTTCCAAAATAAAATTTCAAGCAGTGGACACAGTACTTAATGCGATTCGCATCTCATTTTAAGAGTTGCAGGCGATTTTCTGGCTCTTCTTTTTAAGCAAACGATTTTCTCATCTGACTGGTTTTGTTCACAAATTTATTTTCATTTTTCGAAGAGTTTCTGGTTTTGTAATTACTCTCCTAGAAATCGTGCGATGATGCTGGATACTGTTAAAGCAATTTTGTTCATCCAGTATTCTCACTTTACCACACATCGCATTTGTTTTTAAAATGAATTGCATCAAACTACGAAAACTATTTCAACCAGTTCGTTATTTTGATGCGTCTTATTTTAAAATGTGGTTAAACTGAATTGAAGAGTGAGCAGTATTTTTTTTTTAAATTGTGATAGTGAAAAACTTAAAACTTGATGGTGAAAAATTAAAAAAAGAAAAGAACAAAAAATTTAATAAAGCAATAATATTAACTGCTTTCATAAAAAATGAAATATTGGATAAAATGATAATAATTTATTCTTCACAGTACGTCAAGAATAGTTTTATTACTCGTATATTGAATAGAATATGTTGAACATTATATTGAACATCATAAATAACAAGATTAAGTTCTCCCAAAATGATATATTTTTAATAAAAATATAAATTCTAGCTAAAGCTTTCGACAGATGAATATTTACATTTAATATGCAGGAATAATGTTTTACAAATAACCAACCAATAATATAATAATAGATTTTTCTAAAAAAATATATCTTTTTTTTAAGCCGTATTTGCTATTAAATTTTGTCTTGATGTAAAATTCCTCATGAAAATATGCTTATTATAATTATTTCTTTTTTTATTAAGATCAGAATTTCTTTTAGATATATTCTTAAGAACTTTGATTTTTTCCTTGACTCATTAAGTTGAGTTATTGAACCTTTAAATCCATTGTTAAAGTTCACTGTTGTGCTAAAATTGAATTGAAAATATTCATTCCATACCATATTTTTAAAAATATTTGATCAAATAATTTTCATTAGGACTTGTTAAGTTCACAGTGTGTGGTTTAACTTTCATTGATTATAAAAAGATTAATTGATACATTCGGCCACCAGCATATAATTTTTTCAAACAAAAAATCATTACTTTCGTAGCTATGAAGAATTTCAAAGCAGTGTTGATATTGGCTTTATATGGTTAATAATTAAATCGTATCAGAGAGGAAAAATATTTAAAAAAAAAACGCACATGAAGCACGGGAGATTTAAGTAATATGCCAAATAAAAAAAAGGCTTGATTTTATGAAACAGAAAAATGCAATAACAGTATAAAAAGAATACCGGAAGACGAAAAAATATTCAATCCCTAAAATTCAGTAGAATTTTTTACTATCGGAAAAACTATGAAAACACTATTGGTATTCCAATTTATCAACATGTGGTAACATGCATCAAACAAAGTAGTCAGTTTGAATAAAAAAAAAATATATGTGAATGTTAAAAAAACAATGGTAGAGATAGATAATTTTTACAAATGGAAAAATTATAATTTTACACATTTCATAATTTTTTTTTTACTTAATGAATGAAAGTATGAAGAAAAATTGTTTTCATAAGAAAAAAATGTTTTCTTATGGTACCCTTAGGCAAAATATTGAGGATTCTGATGAATCTCTCGAAATTTATTTGCATAATTTTACACAAGAAATTAATTAGAAACACGAGGAATTTTTTTTTTCTGGTCCTTCAATAATATGTGGAAAGCACAGTAACACAATAATTCAAATTATTCACTTCACACTGAAAATACATGTTACTGAAGATTAATCTTCTATATGTCTGATATATTGTCATCTTTTCTTTATAATATTTTTGAAATATGAGCATTTTGCTCAAACATTTATGCAATAATTTCGATCAAAAAACAATCACTGGGTCTTAAAAAGAAATAGTACATGGATTTAAAGGGGTATGGAATTCAAAAATAGCCAAATTTAGTGTGATGTCTTAAAAGCCTTGGAAGGTATCCAACACTAATTCAATTTTGATTAAGTTTACTTACGATAAACGAACATTTATTTCTATATACCAGAGATAAATACATAATCATTACTCTAATGAAGATCTAGAATTAAATTCGACTCAGATGTCTCTTCTAACATCTTACTATTACCGAATTACCAACTCAGATGTTAATAAGACATCTCGTTGAACAATGGTTGCAAATTACTCCCTTTTTTCTCTCGTTTCTGTTTTTCCTCGCTATGCTTCCAATCTCCCTCTAAAACTCTTCAATTCAGTTCGTATATGTTGTAGTGTGACGCAAAAGTTGGAAGGCATGACATTGGTAAAATAACATCTTGATTGATTGAAATACTTTGTTATATATATATTTCTCATTAGCAATAAGAAATACTCAAATCGGACGTTTCCCACCCCCTTTCATTTTTCTGTCGAATCCTAATCGCTTTAAAGATCTATCGTGTGTCGGGACGATGCACGTTAAATCTATCGAGGCTCAATGCCTTCACTTGAACGGTGTGGAAGTTGGGAGAGAGGGTTGCTAGTTCAGATGTCGTCCTAGACATTTGACCGAGACTCAAAATTACGAGATCCGTTGTCAATAACCCTTGTGTTGCTATTAAGTGTGACATTAATAAATAATAAATTGTGTGTGTATGTGTGTGTGTGAGAGAGAGAGAGAGAGAGAGAGAATCAAGAGACACAATACTTTTTACTGCATGTAGATTTCTTCACAAATGATATTTTAAAAATCGAAATGTTGCTTGTGGTTTTATTCTTGTTTGAAAGACTCAAAATTTTGAGATTAATTTTTTACGTAAGTTTTTTAAAACCTTTTCGGAATTTATTTTTTTAAAAAAAAATCTCTATCTTTTCTTTAATTATAACCCAATTAAAAATTTCATACGTCTAATCCTTTATTTTACGTTTAAATACATGTAGAAATTTTCTCAAATATTGTTTTAAATCTCAAATAGCAATTTAAATATATGTAAAGAAAGGATGAAAATTTTTAATAACTTAAAAAGGTGTACATATTTATTTTTTTTTAACTTTTCATTTTTTCATGATAAAAATTTATATTGAAGATTATTATTACATTGTTTCACATAAATTGAATTGGATAAATATTGTACATTTTAGAATTATGTTCCTAAAACAAATCTAAATATATATATATATATATATACTATTTATTCACACAAAGAGTATTACTGTATTACTTCACACATAACTTTAGAAGTTTCATTTTATTACAACCAGGAAAAAAATTGTTATATCCGTTGTTTTTTTCCTCAAATTCTTGAGTGTACATACAATTTATATCTTAATTTTTTTCCGAAAAATGTAGTTTCTCATTATTTCAGTAGTTTTATTTATTTATCTTCCTTTGTTACTTTTTCGACAAATGTCAAAATGCCTAGGTCCAGAAATTTGAAAAAAGGCAAAACTATAATTTATTGCGATTGTTACTCTTATAATTATGAACTATTAATTTGTTTTATCATATACTGATCGAAAAGTAAATTAATATTACAAATATGTAGATAAACCCAAAAGAGGGAATATTTTAAATAATTTTAAGTTTTCTGTTTCATTCTCTTATAAGTTTTAGCAATACATGGTACTTCAAAACATTTTACAGTAAGATATTTAAGAAATTAGAATTTGATAATTTAAGTAAGTTTAGGTGGTTTTCTTTCTTAATGATAAAAAAAAATCGTCAAGAGTGATAATAATGTTTCTATTTAAATATGCAAAATTTGGTTTTGTGTTCTTTGTATTTAACAATGTAAAACAAAAGTAAGCTAAAATATGACCATTAAAATAATTTGGTAACCTTCACAAGTTCTAATGAAAAAATATTCACAATTGATTTCAAAATTTAAATTAGGCTTATTTCCACTCAATATAATATTTTCAAAATTTATATTTTACTTATTAATTTATTTATTGATTGATTAGGACTACTTTGGAGATTTATCCGTTGTTCTAACTAGTAAACTGGTTATTGAAAGTGGTGTGTGACTGTTATTACAAGGGCTGTTTGTGTTGTTGATCTGCACAAGTACTGTATTTGTTCCTGTTATGTTGCTAATCAGTCCATGTTTTGCTACCTGTGTTTCGTTTAGTCTTGAATATTTGTGAACAGTGTCATTTGCCATTATACCCCGTGTTGGATGATTACACTCGTACTCCGAAGGGACTGGGTTTTTTAACAATTTAATGCGGCGACTTTTATTTGATAGAAATTACCTTTTGGCTTGAATTGTGTTTCTTATCCTTGAGTTTATTCTAGCTAGTGGTCCATACGAAAGACTTGAATACTTTATATGTATATCTTATGAAAACAGTTAACCGTATGACACAAGTTAAATAATAATCATTTGAAACCAGATATTAAATTGTCCCTTAATCTTATATCTGACATTCCTACATAATTTAAACTAAAAAAAATTAAGAATTTTTATTCATTTTAAAGCATCTTGCTTGGAAATGAGATTCAAAGACGAGACTATTCCGAACAAAAATTTCTATTTTCTGACATTGTTTCCGAAATCAAAACATATTTCCCATTACGTTGAATGCCAAAGGCGGATTCAATTACGAAATTGAAGGTAATTGAAGTGCCTTCAGCAAGGAAAAGTGAGCTTATGTTATGTTAAGTTTCTCTTTCTTTTTTTTTTTTTTTTTTTTTTTTTTACAAAATTAAAAGCAACGGAAATCGTTTTTTAACATTCAGATATCGGTATACTTTGATATCTGCTTATGAAAAGAAAATAGCATTTACATATGCGAGTAATTACGTATAAGTAATTTATAACCAAAAGCTATATTTACGTTAGTAAGTCATGTACTTTAAATATGTTGCATAAAATATACCGCACGTATTACTCAAAGGATTTCCAGGGTATTTATATAATTATAATTTCGAAATCTGAATTCAATAAAATTTCGAAAAATTTTGATTCAAACTGTTCTTAATTTTTATAAAAACATTGTGCAGTACCTAATATATGGGAGAGGTTTTTTTTTATTTGCGTTCATTTCATAAGAAATTACCTCTTTTTATGAAGTGGAAAATTATCACCACTATGGATTAAGTAGATTTTGAGGAAAGTGAGCATACACACACAAACACAAATTAAAAAAAAAAAAAAAAAAAACTCAAAGGCAGGTATTTTTCTTTATGGTGCGTTACATGAGTTTAAAATTTAAAATTTGGTTTCTGAATGCTATATTCACTCAAGTCTCATAAATAATGCATCTACAAAATCAGCGAAAGGCTCTCTATTTTTTAACAGTGCAATAAAAAAATGTAAAATTTGAAACATTTTAGAGTCTCAGTTATCTTAAGCCCCCCCCCTCCCTCTCTTTCCTGCAATGAAGGAATAATCAAAATAAGCAACAATATGACACAAACCCAGAGTAACACACATTCAACTCTTCAACATTCGTTCACCTCAAAGATACTTTTTTTCCCCTCTCTCGAGATCTATATTAAGACAAAAAAAAAACCCGAAGCAATCATCTTTTCGTTTTTTGAACTGTCAAAACCTTATTTTTAGCCAAACTCATAATCGCGCCGCAATTGTACTTAAAGGGTATATCTGCCATTTCCAGGTGGGTCGTGTCATCCGATATAAATTAGTCAGCTGTTCCGGTGAGGTGCCGACAAAGTGCTGTCTTTAGCACCTCCTCGAGAACTTCGCTGAATTAGAAGCACTTTCGGCAGCTAATCCTCGCAGGCAGCCGTCGGTGGAATCGTTCGCAGAAAAGTGTTTAATAGATAGTTTTTCTTTCTTTTCTTTCCACAGGATTAAAATTACAGAAACCGGAACTGGTTTTAAAAGTAATATTTTTGGAGCAATTTTTTTTTACGACAAACAACATACCCCTTCTCAAAGAACTTGAAACTGTAATAGACTTTAAAGGAAAATTATATTGCAAATTTGTATGCATTTTGTAGATAAAAATTTGACTTAAAAAACTATAAAATGCTACCAAATAATGTAGAAACAAACTTCACTTTGCATGTGTATGAAAAATTAAATTTATAAATGAAAACTAGTGAATCGTTACTATAATGAAAGGGTATAAGAAAAATTCCATTACCGTAAAATGACCAAAAGAATTTAAAACCTGATAAAATCCAGAATGCATTGCACAGTATATAACCCTTTCATTATAGTTGATTCAGGTTTAGGACTGAACTACGGTACTTCTCCCTCAATTTTTAGAATATAAACCTAGTTATCTGAATAATAACAAAAAAAATGTGAATATATCCTCTGATAAACATCAAAATATAATGTTATAGCATACCTTTACATTAATGAATCTCGATCTCGTACAGTAAAAAAATATATATAGTGGAATCAGTATGCATACAGTAAAACCTCCCTTTGAATAATTAGGATCAGAACCCTTCCTTTACGTTATAAATCCTAGTTAATGAGTTATAGGGGGAAAATTTTAAGAAATTGATGGTTGCTTTGGTTGGTTTAATTAATGAAAGACTGAGAATCCTCTTGAGATATATTATGCCAAATTGAAATAAAATAAAACATATTTACGTAAAAATCATCTTTATATTGAACAAATCTAGTACGCGTCATTTTAATAAAAGATAAAAATGACTACTTTGTTAGCAATAGAAATGTGCATAAAATTATTTTATTACATTTTCCACATAGGCAATGTAACAATGTATACAATTAGTTACTGGTGATATGAGGTGACACTAAGGTCTTATTGACTTTGCACATAATCTTTGAAATATCACATAGACCCTTCGTGTAGCGGGGCTGAAACACATTAAATCTGATCAAGGTCCCAAGTATTCTCCTTGTCGTAGTGTAGAAGTTTGGAGAGGGAGGTTCCAGCTCGAGTTTCGTCCTCATTCCCCGATCGAGATTCAAAATTACAAGGTCCGTCGTTAAAAAAAACCTCATTTTCCTTCTTAAGGTGACGTTAATAAACAATCAATTAAATACCAAATATATCTCACTTTCCCTATCTGCTAATAAATTTTCAAAATGTTGTTCTGCTTAGTGCAAAAATTGTAAATCCTGATTTATTTTTACATGTAGTAGTCTTTTTGATTATGTACAACAATCATTGGTAAACACCGTCCTCTAATCCACTATTCATCGACCACCAAGTAGCTAAATTGAAAGGTCATTTTCCTACCAACACGGTAACTGTGGGCTTTCGTGTGTAGTTGAAAAAATATTATAAGGCCTGAATATGGTCAATTTATAAGAATTATTCCTTATTTTCCATGTTGATACCCTCAAAGAGTTTCCCAAATTATGAAAAAAAAGAAAATGTTTCCAATAAAATTAGCAACAAACTTTTTTGAAATATAACTCCTAATACGTTAAAATTTTCTTAGAAATAATAAGAAGTTTCAATATTTTCTAAAATTTTTTAAAAGAATGATATAATCATTAAATCGCGTATTCAAAGCTTTATTTTTAAAAATATGTCACTCGAATTTACAAGTTGTAGAAGTTACTGATATATGACAGAAGCTGTATGAATACAAATAAATAATCAAAAAGGTTTTCTGGAAATATTCAAAGGAATTAGAAATTCACAAGTGAATTTTCGAAAAAAAATTATTTGTTTGAAAAAGAAGTGAACCGTAAATCTTCTTTTAATCATTTGTTAATTGATGATTTAGTCTGAATTTTAATGAATGGATGTAAATGTCTGAATTTATTACCGTGCAAATGATGTTTTTTTTAATAATTTTCTGATTTAGATTTTATCATTTTCATATTATTGAAGTACTAATTTTTAAAAAATTGGAATCTAGCTCAAATATTGGACTAAAGTCTGCAAAAATTTTGATTTTCTTTTTTTTTTTTTCAAAGCTTTAGTTTAATTTTTCGTTGAAAAATCAATATAGTGTATTCCTCGTTGAAAAATCAATGTAGGAAGTTTTTTAATGATTCAATTCGTGCAACATAATAACATTCAGTTTCAAAAATTAAATGATTTGCGGATGAATTAAAACGATTATATTATTAGAAAAAGTTTCTCTGCAAAATGTTGAATCTAATTTTTCAAAAATTGAATTTGGTTTGAGAAATATGGAATTCTGTTTACAAACGGGAGGAATTCAATTTGTAAGAGGTTGAATATATATAGCTTTTAAAAGGCAAAATTTGGTATCAGCTAACTTTGTTATTTTATTTAAAGTTATCGAATGGTCCACAACCACAATGATCTAGAACCATGCCTTTTTATCTTTCAATATATATTTTATTGGTTGAAAAGCATCATTTGAAAAGTTAGATTTATTTTTTAAAAAATATATCGTTTTAAATACTTAGTTCTCAGATTAATGCTAAATAAGTGCTTTTAAGAAATCTTAACAATTTCTATGAACTTGTAATGTTTGACAATGAAAGCTTTAAAAAACTAATTAAAGATGCAACTACGTGCCTGTGTTAGTCGGTTTAAGGTTCGAAATAATTAGACATTGAGTATTCTATTTCAAAAATACTGGATCAATTACATCATTCAGACTTTCCCCCTACATTTAAAAGTAATTTTAAGAATGTTCTTGGCATTCAAGAATAACTTTTGCATCCTGTCTTTATCTAGTTTTGAAGGAATCGTAATTTGGTTCATTACTCACTAAGGAGAAGCAAAAAAATCCACAATTTCCCCTCATTTAACATTTTCTTTCTTCTTTAACCATTCATTATGACCCAGGAATTATTCTAAGAATTCATCTAAAAAAATAACAATGATTTAAAAAACTAAAATTGAACATTAAAAAATAGAACTCATTTTTTCCCCTCCCGTTACAACAGTCCTTGATTGCTATTGGACAGTTGAAAATCGAAAGACATAATGATTGGTGTTCGGCAAGTGACAAAGAGGGACAAAGACAAAACGGCGCAAGAATTTTCATAATAAATTGGACATGAAATGAAATTGATTGAGAGGAAATGAATGGGGAAACGAGAGAAATAAAATAAGAATTTGGGATAAACTGTTCTAGATGAAATTTTAGATAACAAATTAATATTTCTAAAAAGAAATAAGAATTAAATGAATCAAAAGAATACATTTGAAATAATAATGTTTTACGCATAAATCATGAGAAAATATCGTTTGCCTTTATCTTCATGAAATGTCTTTACTCTCAGATATAACATTTCCTTCAAAAAAGATTTTTTTTTTTTAAATTTAATAATTTTAAGTACTTTATAAAATTTAACTAAGTCTTAGAGACTTTTTAATACAAAATTAATAATTAATAATTTTAATATTGAGTTGTCTTTTCCTTATGGAAAGATTATTTGAGAGTAAATTTTATTTGAAGCGTGATCAGGTGTAGAGCACTCTAGCTCTACTTGAAATGTTATCTTATTATAAGAAAGATTATCTTATTATATCTTCATCTTATTATATGAAGCTTTTTCAGACCTTCGATTTAGAATAACAAATATCGCTTGAATAAAATACATTTACCATTTTATACATAATGTACAAGGTATAACAAATGAATTCTGAGCCATATTCCCAATTTCTTTTTCTCGAGTATGTAATTTGAACTCATCAATTTAGTTTGAAATTTGATGAATTTTTCAGACCACAACAGCTGAAATATCTTAGAATTTCTATCGTCATCAATATAGAATTTTTTCATTTAACGTATTAACTCTACAATGAAATTATAATGTCTTAAAACATATTATTGTTTGACTCAACAACAGTTTTAAAAATTATTATTTATAATTCAAAATAGCGTGATAATCATAACTCAAGAATATAATCTGCACAGAAAATTTTATGCGCCAAGAAGGATGTTTTTAATATTTACTGCATTTTTAAAGATGTTTTATTAATTTTTTTTCTAGACATAAACTAGTATGGGTACGCAGAAAAAACCATTTTGTTTAATCCGCTCTTGACCGTCCAAATACTACTCTAGCAATTATGATCACGAAAGGGGGGGAAAAAAAGAACATGTTTAGTTCTTATTTTACTGTTAAATTAGAATGACAATTATTATAAGAAGTAATATGTATGAAAATCTTTTAAAATGTAAGGAAATTGATAATTCGAGAGTAACAATACATTTATAGACTATGGGAACATTTATCACTCATTAGTATAACGTTAAATGACAACAAATTTGTTACAATTACTGAATTAAGTAACGGGCTATAAAGGATTGTATGCTGTATAGAAAATATATGCTAAACAAAAGGAAATAGTTTATTCATCACTTTTTAAATTTTATTTAAAATTAAAATAGATGTAATGAGTTCCTATTTAACATAGTCTTAGAATCAGGTACTGGAATTTTTTTAAAAAAAGAAATATTTTGCATAAAAATGCATATGTATCACATTTCAAATGTTAATTAATTTTATAACAGGATATTCTTCATACTGTGAGCAATGAGACGGAATTCAGTATTAAAAATCGTTTATAGTTCAATCCTATTTTCCCCCTTCTAAATCGGTGTGAATCTAACTCCTTGTCATTGTTCCGTGAATCATATTCAGATATGAAATGAAAGAAATACATTTATGGCAAAAATTTTAATTTTGCAATCTCAGATCTGAA
Organism: Nephila pilipes; assembly: GCA_019974015.1. Taxonomy (NCBI): domain Eukaryota; kingdom Metazoa; phylum Arthropoda; class Arachnida; order Araneae; family Nephilidae; genus Nephila; species Nephila pilipes. The sequence goes on from BMAW01060826.1 coordinate 347,037, forward strand.
CAATCTTCATGTTGATAATTTTGCAAAAACACTTTCATCGTGTTTCAATTTACCTCGAAAGAAAGAAAAAAACAAAATTCAAACTTGTGAACTTTTCTGAAATTCCAAATGAAAATTTAATGGAGCAAATACTAAAACAAGCCTAAGTAGCACTCCGTGACGCTTCTTAATGAAAGGAGTTGGAAAAAAAAAAGCCGTCTCATTAGTCTCCTGATAGCTGCAATTAAAGTCACAACTGTTGAGCATCCTAATGACAATTAATTAATTAACACCCTTGTCACGGATAAATCTTAAAAATTTTAAATTATCTTCCCACTCATTAGTCGTAATTACTGTACGCCTGAAATAACTCTGGCGTACAAAATCTCCAATTATAAATTTTTCAAAACTCAGTCGAGAAAAGAGGGGAGATTTAATTTAGAAAAGAGTAATTTGCTTTTCATTTCAATTCTCGGAACCTGAGGGGTAGGGTAGGAGGGGTAAAAAGGAGGGGGTGGGGGCTCGCATTCGCGAAAGACCTGGGCTATCCGAGACAAATTAAAAGATTTAACGAGGGGAAAAAAACCAAACATAAAAACAAAACTGCCTCAAAACGAATTTAATCTTCGGTTTCAGAACTCGCGGACTCGTTCTTTTAATGCGTCTCTTAGTCATCATTATAATCATTCAGATGCGAAATATGCTCTTCTACCGTTGCCATTATTAATAGAGAAAAAAAAGCAATAAATTATATTTTTGTCCCCTCCCCTTACGTTTCACATTCGTATGTATCAATCCGTCTACGAGTCTCTTTTCATCATTAAATTTTCTTCTCCATTTATATTATATTGATTGGGATTCCGATTTGAAGAAAACAAGAAGGTTGTTTTTCTTTCTTCCCTTTTTTTAAGTAATCATTTTGAATTCTTCCCCCTCTTTTTTTTTTCCGCTTACAAAGCTGATGTCCTATTCTGGAATAGTCATTATAGAAATTAAGAAAATAAATTGCTACGGTTCTTGTGAGTTTTTCCGCTCTCAGTACTTTTATTTTGTTATTATTATTTTATTTATGAAAAAAAACGCAGATATCGAAGTAAATGAATTTCAATCAGTGTCCTCTCTTGTGCGGTGCGTTCGAACTTAATACAAACCTGAAATTTAATCACGGTTCTGATCAAGGAAAATAGGAAAAGAAAAAGGAAAGTTACATCTTTTAAAGCACTAAGATATACCTGCTGGTGGTTCGGGTTTTACTTACTTGCAAATAAAGATTCGTTTTTAATGGAAATGAGGCATGCGAATGTTATAAAAATCTCATTTATGCGAACGTGGATTAATTTGCATCGATAGGCATGAAACTAACCGCTGTAAAATCTCCTAAAAGAAGTCATTTTCTTTCTTGTCTAAAAATTGGGAATATAAAGTATGTTTAAGAAGGGTGCAATTAAAATTTGCTTTTTAATGAGAAAAATATCGATAGTAAAGAGTTAAAATGGAAAAGTGATTATTCGTCAATTTATCATGTATTGAAAATTACAGAAAAATTATGATTAAAATTGTGTTTCAAAAAGGATATGCTAAATTATAATTACTACGCTCTAAATATATTTACAAATCATTAATTATTTGTATCATTTTAAAAAATGTATACTCTGTTTATACCACAAATTTATATATTTTACATTTAATTAACGTGTTTTCCTTCCATTTCCCCCCCTTCAAAATGATTATGAAGAAAAATTGTATTAATATTAGTTTTCTCTCTCTTTTTCTCTCTTTCGACTACAGTGGCGTATAGTTTCATTGCTAAGCCCAATTTCGATTCATCTATATTTTTCAAGTTAATAATTAAATGATTTTTATTATAACTAATAAAATGGTAATTTTATTTAACATAGAACGCGTCATTATTAACCAATGCGTTTTTTCTTTGCAAAATCATCATCGACGATAAGAAAGAGAGAAAAAAATTTGTTTGGTATATTTTTATATTTATGTTTAATGACATATTTTCTATTCTATTTCCGAAATAATTTTGAAAATAAATTTTTTTATTAACATAAGTAATACAACTTTCGACTACATTAACTTACATAATTTTATTACTAAGCTCAATTTTGTTTAATGTATTTTTTAATTTATTTATTTATTGAATATTTTCACGATATCTGATATAATGATAAATTCATCAATTTGCTTAGCATAACTGCATTCATTGTTAAATTGTGGCTTTGTTTTTCAGAAAAAAGAAAGAAAAAGATTTGTTTGGCACATCTTTATTTGTAATTATATTTTTCTTTTCTTTTTCCGAATTAAATCTAAAAACTAAAATTTGTAATAACGTAAGTAATACAGATTTCAACTACAGCGAAAACGGAGCTCTATCGCGTACTTTCCTTCAATTAACCCTTGGGAATTTTAATATGATGTTGTTTGAATTAAAAATCTCTTCCAACAAATGAAACGTGACTTCAGTAAGTGAGAATACAATTAGAGAAGTGTAGTGAATACTATTGAGGAATTGCCTTTATAAGCAGAGAAGAATTTATTACGAGGAATAGTGGTAAAGAGAATGTTCGGAATTTAGTAAACACAGACATCAGAATCGTGCCTGCGTTGAGTAAAGAGATTCTGGATCAAAGATATCTAAGAGCTACATATGATCAGGGAATCATACTCTCATTCAGATTCTGCTACGGACTCGGATTCTAAAGATCTGAGCACTTAAACACCCAATTATAATATTAATCTTCATATCCAGATATGTATAGGGATTATTCCTCAGGTTGATAATAAACAACGTGTGTTTGATCACTTTGAGATATAAATTCAAGTTGAGTTACTTCCTAGTTTCACTTTATTAATGATTGATTTGGTTTGAAACTCTTTAATTATTGATTATTAATGGAAAGAGCAAAAGAAGCGTTCCCGGAACAATACACAGTGATTCGCATAGTTTCATTACTAAGCGCGATTTTCGTGTGTGTGTGTGTATTAATGGAATAATATAATGATAACTAACATAATGATAAGTCTATTTAGCATGATCGTATCGTCATCAACAATGCGGTTTTTTTTTCTTTGCAGAGTCATCAAAAGTGGAAAAAAGACTGAAAAGTGTATTTAAGATATCAAACCTGATAGTAGTTAGACAGTTATATATAAAAGTTTTGACTGTAAATTTTCTTTATTTTGATGTTCCGAGATCGACACTTAGAAAATATTTGCTACGGGAATGCTTTGCTTATGTTTTATAATGTAATGCGAGCACAAATATATATATTTTTTAAAAAATTATTGTTTTGTATAACATTTAAATATTTTGTGTTAATATTGGTAGATGTTTATAATAATGAAGTACACAGAATTTATTGAACTTTGAAGAGCATACTTAAAACAAACTACATGTTGCTAAATGGTTAATGATGGGTTGTTGCACTTTGTCAGTAATTTTCATTTTCACTATTTTACCAAGGCCTTCAAAGGTACATTCGAAATAGTTATTTTATCTCAATAACGATTAGTATAGAATTCAATGAATTTGATTTTAAAAAAATCTCTATGTGCTTTGAATTTCTCCATATGGTTACCATTAGAGGTGACAAATGACGGATACACGAAGCCAAATATTTACAAATAAACCGTTCTGCTTTTTTTTTTTTTTTTAATAAGGTCCTTTTTTTTATCAACAACTTTGGATCAAGTTTCATTATCAAGTTTATTTCTCACATTAAATATTTTTGATTTGTTCATATACTTTGTCCCTTTATACCCCTTAATATCTTCCAATAATTATAATCAGGAAAAATATTATAAACAGTGAAACTATTCAATTCGATAGCTTTTTAATTTTGTCCAGTTTGTATGAAGAAGTAATGATTACTCCTCTCATCTACCTACTTTATTTCCAGGTTTCCCTGAGTGGTTTAGAATTTTTGCAAAATCAATAATTTATAGAGGTTTGGAAAGATTTTTAACATACTTTAGAAGTATTTAGAAATTGGTTATTTTTTACCTCACTGAAGGGGGAAATAGTTGATTAGAACAACAATTGCTTGTTTATTTTATGTGTGGTTAATTTGTTATTACGTAATAAAAAGCCCAATAAAATATTCCTATAAATGGATCTGTGTAGATTACTGTTCCAAAAAGGTATTTTAATTACATGGAATTCGAATCTCTCTCTTTTATCATAAATATTACTAATTAGTCTATTTTTGTTATTACGTAATAAAATGCCCAATAAAATATTCCTATAAATATATTCCTATATATATAATTACTTTTTCACTTTTATTGACAAACTTTTCATTCAATTTCTAATGTGAGGAAACACACTTTCTTTACTTTTCTTAATAATAATGAACTTTTAATAACAATAGTTAGATTGCAGCTCACTTTTCTTAACTTAGTTCACTTCCACATATTTCACTTATCTTTAAACTTCGGACAACATCAGACTTAAACTTTTTAACTAGTAACAACAGTCCCTTTTATTCCTTTAAATCCCGTAGATTTACCTTGATGAACTTGCAATTTACGGTTAGCATATCTGATCACCTCCCGATATTCTTTACTTAACTGTTGTATTGCTGTTGTGCATATTCCTTAGAGACAAATATCAGACCCCTGGTTATATAACAAATACTTTATTAAGTACTATCCTTATCGCATTACTGTGCGATTTCTACTCACAAGACTCGCTTAGACAGTGCACTGATTCTGATACCGACGGGGTTGTGTGAGAGACATCTTAACTCGCATCAAACAATCGCCTTCTACAGGCTGGCATCAAACGCTACAGATAACACAAGAATTAATTTCTGTTTACTAATAACCAGGACTATGAGCGGGGCTTTTATTAGAAAATGTAGCTATTTTCCCCATAAAATACTCCATAACCTGTTAATTTATTTTGAAACAGGGAAGGCTAACCTTTGGAACCCACTCTTTGTCTACAGTACTTCCTATATTTATTAAAACTTTTCATGATAAATATTTGTGAACATTGATGGTTAATAGCTATCAGTAAACACTGAGTTTATCAATAAGTCAAATTTTTATCAATATCGATGTCTGTGAGTTCCAATTGTATATATCACTGAAACTATAACACTCTATAACAATAAACAAAACAAAAAAAAAGAAAAATGACTCACCCATAAAGGATTTGCCCGATTGTAATGAAATTTCGTATACAAAGATATTTAGACCAAACATGCGGATAATTAAAATTTAGTGTTCAATGAATGAATACCAGGAGCTACAGCGCATCGGAACTGCGCACTCAGCAGGTGCATATAAGGCGATTTAGGATACCTTTCAACGAATGAAAAAAAATGCCTCACCGCAAGATTCGAGCTCATTACCAGCAACTTTCAGAGTTTGAAAAAGGTTGTATTATTGGATTGAAAGAAGTAGGTTGGGAAAATCGGAGAATCGCTCGTCATATGGATCGAAGCGATGCGGCGATTAGAAGACGCTGGCAAGAATGGGTGAGCAATGGCAGATTTCAGCGTCAGGATGATAGCGTTCGACCTATGGCCACAGTAGATCGGGAGAACAGAATGATTGTCAGATGAGCTGTCACAGCACCTGATTCATCGTTATCAACCATCAGACGTGCGACCCGTACACGAGTGTTCCCCATGACCATACACAGACGGCTGATAGAGCGAAATCTACGCTCGAACTGACCGCTATTCCATCTGCCACTCACGCCTGTACACTGTCGAGCCAGATTACAGTAATGCTTGGCTCCATCAGGTTAAAATGATGCTGACTGTGGACGTATAGTGTTTAGGGACGAATCCTGCTTCCAACAGTGTCCTGACGATCATCGAAGACGTGTCTGAAGACGCAGCGTGCCTATCTTGCTTTCACTATTGCATGCCACGAAAGCCCTCAACCAGGAGTTATGGTCTGGGGTGCCATTTTTCTTGATAGCCGGACCTCTTTGGTAGCCATTAGATACAGATTTGCTGTACACCACAGCGGTACATCGACGATATATTGAGACCTGTTTTGCTAACGTTCCTTTTGTAGTACCCTGGCCTTATTTTTCAATAAGATAATGCCATACCACATACTACACGTGTTGCTATGAACTATCTTACAGCTTGTCAAACACTTCTTGGCCAGCCAGATCTCCCTCCAATCGAGCATATCTGGGATATGATGGAAAAGCGACTGCATCAACCATGGAATGTTGATGACCTAGCCCGACAATTGGAGCAAATTTGGCAAGAAATACCGTAGGAGACCACCAGGGAGCTTTATCGTTCTCTGCCACGTCGTGTGACAGCTTGCATCCAGGCTAGAGGTGGGTCAACACCTTATTGAACTCGCTACTTTGTAGTTATGTAACTCTGAAATAAATTATTCAATTTTTCTGAAATTTTATTCATTTTTTATTCTGTACATAATTTTCCTATCCACCAATTTTTGTCTCCATCAGACAACTTCTTCTTCGTATGTTGGTGTATATATAGTATATATATATACAGAGAGAGAGAGAGAGAGAGAGCGTAAATTTTGCAATAAGATCTTGTTTAGCTCTTAGGATGCGTTCTTAATTAGACGACAAATTATCAAATGAAACAGGGTTAAACGAATTCGTTTGAACACTTACTCATTAGTGAAAGAGAAACACGGAATCGAAAACAAATAAATTATACTTTAAGTTATTTTTATATTAATTTACATTAATCATTTGCATTCTACTAATTTCTTGAAATATCAATGATGGGAATGAGATAAGGTGTCTGCTATTTTATAATCAAATGAAATTAAAAATATTTAATTCCGTTTTCATTCAATTGAAACTGAATAAAAATAAAATCGAACACACTTAGATTAATTAAATTCATCAAATCCCATAAGTTTCTTAAAAATTATAATAAACAAGTATAAAATGTATAATTGATTGATGTTGTTTAATGAAACAATGACATGAGTTCAAATTCTTTTTTCAATAACGTTTAGAAGAGCTATAGTTTTATTTTCAGAATCGTTTGGTCTTAAAATGTGAAATGGTATCATTGTCAAACGATTTTCTATTCATATTTAATAATTCTTAACAAGATGGCAATTATAGTTTGGAGCCCTTCTCTACCTATCTATTTACACACTTCTTCTACTGGCACTTGATTGCTGCTCGGTCCATCACCACGGTCGAACTATAGAAAATGAACTATCAGTGAATCAAATGATAATTAAAATCAATTATTCAACAACAGCTAATACTACCAAAATGTATAAGTAACGCTTGCAATTTTAGAATTGATAACATATCCTGTCCTATTACTAATCACCACAAATCAGCCATTCTTCGATTAATAATTCACTCAATTCTACGTCTATTCAATCATCTGTTTTGATCTAGAAATCCCAAACTACATTCAGAAAACTTGTTAAGAAAAAATTGCTATAAAAAGGAAGAATAAAAAAAAGATTGCCCTTAACACGCCCCTACATTGCTCGCAACAGCTTGTCCACGATTGAGATGTACCATTCATCAGCAATCGCCTTGCACACCCAACATTCCATTTTTGGAGGACCCTCCAGGTAGTCTGCAACAATGAGTGTTTACACGAATCAGACGACGTTGACGGGGTAGGCCGTCCTCTGGACCTCCCCAGGTCCTGACGAAAGAGGGCCTAATTTGCGCTGCACGCCTCGATGCATTCTTGCTCTTTTTGTGTTGGACCGTGAGACCTGTCCAACGAGTGTTTTTTCTCATGGGCGAATCCGTCACGAAGATACAAAAGTCTTGTTTGGAAATGTTTTTGATTGAGATGAAACGTGGGAAAAAATGATTTTTATCCTCTTGTGCCATTTCTCTCCCTCACCCCTCTCTTTTTTTGCCTGCTTTCTTTACTTTTTTTTTGTTCGCACCCAATCGAATTAAAGAAACTCTTTTAGAGAGATGATTCGCAGGTTTTATTTTTTTCTTCTTTGGGTTATTATCCATATTGGATTGTATACCCCACCCATAGGTGGATTTAAAAGGGGGAGGAACAGGCACGACCTCATCAGAACTGGAAGGTTAACATTCATTTTTTATACAAAGTCTCTATCAACTTCTTTAAGCAGCGAATGACTTTCAAACAAACAAAAAATGATCCAATGTAAATTTGAAAATTTTTTTTCTGTACTGTCTCATTAAGTCATGAACATTGGACGTGTCACATTAAGGCAGAAGTATTCAAACTTTTGAACTTCGGGGAACTCTTTGATCTTACCATTTTCTTGAAGGAACCCCTTGATCAAACGGCAGAAAAATAGGATATCAAAGCTTTATCCTACTCAAATTTATAAAATTATCATTTCATCTCTATTTTATCACAATAGAAAATTCTTAGTAAGATAATGAATGATAAGGTAGCTAATGGGTATTTGGTGGTGGTGGTAGGGGGGTTTCTAAAATACTTCCTATGAATAATAAACGAAAGCAACGATATTTTAAATTATTACAAATTAATAAAAAGAAATTTTTTAATGACTTGGCTGTGATTGTTTTATTTTTTTTTTTATTATTATTATTATTCCAGAGTATTTTTACGTCTGTAAAGTATTTTTACGGAATAATTGTTGAAATCTGCAACCTAATGTCATCTTTAACTTCCAATTTGTTTTCAAGATTTTCACATTCATATGTTGAAACATATAACATTAGACGTTTCACAGCTCTTTTGGCAATTTCCGGGTATTCTTTTCTAATGTCAATCCAAAAATGCATAATATCAACTTGATTAAAATTTAGTTTCAATTGAGTGTCGGTTGATATATCTATTTGTTGTTAGGTTTCTTTTGTTGGGAGTTTGGAGATGTCACAGTCTTGAGGAGTTTGGATCCAAGATAATTTTTCTTTTTGAACAAGGAAGTATTCAAGAAATGTTTTTTGCAGACCTGATTAATGTTGGACCAAACTACTTTTTACATTTTTATCGGGATTAGCGTTACAGTCGACTAAAATATTACGTAAATTAGGAAAGCATTAAATATTATTTTTCAAAATGCAATCCGCCCAAAATTTCAGTTTTAAGAGAATTGTGTCAATTTTACTATACACCTAAAAAATTGTGAAATAAGTGACAAATAAGTGAGCGATTCTTCACCTGAGAAAAGAGTTGAGACTAATATGTAACCTAATGTGTCTCGGTTAATGTATTTGAAGCACGTGACTTTTAAAAAATTTAAGATTTTATTTTATCCATAAAATATTTATTTATGTTTAATTTTACAATCTAACATCTTTTAAGGAATCGATTTTTCATAAAAAATTAAAATTTTACTAAAATTTTGGCACTTTGATTAAACAAATACTGATCTCGTGGGGAACCCCTGTCGAAATTCCAGGAAACCCTAGGGTTCCGCAGAACTCAGTTTAAAGACCTCTACATTAAGGGAATGATTAATTTTTTTAACTGAAAGTTTCTGTTCATAAGTCGTACATAAATTTAATAATATTAGTGCACAATTCTGTATAAGTGGTAACATTGAGTAATATAAATTATATAGCAGACTATAGACAAAGTTTGATAAACAAATTTTTTTTACAACTTTGGAATACTTTAAGAAATCAAATTCAACAAAGCTCAAAACGAAATAGGTGAATTGCAAAATTACTGAGCAAAGTTTAATCTCAATGATTCATGTCTCGTCAAGTTTGAAAAAAACTTCGCAACTGTTGTTTATGCATAAAGGTCACCAGGCCCCGTAGAACTCCTGAGTGTAAAAACAATAGAAAATTATTATAAAATGTGAATAAACACTGTTATAATTAAATATTAGAGGGGCTCATTAAGTTGTATGATAAAATTTTCATTTTAAATTTAAACCTTATATTGTTCAATATTTCGCCACAAATATTTTCTTTCTGCTTAATCCCCCCCCGCTTGTTGTTTTTAATTTTATTCATCAAAAAAGGCTTCAATTAATTTAAATGGATCTTATTTAATGTGGTTCACTTTTGTAATTGATCTTGGAAGGACTACATTCATATTATAAATTTGAAATTAATTTGGATTAAATTCGATCAATCAAACTCCATATATTTTATGTGGATCAATTTTGTAATGGATTGTGAAGAGATTAAATTGATATTGGGATTTTGAAAAGTTATTTTTTGCAAGATATTAGCATTAAAAATAAGTAAATACTTTATTCTATACGAATGTGTACGACCCTAATGATAACTCTAAGCTGCATATTTACTATACAGAAGAAAATTAATTGTGTATTTAGAAGAAGTATATGGTAATGTGTGAAATGTGTGAGATATTGTAACTCCCTCTCACCCGAGTTCTTGTTGAATATCCTTCATTTCCAATCAGTATGAAACTCATAGTGTTTATAAAATTAAATTTTATAATGATTTATAATCCTGATTGAATGCTTTTCATAAAACTCTATGTTATGTCAACAGTATCGAAGAATTTTTATTTATTTATTTGGTTATTAAAACAGGAAACTATATATATCTCTAGCTAATAATAAATTTAGAATAGAATTCAAATTTTAAAAGAGTTAATTGCATTTAGGTATAGAATATTCATCACTATCTAGATGAAAGAAAAGAAAAGAGAAATATTGAAAGATTCTTAATTTTCTGAATGAAAAGTAATTTGCACATTTACTCCTTGTCCCAATTTGTAATGTATCAAAGTTATAAAAACTTTGGTATCGAAATAAGGATTTGTTCCTAATCCATAAATCCATGTATAGTTGAAACACATATATAAATATGAAAATTCTTTGTGTGTGTGTGTCCACGCGCGTAAAATTTTAATTACTAAACATTAAATGTTAATTTCATTTTGACGTGTCGTCACTGAATTTAATTATTCGTATTTTTGTCACATTCATGTATTTCTCACAAAAATATTAATAGAACAATTACGAGAGACAATTATCGATGGATTTTTTTTATCTCAATTGTATTGTTCATTATTTATTAAAATTATTTCTTGCGAACATAGAATATTTCAATAGTAAATTTAAATTTAAAGTCCCTATATAACAAATTGCGATTTAAAATAAAAGATGCAGAAGTAATTAAAAAAACGTAACTTTTATAATTCTATGTTATAATTTGCTCAGAAAAACCTATTTCGTGGTACCGTTTGTTCAAAAATTCTACAAGTTGGAATACAAATATTTAGAAGTTATATATATATATATATATATATATATATATATATATATATATATATGCATAATATTTCTAATGAATTTTGCTACAGTGTTAATGTCTCTAATAAATTTTCCCGAAACATATTCTTAAAAATTATCGATACCATACGCATATAACTTTTCAATAATACATTAATGAAAAAATCTAATTATTTAAAATAAGTAAATTTTTCTTTGAAACCAAGATTCTTAATTTTTATCCCAATCATTTTTGGACACGCTAAAATTTAAATGGACTGTACATGTTATTATTATTTTTTATTTACTTATTTAAGACACATACATTCAGTACTAGAATAGTTATTATAGGAAACTTCGGAAAATTTTAAAGCTTCTTAATTATTTTGATCATGTATAAAAGTACTGTGTATACTAATATAACTTTAATCATATATATATAACATATATATATATATATATATATATATATATATATATATATATATATATATATATAGTTTTATCATATGGAATCTTTAAAGCCTCATTTCTGTCATCTATTTTGAATTCGTGTACTTAATGTTACGGAATTTCAATGTTTCTTCTCAAATTTAGACCGTTGCATCCGTTTGACTACAATAAATAACAAGAAATAATGAGGATGTTAATAGAATCATATTTTATCTGCGATTTTTGAAATTTTTTTTGTGTTTATTTTAATTATTCATTCGTGGGCTTACCAGATTTTGAAAAATATTCAAAATTATTTTGAAAACTCAAAAGAAAAAAGTAGTATCACATAAATCTTCATTATTTTTGCTCCTCTTTTATGGATGTATTTTATTGAATTTAAATAAAAATAGCACTATTCTAGATTTGAGAAAGTATGTAGAAAATCCAAAGCATTAACATTACGTCAACAAATTCAAAATGGCCCGGAGATGGGGATCTTTGAAGAAATCATATGTTTTCCGGAAGTATTCTTTTGTGACACTTCATAAATTAACAAATATCTCAAAGTAACACTACTATTTTCATTTTTTTTTTTTCTTAAAGAAAAGGCTTTGTATAGTTTTACAAAAGCTGAGAGCGTTTCATTTTTTACCTCTTTAAAGTACTACTTCAGATTCCTATTATTTATTGAGTTTTTGAAAGGAGTTCTCTTGCTTATATAGATAGAGTATTCGATTCCCAAACTTGAGTTTTTCATCTCAGTGTTTCAAATTTTGAGTAATTTGTTTAATAATAATAAAAAAAAAAAAAAAATTACATCTGTAATACAATTTTATACAAAATTCCCTCGATTTTTAGCTCATATTGGACAAATGATTTAACTTAATATAATTTAGGCGAGGTCATTTTATCAAGTTCTAAGTTAATATTTCCCTTTTCTAACTTCCACACTATGCCATATAAAAGAAGTAAGGCTTGGTTTAATTTAACATGAAGTATTCGCGTGACGACTTTGGTGAAATCAAGACTAGAATCTAGGATTCGGTTTGCACATCTCCAATCTTAATCACTTTGGCTCCTGGGGACTTATTTTTTTCATATTAACTTACAGAATTTGTTGATGCCTAAAAATTAAACGTGAAGGATCTCGTTTGATCGAAGAACTCACAAAAATTGAGATTAGTGATATAAAAAGAACATTCAACAAACGCTTATTTTTTATACTTGAGACAACTATCGCTCTGTACAGGTTTTTATGTTATTTAGGGCCACAGTAGCCATGTGGCCGTGACAGTGAGCTCGTGGCTTGTGATAGTTTCCATGGACTCTGTTGTTAGCCCTGTCTTACTAAAGACCCCTAGTACAGCGCAAATTATGCAAGTTACAGCGGTAATGGCTCAGAGTTTTCATGTTGTGGATATAGAAAATATAATGCCAATTCAGGTGTTGTCTTCGTCACTTGGTCATAGTTCAAAATTACAACAATTCTCATGCTCCTTCTAACGTGACTTTAATCAATCCATCTGTTTTCACGTAAATATTACAAATGTTTGAAGTTGTGACAGTAAAACATAGATTCAATAAGTTTATAATATTTCGTAACAATTGAATAGTAGCAGATTTCAGATAAGTTTATATATAGGTCTGGGTTTACATAATATTTGACTATATATAACTCTAAATAACATTGAAAAACTACTTCTTGAAATGGGACTAGAAAAATGGAAAATGCATTTTCTCTTCTGTCTGTTGATTACACGGGCTGCTTATATATTACAAACAAATATGTGTAATCCTTATTTGTAAATTACGAAACATTTTACCTGTTTTCAACAGACCTTTGAGTAGGGCAAATATAGGCAGTCGAAAAAGTTTAATAAACAAACATTTTCATATTTGTAGAAAGTATCATCGATCAGATTTATGTAAAAAAATAGATACCTTGCTGTTATTTTGGCATTACTTGGTTTGGCATTTATTAATGTTGCATTAACAGACTGTAAGTGACGAATTTCGTAATTTTAAACGTCACTCAGCTAACTTCCACATCATGTGTAGACTTTGAGACCTATTTTCATTCAATATATATAGCATTCCTTATTGTTTCAAAAAATAAGTCTTTATGTGAGACTCGTCTTGCAGAGTAAGAACTTCACATTTTAACCAAAAAACTGAACGTGATATAGACCATAAAACAACACTTATAAGTAAAACGTTGATGCCACATATGTTTTTCACTGTTTGAAAACATAGTTTAATTATCAAACAAAACTGAAACAGTGTTACAATTCAATATTGCAGATAACTAAGTTTGAAATTAATGGATTAATAGTTTAAAATATTTGAATTTTAAATCGTGCAAAATGTTAATTGTCTTTAGGTTTCGTTGGTTGGGGAAATAAGATTGCAGGAAAATCTTATTCCTACATTGGAAAAAATTTTCTAATTACAGCAAAATAATAATTTTTTAATTAGTTTCCTACTAGAGTTATTTAACAACTAACAATGCACCTCGTCATTTTGAAACACGATCAAGTGACGAGGACGACACCTAAGTGAGTTAGCCCCTCATCTTCTTAATTTCCACATCAAACTTTGTCAAAACTTGAGAGCATAGTTGAATTTAAAGAGAAACAGAATTTATTATTCCGCATAACAATCTTCAGAGAAATAAGAGACGATTCCTATCGAAAATTCTCCAACCGTAAAGTGCGACTCAGAGCAAAAGTACTAAATAATAGACAACTATTTCAATTAATTCTTTGCTTTGGAGTAATATGTTTCAGATAATGCTAATCGAGAAAGGTCTTGTAGTTTTGAACCATGGCAAAGTGACAAGTACAAAACTTAAGTCGATTCTACCTTTACCTAGCTACCACACGAAAACTTTGAGTTCCAGTTAATTTTTTAGACTTTAGTCAACAGGAATCAAAACCATGCTTTGATTCGATTGATTGATTGCTTATTAATGTCACACTTAGAAGCAACAAGAGAAATATTAACAACGAACCTCGTAATTTTAAGCTATGATCAAGCGACGAGAACGATACCTAAATCGGCACCGCGCTCTTTGCCAACGTTCCTAATTTCCAGACCATCCCAAAGTGAAAACATTGAGTCACTACAGATTTAACGTGATCAGTCCGCTACACAACCACTCTTTAATGAATTGAATGATTGTTTATTAACATCGAACTTAGAAGCAATGAGAAAGCTATCGACGACGAATCTTGTTATTTTAAGTCATGATCAAGTGGCAAGGAAGAGTAATCCGAGTAATCTAAGCCAGTAATCCGCTCACCTATCTAACTTCCACACCACATCATTCGAGAACTTGTAACCTCCACAGATTTAATGTGATCGGCCCGGCTAAACGGCAAGTCTTCCGTGGCACTATGACTCAAACCCACGACTCGATGGAAACAGCATAGGCCTCGAGTTCGCGACAATGACCTCAAGGCTACCGCAGCTACTGGGTCTAAAATGGAATCAGGATTCGAACTAGCGACTCGACTGAAACATCATCGGCCACGAGCTCGATACTATGATCTATCAGGTACCGCGATACTACGTTTCAGCTCGCATATTATTGGTCACGAAATTCGCAACAATATTTTTTGGACTATCGAAGCTCTAATTAATCCTTTGAAAACATTTTCAGAAGTAAAATGACTGTACACACAAAAAAGAATTATTTGAGTTTCGCCTATAATTATTTGTCTCACTGTAAATAAACAGAAGTTTAGGAAACTGAAAGTAAAACATTTTGTCAAAACTGTATATCCAATAAAAAAATCATATTAAAGTAGCGTTGAAACACAATTGTTTTATATCAGAATCGCTTAATAATATTAAATTTAAAAAAATTGTTCCATATTTCATTATTAGTATTTTTTTAAAAAATTATAACAGAACATACATACAAGCTTTGCTAAATCAAGTCTATTATCCTTGAAATAAAATGACTTCTAAATACAGTTGTACTTGATCCTTTAAACGTTCTACCTTGCCATTTTCATTTCCTGTATTTTGAGAAGACATCTTATGATCTTTTATACAAATCAAAAGCAGAAATGCCTTTCTCTCTGCAAACTCGGAGAAAATAAAAGGGGGGAACAAACCTCGATTGCCAGGTACAAAAACGATTTGAAAGAATTTTGAAAACTTCGACAAGCTTTATCTGAAATATAGAATCCATTTCGATTCTCGACGAAGACGAACAAAAAGGGGTGGGGGAAGGAAAGAGAAAGACAGATAGAGAACTGGCAAAGAACAAACAACACCAAACACCGAAGAACGTGCTTCCGCGGTTTCCGACGTTCTTCCCTAATGAGGCAGATCCAGCCTCGGCCGCTGATTGGACGGGGAAGGTGTCGGACGCAAGTGACGTCGTTAAGACACTGACAAAGCTAATTCAGCGGCTTGGAAGAGTCACGTACGCGCCGCTTCTTGTGATCTTTTCCAGGAAAAACCGCACGGTCCCCTAACGACCCCCTTCCCGCCAGTCCTAGAAATGTATTCTATTGCACGTTTCGCGCCCCGTAACGTCGTTACGGAAAGTAAGGATGCGACTAATTTTCGACTGGTGAAGTAATTGTACTTCTCAACTTCAC
The DNA here is from genome assembly GCA_019974015.1 of Nephila pilipes. Lineage (NCBI taxonomy): Eukaryota > Metazoa > Arthropoda > Arachnida > Araneae > Nephilidae > Nephila > Nephila pilipes. The sequence goes on from BMAW01060826.1 coordinate 363,218, forward strand.
ACGATAAGATTAAGAAAAAAACTGGAATACCATAAAGCGAGAATTTCAGATTTTTAGCTGTGTAAGCTAAAAATTTAGGATTAAGTTCAGATCGTCTGTCAGAAAAACTGAATTATATTTGGAATCGCATTTCCAATTCAAACGTCTTTCATGCGAATACACGTAAACCCCGAATAACATGGGAGTTATGTGCCAAAAAATTGCTGTGTTCTACGAATTCATTTATATGAAACAAAGAACTAATAAGAACGGAGGGATAAGGTTCCAAAAATTAAAAAATATACTTATTATATATTTTCATAATTAATATAATTAATTTTATTAAAATTTTCTTACATATTAATATAAATTAAAGTAATACATAGAAGTAATACATATTAATATAAATTAAAGTAATACATAGAAGTAATACATATTAATATAAATTAAACAATGTTTTCTTCGTCATCACTAAGCACTATTAATTGAAGGCGTTTTCTTTTCTGCAAGATATCCTCTTCCTCTGAGAATTTTTCTGCATTATCTTTTGATTCATGCTTTTATTTTTGTAACAAAAAAAAATCTGTTACTTTAGATTGCTTGCCTTTAGTTAAAATATCTCTACAAATTTCCTTATATATCGTATTTCCTATACATCCTTATATATATTATTTCCTTATAACGTATTCCTTACACTTATGAAGTTCTTTTTTAAATTTTGTACTCCTTTCATTTGAAGGATCTTCAATTAAGAAATATGACTTTTAACTGTTCGGCTAAGGCAAGGTCTTTCTTTCCGCTTTGTAGAGTAAACTTTCTAATTTCTTTCTCTTAGCCTATCGTGATTATCAGAATTATCATGGATTCCAGATATCATTTTTACCAAATCTACTTCATCAATTTCTTCTTCCACTAGTAATTCTTGGATATCTTGTGCAATTATATCGTCAAAACCTTCCCCTTCTAGGGACTTAGCAACTTCTACTACTGTATTCATTCTGTTTTCTGTTGCCTCGGTCAAATTTTCACTTTTTTTAATGTCCTAGTTTTTATTTCTCTGATGGATCAATTTATTAGATGGACGAGTGTTACAGTGAATCCGTGCTATAAAAGCACCGTGTTACACGAGGGTTACCTGTACATTTAAAATTAAAAACAGAGAGAAACCCCGTATTATATTATATTGTATCTCAAAATATCATGATCATAAATGAATAAAAATAATTAGGATTATCAATTTCCTAAATGATTCTATAATTTTTAAGAATTATAATTTAAATATATAAAATTTAGTAAATAGTAAATCAGAGACTTTTTTTCGTGATTAGAATCAACTGAGGAATTAAAGAAATAACGCAAAATGATATAAAGTAATTAAAAATTGCTGTCTTAGGCTTGAGATGGAGACGTTTGTGTATGCAAGCAAATAAAAATTATTTAAATTTTGTAAGGAGGATAAAAACCTATTAATGAAGATTAAAAAGGAAATTAACTAATTTAAAGTATTATATTCGACTTTAAACATAAATGCGGGCTTAAAATGTTTAATGGTTTAAAACCAACCTTCGCAGCAAATTATTTCACAACAAAATAGTTAAAATCAAAATCAATTAAACAAAGATACAGGCATATCAAAACCTACATGAAAAACGAAGGGTATTTACCAAAGAAATATCCTAGTTCTAACTTAAAGTGTTTTAAAACCCTTTACATTGCAAATATTCAAATTCAATAATGTCTACCAAACTGAAAATATAAATTATAATTTTAAATATTTTTTTTACTGTAAAAACGTGGCGTATTGATTGTTATTGTTTTGTTCAGCATTAGACTGAGATGAAATGATCTTGGTGATATCTCCCCCAAATCAAGAACATCCCACCGATGCCGTATATATATATATATTAATACTGAGTTTTCACTCTAAAGTAAAATTTTTTAAGAATTTAAGAGAGGGGAGGGGTTTGTGTCAAATTGTTTTGAAAATTATTTAAATATTTTTTATGTGCTAAGAAAGAAACATTCATTTTTGTATACATTTTATTTTGTGTGTGTGTTGTTTAAATTTTTTTACAATTTCCTTTGTTTCCTTCCTAATGTTGTATTTTATGAACATTATACATTAGTATGAGGCAGTGGCTGTGTTTTGGAGATTCAGATCTCCCTTCTCCAATAGTTATTGATCTGTGTCTTAAAAGTGTTGTTAATATTACGTTTATCTGCAAATGGAAGTGTGAACCAATTTGGACAACCATCCCCCCAAAAACTTCTGCGTACTCCCCTGGAAAGAGAGGAGAGGTCCATGATTGGGTGATATTAATCTGTGCGAGGACTATAAGCTTTATTATATTAGAATGTTTGTCCACAAAGCGGAAAAAAAGATTATGAAATTTTCTGCATTGAATTAATCAAAAGGGTCGCTTATCCTGCAAATACTATGTATTTCTGTTAATTACTACTCTATGTTGAAAAGACAAGTCAATGGCATAATATTGTTTCCATAAATACAGTCAGCGAAGGGCAATGGTTCCCAAAGTAAGCGAGGAAATTGACGAAAAGATTTGAGAAAAGGAAAATTTAATAGGATATTTGGAATTGCAACGAATTACAAACTTTTGAAAAATTAGAATCAAAACAAAATAATTACAATTTCAGATCTGGAGCTACGTTCAATTTGCTTCTCTATTTATATTTTATGTAAATATACGAAGAAAACTTCTGTTCGACGAGTTCCACGTTAAATAAACATAATTGCATTTTTCGAAAGTTCACTATATTCATTTCTGCGAAGAGCCCCAAAACTAACTAGGTTCACCAGTCCACTATTGAAGAGCTTTTTCAAAGTATAGTATATAATGCTAACTGCAACAATTTCTCCTTCTCAGGAATCCAAAATGAAGATGGTTCAAAATTCTCTTCATTGAAAGAATTAAATATCAACTAAATCCCCCATTTCTGGCTCTGAAAAAAAAAATTTGAACGTAGATTTAAATACTTCCAAGCACTCAATTATTTTATCATTAACTTTGATTTATCTCAACTAGCGACAAGAAATCGTTTCGAACACTTCAAGCTGTACTTTTTTTAACTCACTTTAACTAGAAATCAAAATTTTTTTATGGATTCGATTTTGTCGACAACTTAAAAAAATTTACAATTGTTTTTTTAAAGTGAAAGAAAGAGTTAATTAACCTAGTAGAAAATATCACTCTGGTATACAATGCTTTGAAACCATTAAAAATGAATATTCATGAATTCGAGATCTTTTAAAGGATGCTATTCTATATAAAAAAAAAATGAATTTTCTTTTTAAAAAAAACAAGCTAGTGTCTAAATTCGAACAGCAGCGTCCCGATTTTGCACCGTGACTATCACCTAAATTCGGTGCGCAAGATCAAATTGTTGTGAAGGCTGGCCATATCTTTACACAATAATTTAAACAACCTGAAATTGATAGGAATCGCATTGATAAAGTTGACAACACTGACTGCTTCATAAATGTGTAAGCAAATGTTTAAATGTAAGAGTTTGTGTCTGTGAATACAGCAATGATTTTATTTCATTTTAGGGTCGATTTAGACATTTTAGGACGCGAAAGTCTGAGTAGCAACTTTCGTTGATTTTACTCCATCTGTGGTGACCCAAAGCATTTAGACCATTAATTTTTTTAATGCAGTAATGATTATTTACTTCAATGGATAAAAAATAAGGAGATTTTCTTCGAATTATCTTTCAATTATCAATAGTACAGAATATTACGCAACTTGGATATTTATATTAACTTGGATAGAAAAAAATTCCCAATCTTTGACAAGGCTTATGATTGACGTTGTTAAACTGTCCTGTATTTTTTGAGGCTCAAAGTTATTTGATAGAGTTATTAAACTCATTTCATGGGTACTTTCCTCCCCAAACATGTATTCGACAACATCTTTGATGAATGATAAAATTAAAATTCCCTATTGGTACAGTTTTTACCTCGTCTCGAAATGTGGTAGCTGATATAATAATAGACCAACAGTAGCTTTGGGGCCCATCTCTATTACCTAACTCGTCTGTCATCTTATATATAAATATAATTCCAAACAAAGTTTCTAACTGAATTCTAATCACAGATACATAAATTAATTAAAATGTAGTCACACAGTAACAGCTCAAAAACTTAGTCTAAGTAATCTTCAAAGTATTATTTATTATTATTATTATTATTATTATTTTTTTATGAAAAATGGTTGTTCTTTACTAGTTCACTTCCCCTCCCCGCTGTAACCAAAATACCAAAGATTTTCTTACTTAGATATTCGGGTCCAATGTGCTGAATTAATCCATAGTGGAGGTAACTTTGACCAAATTTCGTCGGATTCTTAATCTTTCAAGATTAAACACAAGCACAATTATTTCCCGCATAATTCATTTTCTCCACATTCCTGTTACCTTTCTTCCCTCATTTTGCATCCTCCGTGGCTTTTATACGAACTTCTTTACATCTGTTCACTACGAACGTTTTCCTAATTTGCGTAACCACGTTTCATTTCATTGGAAAGGATCAGGAAAATTGAATAAAAAAAATCAAAACATAATGCCAGATGTTATTTAAGGGAAAGCTCACGAATGGCTCATGTTATAGCTTTAACAGAATCGATTTGCGCAGATTCAAAATATATTTCCACGTTCATAGAACTCTGAAGCTGCTATAATCGGAACAGCGTGGTATCTCTAAATTTGTGTCGGAATGTTTGTTATATAAATGCATTGTGAGTAAAGAAGGTTTCACTGAACCGTTGTTTAGAACTTCCTCATGTACAACAAAGAGGGGTTTAGGGCGGTACTCTTCTCCTAGACATGAAAACCCATAATTAATGTTGCTGACCAAGTATCTTCTTTTAGTATTAATTATTCCCCTTGAAGAAAAAAAATGCAGTTTGTTTTTTCATTTGTTTGGGTACCGGTTCCTGTTGTCTTGCCGCATTGTTGATCCAGTCAGTATCGAATAATGTCCACCATACTTCATCTGGAGTTTCAATCAACTTCCACTTCCGCTCCTCTCCAGATTTCAGCTACTGATCCAGAGCATAAATTTCGAAATTGGTTGATTTTTGATTAACATCTAACTGTGAAGGAGCACAAAAGCTATTGCCGATGAACTTCGGTCAAACGACGAGGGCGACACCTGAGCTGACACTTCCTAACTTCCACAAACGCTTATCTTGAAACCTTGACATATCTAACGTGTTTCAGCCCCCCTCCTCCTGCGCGGTGGGTCTTTGACGAATCAGAACTCAAATTCATGACTCAATGGAAAAAACTCATACCACCAGCTTGCGACCCTGATGCCTCGACTACGCATACCGGATATATTAAGAAAGTAGTAGGCAATTGGTTTAATTCTCTAACTGTCTCCGCGTGCATCTAAAATTTATATTTCTGAACATAAGCTATTATGATCAAAATCACTATTTAAAAAAATATTTGAAAGAAAACTATGCGTTACACATTTAAACTCCTAAATATATGTAAATTTCAAATATGCAACTTTATAAAATGTAATTTTTTAAATGATTTTATTTTAAAAAATGAGCTGTCAGAAATTGGTTTAATAGAAGTAAGCTCTTGAAAAACTTACTTAGAAATGTAGGAATAACACGCACACGCCAAACTAAATCACTCTTTGTTTTTATATGCAGCATCACATGCGTCAATAATCATATCAAAAATATCGAGAAGAGTGAGTAGATGTTAGGAGCGTGGTAATCCTGAACGCATGTTGAGCGGGAGAGGAAGATGTCGATCCTTCCAATGGACGCAACCTCTCTTTCATCGAAGATTTTATTGATAGGGAGGTCAATATTATAACTGACAATAGTAGTAAATATTTCTAGATGTCTTTTAAATCTGTTTTGCATTATTTTCTTAGTTGGATAGCCTCCATTGGCATTTTCTTTGCATACTCCCTTAAACGACCTCTCATGTATTCCATGGGATACGAACACCCACAGTTAGAAACCACTGATTTAGATGGTTTTCTTTGATTACTTCAGTCCTTAAGTAAGGTATCTGAAGGAAATATGGACACTCTTACTTCAAACTGAAATTGTGATGACTACAATATAGTTGAAAAAAAAGGGTGGGGGGACGTGCGGCTATTGGTACTATTATCTTTCTTCTTTGAGTTTTGAAAAAAGTTTTGGTTTTAACTTTGTATTTTCTTTTTCAACTTTAATATTTTACAAAAGTTTCTTTTTTCAGATAATATGGCCTCTCTCCTATTCTTCTCGATGAATCCATCTCTATCAAGTTTTACTTCCCTCGCGCAAAGAGAGCAATGAAGAAAAGAATGTTATTTTTATGAATAGAATTTTATTTCTATTTAAAATGAGTTGAATGTAAGTAAAAAAAGAATCCAAACTCATATTCTCTTGATTCTAATTCCAATAATCATTTTCTGTTTTATGACATGGGTTCACCAGGCCTTAAAAAAGAAAAAAGAAAATGAGGAAGAATAGAATAAGTATAATCTTAAATATAATAAATATATTAAACAAAAAAAAGTGCACATGAAAGCAATATAACCGCTAGTAAAGATATTACAGCTACATCAGTGGCCGTATTACCTGCAGCTATAGGTGTTCGAAAACACTGTGATTCATGTACGCATACCATAAGCGATTTCAGAAAATTCATTGCATGCTATAGAATTTCTAACTGGGGATCAATGATGCATTACATTTCCTTCTCTCTCTCTCCTTTTCTTTTAATAATTTCCAAAAAAAAAAAAAAAAAAAACGTAAGCTTTCTTGATCAAAATAAAAATGACTTTCTTGATTGATTGATTGATTGATATTATGGGATATTGAGCAACAAGGGATATATGACTTTCCTAGAAAGCCACGCAAATAATAATGTCCTCTACCTTTGGAAAATTTATTCAACAAATCCCGTTTCATGCACTGCTATAGCTTCTTAACTTCCTTTTCAAAATAGCATAGGCTGCTGGTTCACTTTGAAATTAAAAAAGCAAATCCCCAAGTGGTTGCATAACTTGTTCTGGCCTCACTACCTTCGTGTACCTTATATCTCGTCATTTACATTTACAATTCACTATATCATTTGAAAGTGGCTACGTTCTAAAATCAAACGAGCTATTGTCATATCCCTTGATTGACTATCACATACATGTATTGACAACAGTATCTGTATTGAACCTTTTTGATTTTACATAGGGTAAAGTATCAGACAAATCATAGCTATGATATTTATATCGTGTTTTTTAGTATAAAAAAGACAGTAAAATATGAAACAAAAAAAATGTTATTTGATGCACGGCATTGTATTGATTGTTTGGCTTTATGAGATGTAGAGCAACAAAAATTATTATCCATTATCGTATTCACTTAATAATTATTTCGACGTGCATATTTTGCCAAACTCGCAATATTGATTCCTAATATTCCTTAGTAAACAAGTCATGCTTTTCGATTGAAGTTCGGGGAGCTAATATCTTGATAAATCTTCTGCACCTAAAATCTACATCATATATCAAATAGAATTTTTTTAAATTTAATTATCGTAACTAAAAAAAAATTCCTATTGATTAACATTGTCTCAAACAGGCTTATTTATATAAATGCTTTATTCAGAAATTATTTTTAATGATAACCATGGTAGCCTAATGGTCATGAACGTGAACTCGCAGTCGGCATTGTTTCTGTCAAATCGTGGGTTAGAGTCCTGATGCCACTAAATACTCGCAGTAATGTGAAGCTGATGCACTTAAAATCTATCGATTAACCAAATTATCTCATTGCCACGGTGTGGAAATTTGGAGAGGGAGGATACAACTCAGGTATCGTCTTCGTCATTTGACCGAAATCTGAAATCACGAGGCCCGCTATTGTTTCTAAGAACGATGTCAACAAATGATTAATCAACTTATAATCATTTTTGTTTTTTCGATGCCTACGACAGAATTTAATGAGGCCGCGGCAACCTGGCGGTTATGGTTGGAGGTTCCCAACCAGAATTGTTTTTCGTAATTCGTGAGTTCGAGTCCGAATGCCAAAAAAGAAACCAGGTTGTGTAACTTGAATGATTTACATTAAATCTAACAAGGCTCCAAGTCCTCCTGTTGGCGTTGGAGAAGGAATTGGCCAACTCAGGGGCCATTCTCGTCACTTGACCGAGGTTCAAAACTACAAGGTCCGTCACCTTGATAGGGAGGTCAGTATTATAATTGACAATAGTAGTAAAAATGTGTTGCTTCAAAATGTGACATTAATAATCAATCAACCACCATAATTTATTAAATAATTCTCGTTGAACTTATTTCGTAAATGTTCATCTATTTGGATGTCGAGAGGAAAATAGAATGCGTTTTCTGTCAAAAGGGCTAAAAAGTTGTTAAATAAATTCGAATACACTTTTACTTTGCGTGTATAGTCTTATAGTATGCTGCCGCGGTAGCCTAGTGGTCAAGGTCGTAGACTAGCGACCGGCGGTTTTCGTTCAGTCGCGGGTTCGATCCTTGGCCGCCAAAGACCCGCCGTGTAGCCGGGGCTGATGCACGTTAAATCTGTTCGGGGCCCAAAGTCCTCCCGTTGGTGTGGTGTGGATGTTAGGAGAGGGGGGTGCCAGCTCAGGTGTCGTCCTCGTCACTTGACCGTAGTTCAAAATTACGAGGTCCGTCGCCAATAGCCCTCGTGTTGCTTCTAGTGCGACGTTAATATAAACTAAACTAACTAAACTTATAGTATGCTAGTTAAATTTAAAATTGTGAATAGTGAAGCAGAGAAAGAGATTTATAGATTATTCACAAATCGAGGTCAATGCATTTGTCAACAACGACAGGAGTTAAGAAAAAGCCCTTAGTTACTGACCCGATGGGAAAATCTTTTTTAGATCGGATGTCTAGATTAGTTGCGGAAAATGGCTTCTCAGGGTACTTAACCCTTTCAGGTTTTAACCCCCGTTCTACCAAGAAATGACTATTATGAGACTGAACTTTGGAATCGACATGCCAAAAGATCACCAAGTTGCTTAAAAAATACTTCAAAATTAAGATGAAACAATGTCATAAAGATTAAACTAATTAATTAAGCTAAACTAAATAAAACTTGGTTTAGTTCACAATTCGAGATTCTTGTTTTCCAACTAGATATTTTTTTCGGAGATTATTCATTATTATCTTTGTAATCATACTAATTAGAGGTAATTACAGAGAATTACTTCAGCTGAATTTTTCTAAATTTCGTCCTTTTTTCTTTTCTTCACCATAGGTTCCTGATAGAAGAGGAAATTTTAACTGGTAATATATCCATCAACGGAGCGTGCTGCCAATTTGATCAACAATTTTGCATTTTGAAGCTTATCATTAAAATTAGATTATTTTATTGTTTCTGTCAATTATTTTTTACTCTTTTACTCCCTTTTTAAAGCCATTTTTGCATCTTATTAAAATTTTACTTATTATCTGAAGCATTGCTGATTATTTAAATATCATTTTTTTTTTAATTTTTGAAAGCCTATAATTATTTTTAAAAAATTCTACCAAAAGTCGATTTTCAAATTTATTTAAACTATTTTTGAATTATCTGAAATTCTAATTTTTTTTTTTTACTTTATCAATTTCATGAAATTAACAATACTTGATCAACATAACTTTATTTATGATTGTTAAAATTTTCTCGGAATTAAACTTTTATTCAATATTATAGATATTCTTTTTTAGAACATACAAATACTAAACAGAGGAGCAAAATTTCAATTCTACAGTTAAAAGATACTCATTGTTATAGAAAGTTTAGGCTGTATTCTCTTCCCAGTCGAAGGGGCGTTCCGGAAAGTTGGTATGCAGGGAAGGAGAGATTCGGGATTACTGACTGAAGTCAGTAATCCCGAATAAGTATTTGGCGACAAACTTGGCAGCGAGTGGGGTCACCAAAGGTCGCCAAATCATTAAATTTAGCGAAAAACCGGTATTTATACCGGTACAAACTAAAGTTGCTCCGATCACATTTCAAATTTTTAATCTTATTCTTTGAACCAATGGTCCATGAATCTTAACATATCATACAGTTATATTATTACTAAGGCAGGTTCTTTACACACTTGCATCTCCTCACCATGCCACGAAATGACTGGAACTATGTGCACATTTTCGTCTTGCCATTGAGGTAGCACTCCAGAACAACTAATTTTTGCATATGCACAGTAATGCAAATTTCAGGAATTCTACGGGCGCATCTACAATGTGGGTATTTATATCGGTACAAACATTAGAGCACCAACCTCGCATTTGCAACAACAGCAGCCCTGGATTCTCTTCGCTCTATCGACAACCAGACCAGCTGTCTCTATCATGGACTTCATTGGAGATCAGCCTGTTTTTCTTTAACTAACCAGAGTTTTCCGCAGTTTATGATACAAGCTATATCCATGTGTAAATATTTAAACCAACCTTTTGATTTCCATGATTAATAAATAGTATTTTGAAATTTAAGCTGTCCTAGATTTTTGAGTCCTGATTCGAGTTAGCTGAAGGTGGTGTATGCATCAAATTACCCCTTTATTATTAAGAACTGAACGAGGTATTTGGATAAAATTTATTCTGTTGATTAACTGATCCTTATGTACATAATGCAAATTATAGTTATTAATATATATTTGTTAAGTTTCAGGAAGTTGTTGATTGTAGTAACCCCTAGTAAAGGGAAGATAAAGCTCAATCTATTTTCTACTGTAACGTGGCCTTCGAAAAGTCAAGAAATGTCAGGAGAGATGAAAAACTCTGAATGATTAAGTAGAGAAATCTGAAGAATAATAAATAACAATTAAGTTTCTGTCTCGCTTACTTTTTAGTAATAATAATAGTATTTAATACGAAACCCCGAGAAAATAATCAAAACTTTGTGGTACTGCGTATTACTTCAGTCTACGGTCTCTTGAAATTAAATGAATCGTCACAAATAGCTGTAATTTATAACATTATGTACATAAGAACATATTAATATGCTAACTAAATTTTAAACAGATATCTCAGCTGTTTCTTAAGACTTTACGATTACCCCTCGTACATCAAAAGACTATTGCAACCGTGAACAACATAATTTCAACTTTACAACATTCCTGCTTTTTTTTTTTTTTTTTTTTTTTTTTTAATAACTGAAACAGTTATTGTAATGCACTGTTGGCCATTAAAATTGCAACACCATGAAGGAAAGCAAATACAAAAAAAAATATATTTATTGAACGTAAACAGTATGGCATGAAAATAAAATGGTTAAATTTGCAAGCAGTTTGGGAGTTTACAGGGGTGCGAAATTAGTAGAAGCAGCTAACACAACTGGCAGCTAAAATGGCCCTTACCCGGTTAGGCATGGAGTCGAACTGGGTTTGGACGACAGAAATGGGCAACTCATTTCATGCTGCTTTAAGTCTATGCCACATTTCATCAATCTTATTAGCTGGAAAGGGTAGAGGACCAGTCTCTCAGTAACCCTTGACCAAATGTTTTCAATGGGCGACAGATCTGGAGATAATGCAGGACAGAGCAACAATCGAATACCCTCTGTATCGAGGAAGGTCAGAAAATGACGTGCAACCTGTGGTCTTATTTTATCTTGTTGAAAGGCGGCGTCTGGACGGCCCTCGTAGATAGGATACAACCACCGGACGTAAGATGTCAGAAATGTACCGATCTGCGTTCAAATTACCTTCGATATGCACTAGAGATGTGCGTGTTGTGTACTCAAGAGCTGCCCAAAACCATAAAATCAGGTGCGTGGCCTCTATGCCGATATCGAATACAAGTAGGCGACGAGCAGTCTCCTCGGAACCTCCAGACACGATTTCGGCCATCAGAATACCGCGCGCAGAACCGGGACTCGTGTGAAAAGACGACGTTGTGTCACTCCTGTATCCAAATTTGTCGTTCTGTGCACCAAAGTCGCCGCCTCTCTGTATGCTGCATTGTCAAGGGAAACCGAAGTACTGGTAGCCGTACTGACAGTCCACGTTGCTGCAAACGTCGTCACTCCGTACGAGCGAGGCTGGGCATGCTGCAAACATGCCCAATTCCTGGCTAATGGTCCATAATGTGGTTGTACAGTTTTGCGGGTCAGACCTCACAATATGTCTGTCCTCTCGGACGTTAGTCATGGGAGGGCGGGGAGATCCTTCAAGCCGTTCAGTAAGAACCTCAGCCAACCAATGATTCTATATTCGTATGACAATGGTTGGATTTCGACTAGTGCGGCGGGCAATATCACGGAACGATAATCCACACTTTCAATAGGCAACGATCCTGCCTCTAAAGAATGCCGACATTTGCTGGTAAGTATTTCGTCGTCTTATTCGAGGCATAACGCGATATTCTGAGCAAACTCCGACCTTACAAAGTGCTATCCAAATGAGAAGTTCACTACACAACTTTTCTTTGATGCAGTGCTTCAGATATCGCTTCTCCCTCCTGCATCGTCTAAATGCGCTGAAATACTAATCATTTGCATATCCTAACCTTTTCTTCCTTCTTGTGATTTTCACGTTCGTCAGATCATTCCTTCCTGGTGTTGCAATTTTAATGACCAGCAGTGTATATTAAGCAATTTTATTCAACCAAATATATTTTACTGTACCTCATAATTTTTTAAAGAAAGTAATGATAAATCAGATTTTCCAATAAAGTATATGTAGAAAATATATTTTTTTATTATGATTCAACGTGTTTTGGTTTATAAGAGTTTACGAGTTCTTGTGAAAGTGGAAGATCATTGCTAGAAAATTAAATGCACATTTTTGCCACAGTTGATTTTACCGTATCTCTGAGTATTTTTTTTTTTTTTTCGTAAGTCTTAAAAACTTGGATGACACCTTTTATATAAAGATTCTGTTTTAAAAATCACAGCTTAAGCTCAATTTGAAGAAAGAGAAAATAAAGCTAAAAATAAAAATTCTTTATATTAAAAAGTTAGTCTAATTCTTTCATTCGGGTAAAAATTTATATCCTTCTTAGCCTATAATTACACAGGATGTGATATTTATTTCCTCAGCAAGAACAATAAATAAGCACTGGGTTAAAGTATCTCATAATAACCTATTGTTACAAAAATTGCTACAATTTAAATAAATCAAAATAACTGAAAAGTAAAAGTTACAATAATTGTAAATTTGGTACTAAGGTAGGTAACATAAAATGTTAAATTTTTCTCTAGTAACACAGGATTTGAGGAAACTATAAACATTATTAACTTGGAAAAGTCTCTATGCTTGATAATATCAACTATTTTGAAAATAAAATTTAAAAATAATTCCCAATATTTTTAAAATAAACCATTTAAAATTTAAATTTTCGTAAGACTTGCAATATTATGATATATTTATTAATATTTAATAAAGCTGAAATAAATGAAAAAAAATAAATATAATTAAAAGATAAAAGTAATTTAATTTAGAATATGCTTTTCCTAAAGAATATTTTTATTTAAAATATATTGAAACATACTCTGATTTATTTAATTATCTTTATATAAATATTTTTCAAATTTAAAAAAAAACTGTATTTTTTTTAAAGAAGTCTTGTTTTAAATTTATAAACCATGTCATAACCAGAGTTAAGAACTATAACTAATTATTTTCTTTAAAAAAATTCACTCATCATAAAAAGGAAATGAAACAAGTAAATGAAAAAAAGAAATGTGTCTTTTGAAGCAACAATGTTATTGATATTTTAAAGGGAACTAAATTATGTTGTTAATGCATAAATTGACTAATTTAATCAACATTGTTAATTTCTAAAAAGGGATTTTTGTTTATGGAGTGTTTCGTATTGAAATTAACTTAAATTTCAAGTCTCGTAAAATTATGCTTGAAAATTTTTAAATTATGGGAGCTTAAAGAATGGGTCATCAAATGTTAAATGAGTGTACCAAACGTTTCACAAAACGTATTTCATCTCAATATTTTCGAAGTTTCTTTGCACCAAACAATAGCTTTTTTTTTTACTTATTTCTGAAAACTTTCAAAAAAAAATTTCATTATTATGAAAAAAATAGGAATTATTAAATACAGTTACAAAAAAAGTCAATCATAACATACCAAGATTCTTACATATTTAGATTCCTTATGTCACTAAAGCCCTTAAGATCAAACTTTCTTGAAATTTTTCCTCCATTTGTTCAGGAAATACTCAAATTTTTAAATTACAATCGAGAAACTTTAGAGTTTTCAGGGACCGTATACAAATGTATGAATTTCATTTAGCACTCTAGTCATCACACAGTATTAAGAAATTGATAAGTTATTATGAATCGTTTACATGGAACACACATACCTATTTGGTATTAGGCTCCTAATAGTTTTTTTCCGTATATCTCTGGAACTAAAAATCAAATTCGAATTTAAATTTGAAACATGAACTATTTGAACGATATTCTATGTAATTCTGCGGGGAAAAAAAAGAAGAAAAAAAATCGGACTCGTATCAGAAAAATTATTTTCTAGATATTAACTAAACTATGTTAATTAGGTTCATTAATTAATTTAATCCATTTGCACCATAATTTCACTCCATTTGTGCTCTTAACACTAATTCTCATTTCGTTCAAATGCGATGAGAATTCTGAACGTTATAAAAGGTGTTTTTTGGACAGCTGTTCTTAAAATATGTTGCAACCTTTTATTACATATGTAATTCTTCTCTTTTAAATATTTCTGCTTTCTCTTACAAGGTAGAGACCCAGTAGTTCATATTCGCCATGGTTGTTTACATTTTGTGTTGATATTTTGAAACGTGTAATTAGCATAGTAGCCTTTGTTGCTCTACATCTTTAATAACTCACTCAATCAGCGTGTGAATAATGTTTGTGTAAAGGGAAAATATGTATTGCTTAGGAAATCGATGAGGACTCGAAGTTCATTAAAATATTTAATTGTCTTTAAAACAAAAGAACGTTAACAATTGGGATTGTATTGTTGATAAGTCTTTCGATCGGACGAATTATGCTGTGAAAATAATGTGAAAAACTGTTAACAAATTACCTTTATTACAAAATATAATGCGCTTCTTGATGGTTCATTACAAGAAAAGTAATTAGGAAAAAGATCGCATTTTTAGAATTACTTCTTAAAACAGCCGTAAATCGAGACCCTTCTCTTGGAATTTTAAATTATCCCACGAGCTAAATTCCTAGTTTTTTAAACAACCTCATAACTTCAAAATTCTTTTTTGATATGCATTGAGCCATTAATAATAATTGATTAGTATTTAAAAAATATTTTCCTGCTCCCCTTTCATTTGTCCATTATGGAAATAACAGCTCTTAAAAGAAATAGAAAACGAAAGGAAATACTCGTTGATACAAAAACATTAATGATGAGAGAGAACAATGAGTGAAGATTATTTTCTAAATTGAATTGGAATTCTCACAACAACTCAATAGCATAAATAAAATTAATTAAATAAAAAGGAGTAGAGATTTATGGTAATCGAACATTAAGCTCCACATTTGTATATGAATACCAATTTATCCATAGTGCACTTTGTGAGGGGCGGCGGGTTGGTTGCTCGAATTATGTCTCATTCAGACAAAGGGGAAAGCGCTTACTACCACTAATACAATACTAAAATTACATTCCAAAGTAATATCCGCAATTATGTATTGCTTAACAGTTATTAAATAACCTAAATGTTGTGTAAAAAATTAAAAAAAAAAAAAAAACTGACATATATATATATATATATATATATATTCCGTTGGCAAGTTGAAAAAAAGTAATATCTTCATTGGTAATTTAAAAGATATTGTTATAATTGTTGAAACAGTGATCCCATCATTTCGGCAAAAGGGAACTGGCTTAAAGTACTTTTTTTTAAGTAGTCCTGTACTGCTTCCTTCACTTTGTCGTTCAAATGAAAACGTTTTCAGTGCAAATACGTTTTTTAAAGTGGTTCAAAAATGTGAAAGTCGCACGGCGACAAATCCGGGCTATTTGCTGTATTGTGACATTGGGCTATTCGCGGTTTCTCTTCACTAACCTTGGGGACTTTCAATTGAGATTGATTGCTTTCGCTAAACAACCTTTGCCCAACCAAAAATGAAACGTGATGAAGAACGTAATATGCAAAGCAGTTAGGAATGAAGTGAAGCGGTTAAATTAAGAAGTATATAAACTCCATCTGAAAGAGTAGAGTAGCTGAAGGAGGATCAGAGAGGCGTTGTAGTGAGAGGAGGTGGAATCTAAATGCTATAGTATTGAAAGGCAGATTTATAGATTAGTATTGAGGTCCGAGTGTAAATCGCTCGGATTGAGAATTGTTCTAGTATTTTCAGCAGTTGTTGCAGATTCGGAGTTGCAGTTGATAAGAGATATTGGTAAGAAGCTGTTAGATTATTATTGGTGGGTTGAATTAAAGTGTTAGTAAACTTAACCTGGAGAGCACTATTATTAATGTCATAGTAGATATATATTAATAAATGTTGAAAGCTGTTTTGATGGTTCTGTAATTATTGGTGTCGTAGTGTTTAATATTAGATTTTAGGGGTAGCACAAGATAACGCCCGGGTCGACCGGGTGTTACAGTATATTCCAACTCTTCTCAATAGAATTTGTTTATGATCGTCTGGGTCTCATAGGAGACGTGGTCGGGCGTTATTATGAAGAAAGATCACTTGCAGTGAGAGAAGGTCACCTTGTTTACCTTTGAATACTTTGCGAAGTTTCGAGACAGTATTATAGTATTATGCAGAGTTTATAATGTACATTTGTGTCAGAAAATCAATAAAAAAAGGTTCAAACTAATCAAAGAAAAACGCCGATATCACTTTCCTTGCACCCGATATTACTTTGAATTTTTTCATTGGAGGAGATGACGTAAGTTTCTAATGTATACTCGTTCTCTTTGTTTAGATGTAGGGTGTCATCGCTATGCACGATGTGTAGCGGTGACACCAAGACTCGTGGCCCGAAACAATGCGTTTCACAAATGCGGGATCTTCCTTAAAACGGATCAAATATTTCACACTGAGCCCCATTCCTTGCGACATGGGAGCTTAGGGTAAGATGTTTAAGTATACATTACGAACTGATTTCACGGTACTCCACATGTTGATGGGCGATAGAAGCGCTCTTCATACACAGCCACCATTTGACGATAAATATTTGTATTATGCCCAGTTTCTTAACTAAAAACCACTCTACTATGTTCTGTTCTGGACGAGTCCATCTTTATCCTGAGTTAATAATCACTTTTAATGTTCTCACACTAACAAGTTAATAGGCAATACGCAAACTACGATACACTTCTCGAATGTTCTCTCACAACTTTGAATTAGTGACGTTACTATTAATGCTGTACTTGTTCTTAAGACATAATCACACATGTCCACTTTTCATGTGGGCAACCCTTATATGTATGTGTGTAAATATACATATCTATGTATATTTTTACATATGTATACATACACACATATATATGTGTGTGTGTGGTTGTTTTTTTCACATGTAACTTTTATTGAAAATTTTACGCATTACTGCTCAAAATATTTAATGTGATGGCAAATCTTCACAATACAAAGAGAGGAAAAAATTGATTTTGTTGAATACATATTTTTTATTCCCAATTTCTATGAACATAGCTGAACATTGAAAACAAATCTGACGAATCAACTAAAAAAAAAGTTTTTTTTTTATTTATTTATTTGCTTTATTAGGTACAATTTTTTTTTAAAAAAAAAGTGTTAAATTGACTGCATAAAAGGCCTAACTAACAGCAAATTTGGGTTAGAAAAATGTATCTCACAAAATGAAAAAAAATATTTTGAAAACAATACTTTACTGTACATCACGTCAAAAAAAAAAATGCATTTGCAGGTAAAGCTTGCTAAATTTTACTACTCAACAAAATGGCTAGTTGTTGACATCAGAATTCTAAATAGCAGAATCAAACTGATAAGAAGATTAATTATCTGTAATTGTTTTAGTTTTAAAGTTACTGCTTTTCTTTACGTTTCGTATGAGAAAGACTATCCAAATTGTGATCAGTCTCGGAAACTCATCTTGATAAAATATTTAACGCCCTCATACATCTCTTCATTCATTTTAAAACCTACTCTTTTAAAAGTGTTCCGAAGGAAAACTTGCTAGACCTTAGGGGGTCGAGAAGGAAGCTCGGGGGAGGGCCAGGGCTTCGTTAACAAAACTAATCACGTGACTGGAGAACGGCGGTCGAAGACTTAACGAAAGGGCGCGAACAGGAATATGTTCCAGTAATTACCGCCCCTAACTGACGTGTCAATGAAGGGGCTTCTCCCCCCTCCTCCCTAATGAGGGGTGGTCCGCCCCGGGGTGTCGCCAAAAAGGCACGTACGCGCCCCCCAGTGGGGGAATTATTAGTGCATTAAGGAGCTGGCATCAGTGACATTGAAATGACGAGCTGGGACGCACACACTCATTAGCGCCCTGTACATCTGCAGTGTAGGCGGGAATAAATATTTCGACGATTTTGAATTGGTGACCGTTTCAACACTCTTTGATTAGGATGTACTGCCGTGTCCTAAGGCGGAGATTCTTACTGTGAAAGAGGGGTGCGCAAACCTCCGGGAGAACTCGAAGACTGTCTAAGGGTTTGTAGAAAGTGTTTTCAGACGATGAAACATTAGACTGGAAATTGAAAGTTTATTTTAGTCTAAATACCATTTGAAATGTAGTCTTGACTTATATGCGCTTATATTTGGATATTAGCTCGTTCGAAAATTGTGTTCAGTACCTTATTAAGACAACTTATCAAACAATGGAGTCATTAAATAGAACGGGGTAGTATTAATCAGAACATATCAAAATGACTGTCTCAGTAAAACTTCTTTCAGAGAATAAAACTATATTTTTTTACAAGAGAGAGGTGGGATATGAGAAACATCATGCGCGCAAAATATTTTTAAAACTGATGCCTATTCATAATGCAACTGCAAATATTCACATTGAAATCTGTTTACAATATGCCATGCCAATGTCCAAGTTAGAGATTTCAAGAAACTCATCACATGCAATGTAACAATTTTTTTTTCGGTTAGTTGGACCGAAAATATGTATTACGTTTTGGAAAAACCTAAGCAATATTGTTTTCATAAACCTAAGTTAACTTTTAACTTTTTCTCTCATCTATAACTAAAGAACACAGGCGTTCTGTATACACTCAGATGCAGTTCGATTTTAAAGGTTATTCAAAAAAATTGTTATGTAATTTTCTTTTACTAATAAAAAATTGAAGAATTTAGATATAAGTCTGTGGAGTAAGGTAAATTAACAAAGGTTGTTAAATTAACAAAATCAATACACATAAAAAATGTAAGTGACTGACTAACTGGTTGATTGATTTAGGATATATATATATATAGGGAGCAGCAAAATGTAAAATCCCACGTAAGGTCATCTTCAGCACATATGACGACTTGATAGCATTTAGGACTTTTTTGTTTTTATAACATCGCCTCTAGAAGCAACAAGAGAACTGATGACAACGTATTTCGTAATTCTGAGCCTCGGTCAAGTGACGAGGATGACACCTGAGGGGATACCTCCATCTCTAAACTTCCTCGCTAAGCCTTCATGAAGATTTGTGACCCATTAGATTTGACGTGCTTTTGCTGCTCTATATCCTAGATACACGACAGATTTTTCACTGCATCATGACTCGAACGCACTACTCAACTGAAACAATGCCAACCATGAGCTCCCGACTATGACAACTTGATTAGCAATTGTCAGGGTCGTATGCTTATGTCCAATGACGTTCAAAACGAGCCCTAAATTTCGAACCTTGAATGCCCTTAAGTTCGTTGAAATAAAGGAGACCGCGTTCTGTTAAGGCTGTTTTCGCGGTGTAACGGAGAAGAACCCGAACTCTGAACACATTTTCAGGTAAGAAAAAAAATGGTCTTATATATTAAAATAGGTTCAAATGCTCATAATATAAGTATGTTTTTTTTTTTTTTTTTTTTTTTTTCCCAATCTTATTGCTTCATTGAAATTTCGAGATATTGTGTAAGTACGTTCTCTTTCATTTCAACTGGTAAAATTAAGTAGCAGCTGAGCACATTGTGCTAAGACATGTAGTATTAAATATATTTTAGACTTATAGTGTCAAATTGATTCTCGGCCACTGACCAATTTCTAACTTGTGAAAATCAAGTGTGCTCCAATGCATGTAATTGTGATCTTTTATTAACGTCACACTGTGAAACAATGCGAGAACTATTGGCGATGGACCCCATCATTTTGAATCACGGTCGAGTGACAAGGATGACGTCTGAGCTGGCACCTTCCTCTCCAAACTTCCACACCCTTCAAGATTCAGGAAGAGGCTTCTTGTATCTTTTGAGTATGGCAATTTTCAGTTAATCAATTATTTTTTGTTTTGTAAGAAGTTTCATAAACTTTTTGTTTTAAATATCTCCACAGAAAAATAGTCAGGGAAGGCTGAGACAAGGGGAACGAGGTGAAAAAAAAATGTCGTGAGATCGCCTATAAAATCTTGAAGCATGTCAATGATTTCGTTACTCGTATGGTATATTTCTCCGTCTTTTTTTTTTTATCCAAGAACCTCACTCAGCCGATCTGAGGGACCCCTAATTTTTTTTGCAGTGGGGAAATTTAAAGAACAAACTCCATGAAAATAATTCCGAAACAATTGATTATCTAAAACTGTCATTACTCAAAGGATAAATGAATCCCTTCCAGCACCTTGAAGCAACCGATATTGCTTCTGTCGATTTTTGGGTACTAGTCTTGATACCATAAAAGACTCATCGGGTAGTGGAGTTTATGCACATTAAATTTGTTGAGGCTCCGCGTCCTCCTGTTGACGTAATGTGGGAGTTTGGAGAGGGACTTGCCTACTTATAAGTGTTGTCCTCACCACTCGACCCAAGCTCAAAATTAAGAGGTTCGTCATCAGTAGCCCTCGAGTTGCTTTTAAGTACGACGTTAATAAGCAACCAAACAATCAAACGAGCTTCTTGAATGGGACTAAGTTTGCTTGAGTCCTTAGCCCCTTTGGGTTCTGATCTTCGATCTATTGTGCTGTATGAGATAGTATGACTTTGGTTTCTACATTTGCGCAGACGTTTATTAAAAAATGGTAAGTAAACCCTACACATCTTGAAACGCATTTCTCAAAATATGCCTAAAAATGTTCAGCTAAGGATAATAGCTTTTGCTGCTCTATATCCCACAACACTAAACAATCGATCAATTAGTGTTCAAATCCTCTTCCACGAAAGGACGGGCATTTTGAGCATTTGTCGTAAAATATAAGCTAAAATTATTTTCCGTGTAACGTGTGAAGTGCTTTTCACCATAAGCATAAGAATAATTGATTTAAAGTTTGTTGTTTTTACTTAATAAACTCACAAATCTTCAATGCAGGAACTTTTAGATCACCAGTATTAAAATTTATTGCTCTCCATAGGATGGTGAAAGCAAAATGTAGTATTAATTCTGAAGCCTTTTTCTATCTAATAATACATTCAATATGAGTTTAGGTGCTCTATTTTCTAACATTAGGCGAAAATAGCCTTAAATCGAGCCGGGCTTCAAAAGCTAGAGAGTGTAGTACCAACTCAAGTGTCAAACTTACTACTAGACTGTTGTTCAAAATTGCGGCTTCAATAGCTAGAGATGTGACCAAAGAATTGAGAGTCGTACACATCGAACATAAATTTTCTTACTTATATTTTTTATTAATGTAATGTAATTAATAACTATTCAACCATTTGACCATATATCAAAATTGCGGCTTCAATAGTTTGAGAGTTGTAGCTTGCAAGTTGTCCAACTTGCTTACTTTCATTTTTATTATTGTAATTTAATTTACAACTGCCTTAAATTTAATGGTACATAGCTGATTAATTACATAAAAATAATTATATTAAGAATTCTCTTAATTAATCCTTACATTAATTATTTGTGATTTAAATAAATTAATTTTTTACTAACATTGCATAAATCGCATCTGCAAATGCATACAATAATTATAGTATATATAAAAAAGTTGCTGTAATTTGTTTAGTTTGAATAAAGCATTAATATATATTTAAAAGCAAAATGCAATTATTTGCAATCAATTTTAGCCTGTTTTATTAGGGAAAAAGAAATTCTAGAATGAAATTAATTAGAGAATAATTTTAATGCTATACAAAACATGATTCTCTTAAAATCAACGATTTAATTTAAAAAAAGACTTACTATTAAACAGAAAATTTTAGTGACAATCATTGCAGGTTAATTTCTGTAAAATAATAAAATATTTTGAGGTCATTATGGATCCTCCTGAAAACCTATTTTTGTTTATTTCACTAATAGCATATCTGATATAGCAAAGCGATGTAAATTTGAAAATATAAATTTTCTTTTCATAAATATTTAACCGAAAAAAAGATTTTCATTTCAAAAACCATATCTCTGTACTGACTATTTTTAAGAAAACATAGCAGAATCACTTTTGAAAAGTTTTCTACATTTCAAACGTATTTGTAAGGTTACTTATCACACATCCATTGTAGACTACATCAACACTCCATTTGAGCTAAATCCACTCACACGCACAATCGCCTCTTTAACACTTCCTCCCCCAAACAAGTTATTTGAGGCAAACTTCGAACAATCCCGACTTTTCATGAAAATAAGTCCACCATTTCCTTTTTGTCCATTTCCCCATTCACGTCAATACTCGCTTATTCCTCATCCCCGAATTCGGACACATATGTCGTTGACCAAGTCCGAGCATTTGATAACATCACAAAAGAACTTTTTCAGGAGAGTAACAGTCATTCAGAAGGCACTCCACTTTCTACTACAGAGTGTGCAGAAGGTAAATGTCATTTTAACACGTCATAGAACCTTATTTTGGAGCAAATCTATTTGAAGAGATGTTTAAGAATACTCTTGATACATGAAAAAGAATAATAAGAAAAGAAAAAAAGAAAAAGTGTCAGTATTTGTGTATCTGAAAAAAGTTCAAAAACTCGAACAACTGTAAAAAACTCTTTATCATAAATGTTAGTTGATATTTGAGAGAATGTTTCTAAAAGTGCCTCTGTATTATTATAAAATACGTCACTGCAGTATTTTATAATAATATAGAGAGTTGACCTATTCATTTTTTTTTCCATAAGAAGTCCGAGAGTGTGACGCTTTTCGCATTGTAACGTCCTAGCTTCGCTATTAGGGTTCTGAGTCATCGAGATGCAATAAGTAATCAATCAAACAAATAGTCAGTCAAACAAACCTTTAAAGCATATTTATTCTATCTAAGAATCGGAACTTTATTACGAATGTGAAATGATTACTAACTCGAATCCTTAACAAAAATTATAAAGGAAATTTCTGCTTATCTCAATAACAGTAAAATCCGAATCAGGAATATACCTGGACTATCACTTTCACGTTCTTACATTCCTCTGTGAGCTACTTTCCTATTCATTACACTTTTTTTTAATAAAGAAATGCTAATTTACATAAGGGGGGGATATAATACATCTAAACAAGAAATTTTCACCCCACAATGCAAAGGCGCAGAGCAAGCGATGAGCCGCTAGTTAGCGCTATAACTGAAAGCATTTGGCTCAAGTTTTCTTTCACATCGTCATTTCTTCAGAGGATTGCAGAAAGCATGGTGACGTTCAGTGATCAGGGAAAGGCCATAGTCTCCTGGGATCCATGGTAGAAATGACGATGGCTTAGAAAACTCGCGCTTTATGCTTTCCATTACTGATATGTAAATATGAAACAGGAATTGGCATATTAATGGCACTAGCTGTCAATGTAGTTGCACTAAACCGAGTCATTGGCGCCCTTTACTTCATATATATATATATATATATATATATATATATATATATATAT
>BMAW01060826.1:387098-448080 GCA_019974015.1 Nephila pilipes
ATATATATATATATATATATATATATATATATATATATATATCTGATAAAGATTTTCAACTCATAACAATAGAAGTTTCATAAAACAGCATAGTTTTTAATAGCGTTGAACTTGTCGAATTTTGCGCTTGGAAACAACGATTTGCTAGCTGTATTGATTTTCCTGTTACCATTTGCAGAAAACTACTACAGAATCGCATCAAATGCTTGTCGGGGCTTATGGTAAGAATGCTCTCTGTAAATCACAGTGTCTTAAGTGATTTTAAAAAAATTAAAAATGATGATTTTGACGGGGAAGATCACCAAAAAAGTTTGAAGAATTTTTGAATGATGATGCATCATGATCATTGTTGAATGATGTGATGCTCAAACGCAATAACAATTCACGGATCAATTAAGTATAACACAAGAAACCGTCTCCATAAACTTTGAAAGCCATGGGAAAGGTCCAAAAGATGAGGAAATAAGTTTCATATGAACTGAATGAAAGACAGCAGGAAACCAAAAAACCACTTACTAAATGCTGCTTTTCAGGAACAAAAGAAAGACTACTCCATCGAATTGTGACTGGCGATGAAAAGTGGATAGATTTCGCGAATCCTAAGCGTAAGAGATCATGGGTAACTTCAAGCGAATCATCAACATCGACTGCAAGGCGAAATGAAGCTATGGACAGAAGACAATGCTTTGTGTTTGGTGGGATCAGAAGGGTTTGATCTATTATGAGCTGCTAAAACCTGGTGAAACCGTTAATACTGAACGATACCGACAACAAATGATCGATTTGAACCAAGCTATGCAGGAAAAACGACCAGAATACCAGAAAAGGCAACACGGAGTGATTTTGATTTATAATAATGCACCATCACTCACGGCTAATCCGTCAAGGAAACGATTGCACTTATTTGCAATCGATTGGACATGCGCATGGATTGGAGCGCTTCACGCATTACGAAAATGTACATAAATGGCTGGATGACTGGTTTGCCTCAGAAGAGAAACAATTTTTTTGGTGTGTCATCTACAAATTGTCACAGAGATGGGTAAAATGTACAGCTAGCGATGGGTAATACTTCTAATAATTCTCCCCACCACCACCATTATCATGCAATAAACGTGTATTTTCAATACAGAAATTCCATATATTTACATATATGCATTACATACATACATATTTACATATTGGTATATCGCCGTCTAATGATTCACCGTTTGCTCTTCGCCTATGAATTGTATGGTAACAATTGCTTGTTTAGATGTTTTCTGTCAGCCCTCAAATTTTCGCCCATGATTTTCAAAACACCCTGTATTCACTGAGGATCGATGGATGTTCTGTATTGCTTAACAATCATTAATGTTTACTGTATTATAATGATTAAAAAAATTGATAACCGCTTTTTGAAACTGAGTCGTTAAAGTCGTGAATTTACGAGATGGGCAATGTTCGAATCGAACCGCATCAAATCTTGGTTCCTTCCTAGTCCTACTGCAAGGAATATAAATGTTGCTTCTCGTTAAATGGTGATGAGACTCAAAGTCCTCATGTGGTGTGATGGAGAATTAAGGAAAAGAAGGCAACAGATCAGAAGTTCTTGTCATTCGACCATAGCTCAGAATTACGAGATCCTTCAAGAACATCAATTATTTTATTCTATTGTCACTTCAATTCAAAATGTAGTACTTTTTTTTTTTTTTCTTTACTGAAATAATCAATAATATTTTCAATTTCAATTTGAGAACAGAACATCAAACAATCTCAACGAATATCATTTTTTAATTTAAGAAAAAAAAACCCTGAGAACTTGGGTAATTATTGAAATGGAATTATAAGAATCAACTAACGTTTCTTAATTCACATTTTACTACGATCATTTTTGCAGAAAAATAGAAGCAAAGTGGAACGAAATATGCGGCGGGGGAGGGAACTCAGGCCCAGAGGTTAGAAAGCAAGCGTTTAAATTATTATACTGAATATGACTTGATACGGAGAACCAGGAAGAATAGCATATGTGAACTATGTAGCATAAGTAGTTTAAAGAATAGTTCGAAACGTTTCATTTTGGGATTTTTTGTGAATGAGTTGGGATATTTTGAAATGAAGATTATCTGTTTCAAAGATGCTGCAGTAAAAATCGAAAACGTTTTGTTGAAAATATTGTTTAATGGTAGGAAGAGTTAATTGCTTCGAAAAATGTAAAATAATTTTCACTTAGTACCCTCCTTTAATAAATTTTTAAATAATTAAAAGTCTACTGCGAATTAGCCTCTAAGGGAAGAAGATTTAATTAAGCATTTTAGTAAAGTCAAATATACAAATTTAGTAATAAAAACACTTTTCAAAATTAAAAATTAACTAAGAAAGATTTTAAAAATATGAAAGAAAAATTTGTCGCAATAAAAAAGTAATACCATGAAAATAAGTTAAAAAATGAAAGCTTTAGTTAATTTGAAATAAACGAAAAAATAGAGACAAAGCGGGCCAAATAAGAGGCAATGAGCTGCATCCAGGCTAGAAAGCGAATGTTTAAACATCCATATCCAATTGGCTGTACTACGGAAGAGCGAGAATGAATAGAAAACATTAGCTATGTTGTAATGAGAATTTTTTTAAAAAATATTTCGAGATTTTAAATTGAGAAATAAGGTAAAGATGTTTTGTGTTGAATTAGCAATATTACAGATGCTGTATTAAAAATCGTTAACGCTGTATTAAAAACATTGTTTAGTAGTAGGAAGAGTTCTATTGCTCGTCGGGTATCTCATTATCATTGATTAAAAAATAAATACACCAGACAAATTATTTTATTAATTACTAAAATCAACAATAGAACTTTTTTTTTAGATAAGTCATGAATAGATCAGTGGAGATATTGTGAATCTATTACAACATTCTTTCCCCATTCATTTTCCAAAATTCAAATGCACATGTTATGAATGTACTCGTATGGAAAGTTATTTGCACATTAGCGCATTTGAATATCGATTATGCAAAACTTGTGCTGCAGAAATTTACTTCAGCTATTGAATAACATGAAACGCCATCAAAGCAGCAAGAAAAGATTATACCAAGAATAATTTTGAAAGCAATTATTTTAAAAATAGTTCTTTTCTGGAAAGTCGATAGATATGGAAAGAGGATGGCAAATAAAAATCCCCATTTTTTGTATCAAATTTCAAATTCAAAGTCAACTGCAAAATGCAGAAAAGAAATATTGTCTTTTTGTATTGTGGACAGAAGAAGGCCGTAATATATATATATATATATATAGGATTTTTACATTTTGAGACGCCTTCCAACACTAGATGGCGTCACGTATTATTTTGATTAAAAGCGTAAGCACGGCAAGCACAAGCTAGATGGAAGAGTGCGACCAACAGAAAAATACGTGCGATCTGATAGCTCTTTCATATGTATAATCAATAGTTCTATTTTAATTTAGTAAATACTGTACAATGATATATGACTTAATTAAATGTCATCTTCTAAACATTCGCTTTGTTATTGAATCCAGAAAACCCTTCACATCTTATAAAACGAGCCGTGTACCACATTTCTGTAGTTAGGATTCTACAGTGTAAATAATTCGATATAAAAACCAACTTTTTTAAAAACAACGTTTTTATATGGTGGCAAAGTTTATTAGAGAAAATTATTGAAATATTAGTTAAAACTGTTAGTTATTTTTAACTTTAAAATTCACTTAAAAAGAGACATTTGTGACAGTATTAAAAAATTCATAATACTCATAAAATCAAAACATGCATTTGAAAGTTTGTAAGTCATTCTATTAAAAAAAGAATGGGAACCAGAATTCAGAAAAAATTATTGTGATAAGACATGGCGCCAAATATTGGAAACTTTCTTTCTTGCGAATGATTACTGACTAAAAGTCAGCAACCCTTACTATCTCGGAGATAGTAAAGGGGAGATAGTATCTCCCCTTTGTGAGTACAAAAGGTTTACGATATCGCATGCTGCGTGGGGAGTGCCCGGTGCTCCCAGAGGAGGAAAGAAATTTTTTCCTCAATCCTAAAAGCGCCGAGAGGAAAGAATATTTTGACTTATTAAAATTATTGAAATATTAGTCAAAACTTGTCGCAAACGTCTAAATATTGCATTGTTAGGCGAGTACGAACGATTCCCAAAATTTCAAAGCTCTAGCTTGATGGGAAGTTGGTTAAATTAACGATCGAAAATTTGATGACACACACACACACACACACCGAGTGAAATTCAGAAAAACGTAGTAAAATGGGGACTCGGCCGGGAGGGAAAAGTAACTCATCAATCAGAATTCAGTCACCTTGCCGTCTCACTGCAACATTACTATCCTGGTAATTTTGTTTTAAAAAATAAATGCACGTTGCATTCCTAGAACAGTTTTGAAGAGTTGATGGAATGAAAAAGTGTCCCCTGCACTAGGAGTTCGAGGAAAGAAGTACTTCCTGTACTTGGAGTTCACGATAAATGTATCCCGCATTCCTGAAATTACCGCTGATAAGAAGATTTAATCATCGAAACGCCATCCAGGTGAAAAGAATTCTACATTCCGCTTAGTGAAAAAATCATCTCGATTTTTGAAGTGCCTTTTTGGATACTCTGTAGTGTTCTGATATGTGAAAAGAATTCTACATAGTGAAAATTCATTCTGGTATTTGAAGTGCCTATTTGGATACTCCGTAGTCTTGTGCCGACTAAGCATCTATACTTCGAAGCTATCATAGGCACAGACATTTTGAAAT
Source organism: Nephila pilipes (assembly GCA_019974015.1). Taxonomy (NCBI): domain Eukaryota; kingdom Metazoa; phylum Arthropoda; class Arachnida; order Araneae; family Nephilidae; genus Nephila; species Nephila pilipes. Next base: position 391,841 of record BMAW01060826.1, read on the forward strand.
AAGCTTCTTTAAAGTTTACAGAAGAGAGTGTCGAGTTCCACAAATATGAGGGAAAAAATTATCAAGATAAGAAAGAAAGCATTCGCCCTGAAGCAAAAGGAAATATTCAAGAAATTAAGTCTGAGAACCAAAGAACATATAATAAGAAGAGAAAAAAGGCTTCCCAGTACTAGATTGATGATTTAGTAGCGGTCCAACGTACACAATTTGTTGTAGGACTCAAACTTAAACCTATATTTTTCGTACCATATCGAGTTGCTAAAATTAAGCCCAGAGATCGATATGTGATAGAGAAAGTAGGCGATCACGCAGACCCAAATGTAACCACCACCTCTGCTGATCTAATGAAATACTTCTCCTCTGGGTAGATAAAATTCGACAACCTAATGTTCTCAATAACAAATCCTTTTGATTTTTTTTTTAAAGTTTTCTTTCGTAATATTTATATTTCTTTGTTTTTATAGCTGTTAACTTGTGTTCGATCAGATTGTAAGGTCATCACCAGATGTCGCTGAGGTAATCGACGCTCGGGAGTGGCCGAGCTGGTGTCATGAGTGGGGAAAGAAAGCATTCGCCCTGAAGCTTAATATGGTTTGATTAAAAGTCATCTAAAAATCCGCTTTATTAAGGAATCCAGAAAACCCCTAGACATCTTTAAAACGAGCCATGTACCCCATTTCTGTAGTTAGGATTCTACATATATATATATATAAGGAAGATTATTTTGGGGATAATAATAATATGACCAAAAATTAGAACTTTTTTATTTTAATTTTTTACCCGAACTTGTGGATCCACGAAATCCCGAATCGATGCCCATGCGTAACCAAATTTTGATTCTGGAAGCACAGGAGAAGAGGGGGGAAATAAAAAAAAAACCATGTAAATGTAAAATTTCAGTCATTTTGCTTACCTGAATTTATAATACAAATATTATTAAGCTTTTCTTGCCATTCAGTTAATCTGAATAAAAATATTCTGTGAAATGATAAAGTAGAAAGCAAAAACGATATTTTTGAAGGAATTATAAATTTTTATTGCTTTTTTTAAAGTTATCATTTGCATTTTTTTTACATTTTATTTTAGCTAAGGAAAGTGTTATTTAAATGTGTTTATTTTGCATGTGTATTTATATTATTATTATACATAGCCTGCGTTTATATTTAAAACCCAAAAGAAATAATTTTTATTTCGATTGACCTAACTGTATGTTATATCAAGAGATCACTCACAAAAATTATTGAATATATTTATGTAGATAGATTTTGAGAATAATCATTTTCTCATTATTTTGTAATATATTGCCATTTTCATACATTGGTAAATGCCTGTGGCATAACATGCGAAGAGATAGAGAAAAGAAATGTTTTTTTTTTTTTTTTTAACTAGGTATAACTGGAGGAAAATTGTTCAAATTTTTATGTTAAAATAGAATGCACATCTACATGTATTACTTACATGACCATTTATAATTATTATTATATTCAAAACTCCCTTTTTTGTACTAAACAGACTGAAATATATCTTTATGATTAAATAAAGAATTTGGAAAGAGAAAAAAAATGCTGAGCATAAAAAAGTTTCTGGTTCTTAGATATGTGAACACCTTTACATAGATAATACAATTTTTTAAGAATGATGTTATTCTATTGCATTTAAAGAGTGTTTGTGGTAACCAAATAGTTATGTTTCCGATTTTGTGGCTAGGAATGTTTCAATCGAGCTGAATGTTTTAATCTTAATTTCCTTGAAGACCCGCCATGTGGTAGGGTTGATGCTGTTAAATATGTCGAGGTTAAATGTCCCCCAGTTTGTGTGATGTGGAAAATAGGAGAGTGGAGAGTCGTGTTTTAAATTTAAAAAGAATTAATATGTTTTGTATTTCTTCCAAATGCGACACTAATAAATATTCAGTAATTATAATTTTCGTTTTCAGAATTTGACTTCGAATAAGTTTTTCCCTTGCCTTTTTTCGAATATCGAATCTTTTTTAGAATTAATCTTAACACGAAGCAAGTACATTATTGAGTGAAAAGTGTGATTGTAATAAATTTTGTGTTAATTTCATATCTAAAATGTTATTCCCTTCTCGTAATTAAGAATAGTGTCAAAAAGTGAAAATTTTTTTTACCGATTAAATAATTTATTTTACATAATTAGTCAAGAATATTTAACAAATTTTGAAAACGATGAATCTATATGGACAAAGTATCTTATTGAGATACATTTATAAAAAGTACTTACAATTCAAGGTTGATTTCCTTACTGTTTGAATTTAGATGTAGATTAAGATTATATGAAGATCTTAGAATACTGCTTTGACATGAAGTTTTGAAAATTAGTCTTTTCTTATGCCGTTTATTTCCTATTTAATAGTACGATAGAAATATGGGATACGTTCTAGTTTAGATTCTCTTTTTTTATTTTTAAAGTTAATGTCGTTTTAAAGTAACATAATGAACTTTTTAGCAACGGATTTTAGAATCCTAAACTAAGGTTTGATAAAGGGAACATCTGAACGGTGTGTTCCATGTCTACAGTTTCTTTGCCTTTGATTTGAAAATAAAATATAAAATTTGTGTCTTTTAATACAAATATTTGACACGTATACCATTTATTCTTTTGTTGTAACATTCTATGTTTTATAATTTTCTATCGTGAGTATTTGATGTGTATATGTGATGTTAATGATACTGTAATGTGATTGCCTGTAACAAAATAAAATTATCATCGTCTTAAGTTTTTGTAAGCATATTTGTAATAGAAAATGATTTAATTAATTCATATTTTATGTATTTAATCAGTTACAAAATTTAGAATATTTCCTATTCAGCGTTCTATGAAGATATTTCACTAACATGGTTGATCTTTTATAAATCAAGTAGTAAGATAAAAAAAATAAAGTAGTAGGAACGGATTTTTTTTTTTTTTTTTTTTTTTAAATTTGTAAGAGCGAAAAAGGAAGAGTAAAAAAAAATTCTAGAAAAGGAAGAATGACTATTTGTTGAAGCAATGAAAAGGCCTTTGTGGTTTTGGGATAGTTTTCAAATACTTGAACAATATTGAAGGACAATTTAGCCTAGGCCTGGCCAGCCCCTGGATATCAATCTGCAACTCAGGGAGCTGAGTCATCTGAACAAAAATTGAAACTTTTATCGCGCATACAAGTACCAAAGAACATTCCACCTTGAATCGTTTGTATCATATCCCATTACTACAAGGATATCTCAATATATTGATTCAACTATCGTCATAATTGTTCTTCTATATTCTTGATCAGAAGTAATAACAAAGTTGAGCTCATTTCAAAACCTGTGAGGGTTTTCTAGCGGGAATGGGCCATTTTCAATGTATAACCATCAAACCTACTGAAGAGCACGGGGTTGCATTATTAGATGCTGGGAGGGAATCCGACACGCGAATCATGCATAATAGCAGCACCCCGTCATTCTGCAGCAACAAGCCTACTATTTGACACAGAAACATATAGTTCCAGACAGACGGATTATTCGGTGTCTTCTAATCGCTAATAATATAGCATCAGCGTTGTGTTGTGACTGTCAGATAGTTTTTTTAAAATTATATTTCATACAAAAACATTTAATTTGTGATTTTTTTTTTTTTTTTTGTTTTTTTTTGAAGGTAGATAGTTTTTATCTTCATTCAAGTCTAGAATCAAGGTTTGGGACTTTAATTATGGAAAAATGCAGAACTGAGCAACGTGTGAAAATCATTCCCTATCGGGACTATCAAACCTAAAAGACATTGTTGGCCGATTTGGAAACGCACTTTATTCCAATGTCTCGGATTGTATTCATATATGCGATGAATTCGATTATTACCTTCTTTTCAATTTGATACTTTTAACACCAATCCAAATTCTCATGTTAAAAACTACTACTATTTTCACCACTTGAATCGCGGGAAGCGACTGTCTTACTGAGGCTCATTAGAAAAATCGAGAATATTCTTAAGTAAACAAGGAAAATTATTTTTATTGGTAATCGACAACATAGCGAGTGAGTGAATGTAAAGGTCGAGGGACGGAGGGAGGTAATGTAGATGCAGGGATACCATATTGGCGCAAGAGCCAAATATGGCTATGCTGCGCCAAACATGATTTAACTGAGGTCTAGACGTGAAAAAATTCAAAAATCGGCCACATAATTTTCAATCATGATCGAGGGAAATACTTTGAATGTAGTGCTTCCCGCTTCATACCACACCACGTGAGGACTTTGCAGTTCAGGGCCATTTAGCAGCAGCCTCCATTACTCCTCAAGATGGGTCTTTGGCGGAATCAGGATTCAAACTCGCCGCAGTTATATCAATGCATCGAAAAATAGTTAATAGTTAAAAAAATATATATAATAATAATAAAAGAACAGATTACGGTTTTGATATATTAAGAATGCATTTGCTTATTATATTGTAGTCCAGTTTATTATTTTATAACACTCCATTATTATTTCCTTCACTTATTATTACTAATTACAGACTGACTGCTCAGTGTCTTTTGATCGCTTATAATTTAGCTCCAGCATTGTGTTGTAAATGCAGAACAGTTCTGAAATTAAATTTCGTGCAAATACATTTAATTCAATAAAATATAATTTTCCGTAATTTATTGTAGAATGTTCTTGATTTCTCTAATGGGGGTCTGGAGATTTACTCTTGGAATCTCCAGAGTAATTCTCCAGAATCGGAAAGTAGTAGTTTTTAACATGAGAATTTGAATCGGCGTAAAAAGAGCAAAAATCAAAAAGAAAGGGATAAATCGAATTCATCACTCATACAAATTTATATATATATATATATATGGTGGGTGCCCGTTAAAGTCCCTTGCCACCCTCTTAACTTTGGAACGGTTGCTGCTATATACAAAGTAGCCGACTAGGGGTTAGTAAAGTAGCCATGCGCTATTGAATGAAACCAACTACGTTACCACCTGGAGGAAAACTGCTGAGTTAGCATTCCTATCTCAAAAATGGAACGATTAAAGGAAAACAGTGATTTACAAAGTAGTGGAATATCATGGATTTTGTACGAAAAGACACCTTGTGGAGAAAATACGAATAGAACGGTTAAAATACGCATTTGTTTTTTCTTGATTTACTACACTATGGCGTCACGAAACTTAAACGAAAGGAGAAACGATTATCCTTCGGCTTTTTTTCTTTCTCCGATCGTTTTGTACGTTATAGTGTAGGAAATCAAGTAAAAACAAATACGTGTTTAAACCATTCTGTTCTTCGCATTAATGTCCACAAGGTGTCTTTTTAACTGCATTGATGATGCTCTGCAACTTTTTAAATAATCCTTTCCCCCTATCTCGTTTCGTATTCGAGATAGTTCTAATTCCACAGTGTCCCACCAGATGGAAGCGTAGGTGGTTTCATTCAGTAGCGCGTGGCTACTTTACTTTTCCTAAACACCACTGTTATGAATATAACAGCAGCCCTTCCGAAGTTAAGAGTGTGGCAAGGGACTTTAGTGTCCACCTTGTATATATATATTTAATGTGTGTGTAACTTAGCTTCTAGATAACCCCGCGTCAGACATCTGTTTGAACTTCCGTTTTTGTTTCCCTACTCCCCACTCAAAAGACATAATAAAAGGGTTTATTTCTCAAAAGAAGGCAATAAATTAGCCACACCTGGGGTCAGCTGCTTTGGTGCATTCATTGAACACGTGGTCCTGCTACACGGGTGTGAAGGGATTATCTACCTTTGGAGGAATTGAGAATTATATGTTGAAATGACATGGAGACTTAGGGCCTATCTGTTTGACGTTCGACATGTGGCACCTGCATGTTCGTGCGTCAAACTGGATATTGTCCGATAAGAATGAGTGGTGTTGGGGATCGAGACGGAGATTGTCAGCGAAAGTCAGTGGCCGTCCAATCGGAAATGAAAATGAATCGAAGGAGACGTAATACAGCCTTACTCTGAAGATATAAAAGGGACGGAGAAAACAAAGAAGGGGATACTGCGGTCACAGCGAGAAGGAAGCGGTCCCGCGAGGAGAGAGAGGTTGCAATTCGTCTACTCAAGCTATTTTGCTGGATTCTTAGTGCTACATATCTCTTATCAACTGAACTTCTTTTTGATCTATTTCTATTCGTGATATTTTGTTAAAAGTAGTAAGGCGAAAACGCCTTTTAACTTGAGAATAACTTTTAACAATTGTAAATAATAATAAAAAAAAGTAATTTTACTTTTGATCCTTCACGTTACCGAGACATTTCACTTAATCTGGAGTCACTACGTTACAATATATATATATATATATATAATGTGACCCGCCGGAATAAAATATGTTGTTTCCAAAGTGGCCAGCAAAGTCTTTTGGGTAGAACAGGCCTGATTTAGCTTATCGATGACGGAAAGTTATCCGGATTCGGTTGTTCAGTAAGGTTAAAACTGAGTGCTGACCACAAACTCTAGACATCCCTTAACCCCCTCCTTCCTACTGAGAAAGTAAGAAAGAAACGGTATAAAATGGCGGCAGAAGTCAAATTATATCGTTATCTTTCGTTTTTAATGAAAATACAAGGGGAAGAAACGAGCACCGATTGTGGATAGAGAGACAAGTATAATACTTCCACCTTTTAACTTTGTATACGTCTAGAAGGGAATGTTTATTACCCTTTGATGTCATTTTCAAACTTCACAAATGTTGTTAAAATATAAATATAAAAAAATGGAAAGAAATTAAAGCAAAATAAAAATAAATAAATTAATAGCATCGAAGAAGTTCCCACTTTGAAATTAATGGAAATAATGAAAATTAAGAAAAAGAAAGCATGTAATCTCTTTTTATAAGAAGGACTATTTATTTCTGCTGCATATGACCAGTATCGTATGAGTACTTCGCCTGCATTTAAGTAACGCCAATCAATATTCCAGCTTTCATTGATTCATAACTTTCGAAATGCCTAGACGGGGCTCTTAATTACTGCTTTTAGCGGCGTTGACCTATTCTCGTTAGGCGCAACAGATTGCTGTGTTATTTTTAATTCGTCGACGTTCTTCACACGTCGGCACTTCGACACACGTCACGGCACACGTCACGTCGAGTATTTGATGATCTGATCTAATTATTTGATGACTTTTTAAATTGAATTAAAGAAAATATTTTAATTATCTAAATTAAAATGAGGGAGATTTTACAATTAATAGGAATCTCGTAATTTAGACCGTTGTCAAACCAACAGTTGGAGTAGATTACTCGTATACTTCTATGTTTTATGGGTTAGTTTCAAAAATTTTCGATTCAATATTTTTAGAAATTCACATTACGCAAAAAAAAAAAAAAAAAAGCAGAAGAAATTATAGGGAAAAAAATACATATCGAAATACTAGAACATCAAACTTTGATGAAAATAACACGACGCTGTTTTCCGAAACATTGATTGCTTGTTTATTAAAGTCGAAAAATAACTGAAAGCTATGCGCATTGCTGTGTGCCTAAGTTTGATATCAAGCTGTCAAAATTTGACGCAGTCTAATTTTGGCGATTTCCGCCTACTCTGTTGAGATAGTACTAAGTACCACAGTGAAGGAGTAATTGTTTGGGTTTATGGTGCATGGAATCAAATTTGGCTATACTGCGTCAAACATTTGTTTAAATTTTGTTAATTATTTTTTAAACCATATTAAGTGAATAATGAAGTTCAATGGCGCAAGAGCCAGATAAAACTATGCAGCTGTGATCTAGACGATTGGAGAAACGGAAAGATAAAAATTGGTTGACAAGAAGGAGGATCAAAAGTACAGAAGTAACGCTAGGGCATCCCCGAGGCGTGTCACAAAATCACATTAAAATAATGACAAATAAAATATAAAACGCCAGAGACGAGTCAATTTTCGAAAGATATTTCAGTCGAGTCAATTTGGCATCCATTTTCGCATTAGAGCATGCTTGTCTAAAGTGCGGCCCAAAAGCCTTTAAAATGCGGCCCAAACGCAAATTATGAAAAAAATCAAATTTACACATTTTTATTAAAAAAATAAATGTTTGCAATATTTTTCATATATAATCGATTCGTTGACATTTCTTTTGAAATAAAAATTTAAATAAAAACATCTTAGTATGCCATGAAATTTTACGTTTCGAATTATGTGTGTATCCAATCGACGGCGAATTTTTTGAAGAATTGCAATATTTGTATGCAGTATGTATTACATTGTATTTAGATTTCCAAATCCTTTTGGAAGGAGCTCTTCACAGAAAAAGAGGCCTGCCCCATTTTCTCTAGAAATAAATAAATTACCTTCAAATGGAGTGCATTGAACTGCAAAGCGACATTCAACAGAAAGAAAAATTTAGGAATGTTTCTTTACTGGAGTTTTATAAAGATTACCTACCCCGCGATATATATCCTAATTTTCACAATCATACTTTAATAATATCTTCAGTTTTTGACTAAATTTGTTGAACAATTATTTTCGAGAATGAAGCATACAAAAAACAAAAATAAGATAAAAATCACAGATAAACATCATGAAAATGCATTAAGAATCGCAACCTCATCTATTGAACTCGATATCGATTTGCTTGTTCAACAAAAGCAAATTCATTCATCTCATTAATTTGAATTTTTGTTCCATCTTTATGAAATCCAAACTAAATGAAACGAAACTTTTACAAATTTAAAATAAATATGTACCTATACGTATCTAATTCAAATTTAAAAAATTTATAATAAAAAGAAGTTAATTTATTTTAATAAAACTAAATAGAGTTAATTTTTATTTAAATTTGTTGAAAAAATATTGTATGTGTGCCCCAGTAGGTTTTTTTCGTTGCATTGTGGCCCAGCAGATTTTTTTCGTTGCAATGTGGCCCTCAAATGGTCATAGTTTAGACACCCGTGGATTAGAGCATAGGACCATAATCCAATTATAAGCTTCATGGTGTGTAACTTATTGAAAGTCTGGAGACTCCACGTTTAATACCATTCTCTTTGTAATTCATTATTAAACGAAATATTTGATGCTTTGTACGGAGCTGGTAGATGAAAAGGATCCGTAGCTAATCGTGCAGCAGTCTTCTTGTTCATTGGCCAAAATACCCACAGAGCTAGATATCCAACAATATTTGTTATTCTGTACGGTTGGCAAATGACGTTATACGATATATTTCACCACAGGTTGACTCAGATCATCCAGTTTTTCCCAAGATACTCATACTGTCAGTGCAGATATAGAACTTAAAGAACACTCGAATTAAGAGAACAGTAACTGACTGCAGTTTCAACAAAACAGGCACTGTAAGAAGTGTTTATCCAGAAAATGTGCCTGATATCATTAAAGACAATACCTCAGTCGATGTATTCCGTTCGACCTACCTCTATAAATCGGAATGTATTCTGCATACTGACAGCAACGATAAGAAAGAGGTATTGGAAAACGATTAGAATCGTGAAAGACACACTGTGCGGAACAAATAAATCACGATATGTAAACTGGGGGAAATTCCATCATGGGAATTGAAATAATTTTCTGTGATGGACACTCACGCCAGATAGGTTGAGTTCCTCCATGAAATTATTCACCCATTCGAAGACTGGAGTGAATGATAGTGAAGTTTATTGGCGCAAGAGCCAGATGTGCCCATACTGCGCCAAACAAGGTAAATCTATGATCTAGACGTTAAAATAATGAAAATTGATTGGTCGACAAGAAGGGTCAAGTGAGAAAGTAAAGTTTATTGGCGGAAGAGCTAGATATGGCTATGATGCGCTAAAAAAGATTTAACTGTGGTCTAGAAGTAGAAAAAAAATGGAAGAAAAGACAAATTGGTTGACAAGAAGGAGGGTCGAAAATAGAGAAGGATCGCTAGGATACCCCGGGGCGCGTCCCCGTGTTTACCAAAGACAGTAAACCGCATGGGAAAGAAAAAGATCACTACTAGGGATTCGAAGACTGAATGGATGCTTGATGGAGGAGCATTGTACAAATCACCACAATGATGGGCTGAGATGAATATTTCGTAAAAAGGTGAGAGACAATACACTTAATATATTAAAGCAGAGGTCTTCAACATGGGTTCCGCGGAACCCTAGAATTCCCTGGAACTTTGACAGGTGTTCAGCAAGAAATCACGATTTGCTTACTTACAGCGCCAATATTTTAGTAAAATGTTAATTTTTATAAAAAATCTAATTCTTAAAGGCAGTTTAATTGTAAAAATAATTATAAATATATTTTATTGATAAAATAAAAAATTTCGTAAAAACCGCGTGCTTCATATTTTAATAGAGACGCATTAGGCCACATATTAGTCTCCATTATTTGGCTCAGGTAAATAATCGACCACTTATTTCACTATTTTCAAGGTAAAAGTAAAATTGACGCCACCCTTTTAAAATTTAAATTTTGGACAGATTGCATTTTGAAAGAAAGTATTGAATGTTTTCCTAATTTGCATAATATGTTAATAGTAGGTAACGCTAATCCCGATAAAAATTAGTTTGTCCTAACTAATCAGATCTACTAAAAAAATTTCCTAAATATTTCCCAGTGAAAAAGAAAAATGATCTAGGATCGAAAAACCTTCTGAAGACTGTGACATCTGTAAACGCCCAATAAAAGAATGAGAGCAACAAAATAATAAATATCGACCGACACTCAATTGAAACTAAATTGTAACCAAGTTGATATTATGCATTTTTGAATTGACATTAGAAAAGAATATCTTGAAATTGTCAAAAGAGTTATGAAACATCTAAGTCATTTGTTTCAACCAGTTAAAGTCGGGAATAGGCGAATGGCGACTTTTTGTAGCGATAATGATTTAAGCGTGACGATTCAGATTATGGTAACCCTAAGCATACTCAATGTTTGAGTGAGTGAGTGAGTGAATGTAAAGTTTATTGGCGCAAGAGCCAGATATGGCTATGCTGCGCCAAACAAGATTAAACTGTGGTCTAGACGTGAAATTGAAAAAAAATATAAGTGATTGACAAGAAGGAGGGTCGAAAATAGAGAAGCATCGCTAGGGTATCCCTGGAGTGCGTCACCCGTGTTTACCAAAGACAGTAAACCCCATGGGAAAGAAAAAGATCACTAAGGTGCCTCGGGGTCATGATGCCCGTACTTACCTGAAGAAGGCAAGTCCCTGAGGTTCTTTGATATAATCCCCAGGGGCAGGGTGCCCGGCTATACCCCCAGACGCTGAGTACCCATTTTAGTCGCGTCTTACGACATGCATGAGTACAGTGTGACTATTCTGTCATTCCCGGTCACCACACGGGTCATACTCAATGCTTAAGTCACGCACGTTTAGCAACCTATCTAGGAAGTCGCCAAGTTTCATCGCCAATCGCCTAGGGGACACCCTATTCTCGACTTTAACCGTTCCAACCTATGTATGCAAGAAATCATTCTCTTTGTACGCTGCAACAAATACGAAACACAGAAACAAATTGGATGCTGAAGATGAATTAGATTGTAGATTTCAGCAGTTATTCCAGACATAAAAATACTTCGCAATAAAAGACTATCACTGCCAAGTCAATAAAAATTTATTTTTATTAATTTATGATTTAAAATATTGTTATTTTGGTTTATTATTCATAGAATATATTTTAGAAAACTTAAAAAAAAAAAAAAAAAAAAAAAACCATTAGCTACCTTACCATTCTTTATCGTATTAAAATGTTTCTATAGTGACAAAATAGAGATGCAATAATAATTTTGTAAATTTGAGTAGGATAAAGCTTTGATATCCAATTTTTTTTTCTTCTTTGAACACGAAGTTCCATCAAGAAAATGGTAAGCTCAAAGGGTTCTCCAAGGTTTAAAAGGTTAAATACATCTGCATTAAAGTAATAATTGAGTGACAGCTTCTTACCTCAATTTCATAATTCAAAAAAAAAAGTACGACCGCAATAATGTCCCATAGCTTACTAGGGGCCAGTGTTGCTTTAATCGAGTCCCAAATCCACTTAAGACCCGTTATGTAGTAGATCTAATTGATGCAAGTTAAATCAATCAGGGCTCGAAGTCCTTACATGGCAAGGAATAGAAGAGAGTGGGGCAAATTGTCATGTGTCATCCTTATTGACAGAGGTTCAAACTTATTCAGTTCATTACCAATAACCCTCATGTAGCTTATAAGAATAGCATTAATAAACAATCAATCCACAAAGAAACGTTTACATTTGAAATAATTTCTTCAAAATACAGTCAATTCAAAATGCAGTTTATGACAAGTGAGTGAGTGAGTGAATGTAAGGTTTATTGGCGCAAGAGCCAGATATGGCTATGCTGCGCCAAACAAGATTAAACTGTGGTCTAGACGTGAAGTTGAAAAAAAGATAAGTGGTTGACAAGAAGGAGGGTCGAAAATAGAGAAGGATCGCTAGGGTATCCCGGGAGTGCGTCACCCGTGTTTACCAAAGACAGTAAACCCCATGGGAAAGAAAAGATCACTAGGGTACCTCGGGTTCATGAAGCCCGTACTTACCTGAAGAAGGCAAGTCCCTGAGATCCCCTGATATAATCCCCAGGGGCAGGGTGCCCGGCTATACCCCCAGACGCTGGGTACCCATTTTAGTCGCCTTTTACGACATGCATGAGCTACAGTGAGACTATTCTGTCATCCCCGGTCACCACACGGGTCGCAGTTTATGACAAACTAACAATAATCAATGAAACTATCTGTATTATTATTATATTGCCGATTATAAACTTCCAATTAATTAGGCATTACCATAAGGTTAGCAGCAAAATTATTCAGTGAATGTCAATAGCTGGTGTTACAACCTATTTTAAGAATTCATCTAGAACTTTACAACATATTTAATTAAATACTTCTTTTATTCAAACAAGTGTTTACAAAGCTTATTAATTACTAACACAAATATTTATTAAAATGAATATGAGTCCTTCATGGACTTTTTTTAAACTACTTTTGGTTAGCCTTTAAAAACATGCTTTCAATATGAATAATAACAATACAATATCAATAGACAAAGTAAATATAAAATAAATCAGAAGAAAGAAAGAGTCCAAAATGATACTAAAATTTTATTGCATCAGTTTCGTATATCATACTACAAAGCTGTATGACAATAATAAAATGGCATACGTAGAAAAGTAACCTTCAAAGCTTACTAGCGCAATGTTGTGTGTAACCACAAATATAATCACATAAAAATATATGAACAACAAACTAGAAATCCTGAAGCAAAAGCACAAAGAACTTTCTACACAGAAGATATTGCTTCCATAGACTTTAAAATCAGCATGCAATATTAAAAGATTATATTAGTACAATACAAACAAAAAGAGACCAGGAGAAGTATTTACAATTAAAATTATCCAACTGGCTCAAGTATGCAGTTTTGAAAAACAGTATGTACAAATAAATATACAAGAACTCAGGTTGCAGTGGTACTGAAATTTCTTTTTTTCGAACCAGTGAAACCGGGGTCAAATGCTCTAAAGAAGTTTTTAAAATGTACAAAAATTACAGTACAGTCAATATCTGAAAATCTCAGCTTTGATAGTTGATTCCTTTAAAAAAATTTAGCCTAAGACATCAAAGAATAACATTAATTAAATATAATAAAGAAATAAAAATTTCATAAACTGGATATTTGAGGTCTTAAAACAAATGGCGTGTTTATCTTCTCTTTCATGTACAGTCAAATAACCAATTCTTGAAGAAAAGAATTTTTATAACAAAACTTGTAAGATAACGAACAGATATTTTTAAAAATCTCAGATCTATTTAAAAATCATATCTTTTAAGTCTGAAAAAAAATAAGGTGCTAAAATAAAACACATGTAATGTCTATTTCTAGTAATAGCTTTAGAGACAAATGCATTCACAGTTCTCATTTTAATTTAAATGCAATAACACTTGAAAAATGATTCACAGACATTTCTTTTTTGTTGAGGCATACAAACTTTATCACTTAAAAAACAATACAATCTTCTTTCACACACACATACACAGAATCACATAAAACATTCACACGTACAGGCATTTTCCACTAAAGTGTGATTTGAAACTAAAAAATAAATAGAACCTACTACAGACGAATAAACTCTAGTAGAAAAACTGCAACATCTAAATGAGAACAGGATGAATAACATTTCGTAGAAAGAATTTTCTGTTCCTAAATACAAATGATATCACACTTTCTCAAGAAGAAGATTTTTTTCCCTTCTTTTCTTTTTTACAAATGAGACAAGATTTTAAAAGGAAAAGAATCCTAAAGATAATAAGTTAATTTCAGCTAAGAATTTTTGCTTTTCTTTCACTCTAAAGTGATTGTACCCATATCTGTGAGGCTACTGCTGGAAGAGTTGGGTGATGAAGACGAGGGAATCTGAGCTGGACATTCAAAATGCACACAATGGAACACCTATCAATTAAAAAGGAGAACATGAAGTCAAAATAAATATATCATAGAAGCTACAGAAAAATAATAACAAATCAATTTATTTGATATCCATTCATTATGCAGCAACAAGATTTATTCCTGATAGTACAAAAAGAAAATGTGTGTATATGGTTAAAAAATTCTTCACCCATAGCATTAAAACTAATGCAAAATTTTAACATCTTTATAAGCATATATAAAATTAAAAAGTTTTAGGAAACAATTCCTGGCTTCAAATTTAAAAAGTTAAGATAACAAACTTTTTTGGATAATTATAAAACTTAATAAAAATTACAAACAAAATTCAACAACAATCAAATTGAAGAAAAATTTTAATTACATCATAAAGGACTACATCTTTAAAGCATTTTAAAATGAATAAGACACAAGTATTCAACAACTAATGTATTATATATATACTAATTTAGAATAAAAAACAAAACATTTGTTTTTTGAACTTTTATAAATTTACTATATTATGAATATTCCATGCAGTTAAAAGTATGCATAATTTTAAAAATACACATATACATTTTCCCTTTTTATAATAAATAATTTACAATACATAATATTCTTTTTACAATAAATTATTTAATGTACAAAGTAAAAGATATCTAAAAAGTTTTCAATACAAATAAACGTCAACATTTTCTTAACTTAATTTAATAATTTGAAATACTTTATTGTTTACAAAGCAAAAAATAATTTCATTTGAAATATTTTTTTAAAAATTTAAATGTCATAGCTTTTTCTATTACATATATCTATACAAAAATTAGATTTTAAGATTATTCAACTGATATTTCTGGGAATCAAATCATTGCAGAATATTTCTGAGTACATTCTTAAAAACAGATATTTTAATATATCTCATGAATTTTTAACATAAATCAGAATAAACATAAAATTTCTAAATTCCTTTTGTTGAAGTAGAACAGTTGAAATAGAAATTGAATGTATTACCTCATTAGCTGTATTGTGAGTACCCACAATTCGAACAAATACCACAGGCCGTGCAGGAAAAGTAATTAGTTGCCATCCACTTTTTAAAAAAAAGAGTTAACATTTTTATGAATAAATACTTAGTAAATTAAACATTTTAAAGATAACCTTTTGACCAACAAACTACAATACATCTGCATAAAAACTTATGAACATACAGTAAATATATTATATATCTTAACATTGCATATTATTAAATTTCTTTTAACTGTCATGCCTGAGATAATCTCCTGCACAGCACTGGTGTTCCAAAATGTCACAACCGAGTATTACTCAGGGTTTTTTTTTTTTGAGTGCATCGTATTGTAAAACCCGAATACATATCAGAAGTTTATTTCAGCTTCATCTCTTTGTCAAACCCGAATCTATCTTGGGGAAGTTAATTTGAGTTCAATTCAATAGATGGCAGCCCATTACTAAAGTTTCAAAGGATAGAGGTTTATGTTAAAAGTGCACTGCATTTTTTTGTTGCAAAATGGCATCCAGTTCTTTGAAACATTATATAAATTATTTAGATTCTTCAACTGAAGATGAAGATTTTGAAGGCATCAATATTAGTGACATTTAATGTAGCAGTGAATCAGCCAATAAAGGTGGTGGTGATGATGATGTAAGAAATGCGAGAGACTGGTGTGAAATAACTGCTTCTGGCCTTTCAGGGCCTCCTCGGTGCCTTTTTATAGATACTCCAGGAGTAACTTTACTGTATACATAAACTACACTCCTTTAAATATATTAGAAATGTTTTTGGATTCAAATCTAATGGATATTATAGTCAAAGAAACTAACAACTATGCAGAACAAGAAAGAAGAGCAAATTGAGCAAAGATATCAAGGTGCTCTCACAGTAAAAAAATGGATCCCTACAAATGACAGAGAAATGAAGCTATTCTTTGGGCTAATAATTCTTCAACGTATTCTCAGGAAAACAAATCAGGCTGTGTACTGGTCTCATTGAAGGGTTTTGCGCACTCCAGTTTACTCAAAAGTAATGCCAGTAAATTGTTTTATTTTGCTTTTTCGATATTTACATTTTTGCAATAATAAAGCTGAAAAAAAAAAGATTTTCCAAATCCAAAACTTTGGAAGCTGCATAATGTGATAGAAAATTTACAGCAAAAATTTTGTAACTTTTACAAACTAGAAAGAGATGTATCTGTAGATAAAAGTTTGATGTCTGAAAATGGAAGATTGTCTTGGAAACAATATGTTCCAATTAAACACGCATGATTTGGATTCAAATTTTTTATGCTTTGTGAGGCTGAAACAGGGTATATTTGTGACTTCATTATCTATACAAGAAATTGTACCGTCCTCAATGAATTGTATACAAATTATGGACTTTCCACAAAAGTCGTCATGCACCAATTGAATAGCTTTCTTGGAAAGGTTATTGTGTGACTGTAGATAACTATTACATGTCACCTGTGCTTGCAGATTTAATTATAGTCCAAAAAACAAATATATATATGGCAAAGTTATATTAAACAGATGAGATTTACATACAGAATTCACTAAAAGAAATTTACAAAAAGGTCAAATCATAGCTTTGTAAAGAGGTAAGATTTTGGTTATAAGGTGGAAAGATAAGAAGGGTGTGTGTTTGCTGAGCAGTATTCATGATACTTCCTTGATCAGCCTCAAAAATAATAATAAAAAAAAAATGAAGATATACTCAAGCCAAAGATTGTTTCTAACTACAATCTAACTATGGATAGGGTAGATCACTGTGATTATTAAATATCCTTTTATCCAACAATCTGAAAATGCCAGAAAAAATATTATAAAAATATATTTTTACATTTATTAGACAAGGTACTTTGGAACTCATTTTTGCTCTATAAAAATGTAATAGGGAAACATATTACATTTTTAGAATTTTGAATCCAAGAAGTAGAAGAGCTTTTACATAAATATGTTGATGCAGATTCTGGACAAAAGAGTCTTGGCAGACCACTTACAATAGATAATACTGCCCGTCTTACTGAATGACACTTTATATCGCATATTCCTCCTACTCCTGCGAAACGTGAGACTACAAGACAATGCAATGTTTTTGTTCAAAAGAGGATGCAAATGGGAAAAAGATAAGGGAGGAAACATGATTCTGGTGTACTGATTGTGGAGTTGGTTTGTTCTTGGAAAAGTGTTTTCTGTTATACCACACAAAACTGATATACTGAACTACTAACAGGTATTTATTTTTATTTATATCTATTTTTTTTTTTTTTTCGAAAAAATTAAATTAATTTTTTTTAGAAAATAATGCTCCACTAGAAGCGAACTTCACCAATGCTACGCTGAGTAGCAGCTGCCTCAAGAGAATATGCAGTGGCTACAAAACCTTAAAATTTTTATGCATGTAATTCAAAATATCAATTTTTAACTACTAAGTATATTTTATTTTGTACAAAACATTTGATTTTTGCAATTAAAAAAATTGATAATTTAAGTACCCAAATCATCAAAATAACTTGACAGTTTAAGGGTTAAATATTTATATATTTTTTCTTTTCATGAAATTTTGAATGTTAATTTTATTTTTCACTATATCATTCTAAGTCATTCCATTCATTAGGTTGAAAGAGGAAAGAAACCAAATAAAAATATACTAATAATTTGAAATAAGCAATATTTTACAAACAATTTTATTATTTTTTTCCTAAACAGTGATAAATTTGCAATTCATTATTCAATATCTAATATAACTATAATTTTGATTAAACTTAATGCAAAAATTCGGCTGTCTCAACCCCTAAAATTCTACCTTATTCATAGCAAAGTACTGAAAGTGTACACACACATAAATAATTCACCAAAATAGAAAAAAATCAAAAACAGAAATATTAATTGTGACAATAATTTGTCTAAATACAGCATCACACATACAAAATTTTAGTTTGATATAGTACGCACACACAAAAAAAAAGGTTGAAGTTTCATTTCCTTAACCTATTAACAAATGCTACTAGATAAGTTTATCCTTTTTAAGGTTGTTATTTGATCAAAACTTGCAACAAATTCGCAAGCTGAAAAAAAAAAGGTCTCTTTTAGTTTTAAACAAACAATTTTGAGACTACAAACAATCATTAAAAAATCTTTAAAATAAAGTTAACCCCAAAACATGAAAATATTTTAAAAAATCATATAATCATTGTGTTTAGAGGATCACATAAGTACCAAAAATAGAAAAATACACACCGGCATGCTTCTTTCCTTTTGTCCACTATAATGTGCCAATTCTGCTGATCAGTGGATACTTCAATATAATAGCTATAACTCCTATCATCACAATCCCACAAGAGCATTCTACAGTAACAAAACAAAGCATTTTTATCACAATAACTTAAAATTATAGCTATACACAATTGTCAGAAAAAAATAAATATATCTACTATTCATACACAAATGCAGCAAACAGAATATAGTTATTGAACAAAAAGCAATCAGTATACTAATTTTCACAGTTTAAATTTATTATAAAAGAAAATATTATAACTTATTTAACACTATAGGTACCATTTTTGATACTTCTTTACTATATACCATGATAACCAAAAAAAAAAAAAAAATTTCCCCAATTTAACATTTACTACTAAAACAACAAACATATTCAACGCGCGTGTGTGTGTGAACAGTACTATAAAGGATCCCTCAATTTAGAAATTTTATTTAAACATAAATAGAGAAAAAATTAATACATAAATATTTTTAATATAGAAGTTTATCAATTTATTTTAGAAAAAGTAATTACTTTTAAATTATTGGAATCTAGTGAATATATATATATATATTTCTTAATGTGAATAAGTTCTCCAATATGAGAAACAAAAATCAATTTAATGGGAAAAAAAGTTATATGCAAAGTTTTCCAAAGAACAGATTTAGTCACACAAGGTACACTTTTTTAAAAATTATTAGTAAATTACTCAATTAAATATAAGAATTAAAGTAAACAATGAAATATTGATAAATGGTCAATAGTAAACTTTTCCAATATTAAAATTAAAAGAAAGGATAAATTATTAAATTGAATATAATATCAGCTACATGTAATTAAAATTAAAGCAAATAATAAATTATTAAATTGAACATATTTAAGCTAAATGTAATTAAAATTGAAGCAAATGATAAAAAATTGAAAAGCAATTTGGTAAGCCAAAAATGATCCAACTAAAATAAAAGCCCCTTGATTAGATAACAAGGTACTCAAGGGTAAAAGAGACAGTGCTGGTAATATTACCATTTGGTAATTTCAGTGTTACTTTCAAAATTAACAAACAGAAGACTTTACAACTTTGATAAAAAAAAAAAAAATTTAAAAAAAAAAAGAAGAAGGTATACCAGTGCACTGAGGAGGACTTGTCTAATAATATATCCTGGAGCATAAGGATATAATTGACTGCATTGGTTCCTAGGATGACTATTATTTTGATCTGGTCAGTTCAAACTTTTTGCACTGGTTAAGGAAAAGAAGAAAGGTAATGCATTGTTGATTCTGTTAAGATTTTAATGCTCTATGCGATGAATTTTCTCAAATTGTCAATGATTCATGTATGAATCAGTTTTTTCAAAACTTGTAACTGTAGAGTTACACAGCCACTGATGGTTAGATTACCTTCAAGCTTAATACTTGCAAGTAAACTTTTTTGTTTCATATGTTTATTATACTTCATATCATACTTGTTTTGCTTTTTTTCATTATATTTTCCTTTTACATTGTCTCATCAAAATATCATCAAACAGACAGAAGATTGGAGACACTGAAGTCAAGACTATATACATATGGCCTTTCTTATTTACAATTAACATCACAAATGAAAATAAAGTTCTGTTCATAAAATAATAAAGTTGATCTTTTTTTCAGTTCTCCTTTTGCTTAAATATGAAAATAAAAATCAAAAATGAAAACCAAAATTATTTTAGAAATTCAAAGGGGGAAAAAAATAGTTCTAACAACCATGTGTTTTTCACTTCTTCAACTTAACACACATTATACCAATCACAATTTCAGTTTGCAATACGAGTAGACATATTGTCCTCAAGTACCATACATTGATTTTAAACAACTTCCAAAACAACATTTTGTTTTGAAATGAAAAGTTAAATTAAATCCTCCAATGTAAAGTTCTCAAACTAAATTACTGACTTATTTTATTGCTTGGCATAAATGAAGATGTTTTACATGTTTTTGCATGGTATTCCTTACAAAAACACTCATTTTTTTAAAAAGTTTCTATCTAAATTACTTTTTCTTACATGGGATACTTTAGTTTATGAATCATGTGAGACCAATTTATTAAATACATAAAAAAGAGTGAGAAAAAAAGGAAATTATGATACAAATTCTTTAAATCCAAAAAATTTCGAAAATATCTAGCTGTAAAGAAAGTCTTAATGATATAAAAAAATAAATAAATACCTCATGGATTCCAGGATAAAGGGTTGAGCCAATTGAACTACAATAGCACCACTGCCCAGCTGATGGCAAGTGTATCCAGAGTCCCAGTCATAGTTCTCAGTATCACCATTGATGAGGGCATTTCGACTGCGACTAACCCCCTCAGTTACCCATGCACTTGAAGATACAGTGGCCACGTTATGAACAGGATCTGTAACATAGGAAGAATTTTTAAAATATTTCAATAAGTATGAAAAATAATGCAAAATTCAATAAATTGTAACTTATCTAAACTTTCACAAGCATCAAATTAAATATGCATAATAGAAACTTAAATTGAGAAATTTAAAAAATAAAAAGGAAAAATTATTAAATACAATACTCTTTTGATAATCTGGCACATATAGGATCAGAGCACCACCAGGTTACCAAAAACACCGGATAACTGAAAAATCGCCAATAATAATGCATTTCAACAGCAAGATACTGCATAAAGCTTAATTCAGTCCATGCAAATAAAGAGTCAAACACATGAAACATCTAAAACTACAAAAAAAAATGCATTGTTTTGTTTTCATAGCCTACATTATTAAGTAGGAGGCATAAAATAATTTTCTTTGAATGTCAGACAGCATAAAAATGTAGGATTACTGGTAGGTCAGAATAGCGAGGTGCCAGATTATACAGGAAGTACTGTAATTTTATTTTTTAAATTGTTTCGATAATAGGTTAACAGAGATAAAATGCATGAAAACTTTTCACAAATTATCAAAAGCAAAAATTCAATATATTTTATTATTTTAAAATGGAAAAACTAAGATAATTTTGAGATTTGGCTTTCCAGACTACTACGATTACACTTCTTACTAGTGATGAATATTTCAATTTTGAGCAAAACATACTAGTTTAAACACAAATAATTTCTTAAATACACTATTTATGAAGACAAAATTACATTAAAAAATTAATTTCACTCATATATCTATAACACACACAAATATTAAACAATGAAATAAGTCATAATATGAATAGAAGTATAATCAAAATATAAAATATTTACATACAAAGTAAATCTTTTTCAAGCCTGAAAGGTCTATTTGTGAACATGCACTCAAATGATACAACGTGAAACACTCTATTCACTGTGTTATGAGTTCCAACAATTCGAATATACCTAAAAAAAACACTTCAATCACTAAATAACATAATTAGAAAGTAATTAGTAATAATTTATAAAGATATCAACTTACACTTTTGGTTAAATTCAGATTTAAAAAAAAAGTATCGCATCATAACTTAACATAGAAATGTTTCATATCAAAGAGTACTGTTAATTTAAATTTAAAAATAGATTTCATACTTGAAGCTCAAAATCTATTTCTATATTCTAGAAAATTTTGTGTGATACTCATCTTGAACACTCTAATTTAATCTAGACTCTAGTAATTAGTTAAGCACTAATCAACTCTAAGACTTCCACACTTCCCTTATTTTACTCAAGGTCTTCCTATCAATGTATAATTTGAAAATTAAATAAATTTAATTAACATCAGTTATGTAAATCTTGGTAAAAAAAATAAGGCCAAATTTGGATAATAAATAACATTCAGAAGAGATTACCTGACTACACGAGATTTGAAATAAAGTTGTTGCCATGAGCGACACAGGTAACGAGTATGATCCACAACTTTTACCCAGTCTTTCTGATCTACTGAGACTTCTACATAATAAGAGTAGGACCTATAAACACAAAAACATATTTAAAATAACAAACCTTAGAAATATAACAAAATATACTTTTTTTTTAAAATCATGACAGTAAAAAAAAAAAAAAAAAAAACCCACTTTTGAAAATATACCCCTTTCTATATTTTTAAACATATTTCATTTTTGAACACTCACTTTGATTACTTAATACCATTCTTAATAATTAATAGCTAATGATCCTTTCTTCTACAATAAATTGATTTTCATATGTATAAAAGGAAGTTTTATTTCTTAATATCTTGTGCAACAGAATAAATTTTTTAATGGAAGACTTATTTACATATCAACTTCAAGTCAGTTCTTAAATTTAATCTTTTTTCAACATTTGTAAATTGTAGATTTTCAAGATTTTATAATAACAAATACTTTAGAAGTTCTTAATATTGATTATATTCCTATAAAATTTACAAGTTTTCCCAATAGTCAAAAAGGACATTTTTCACTCTCAATGGTTATCAATGAAGTATTTCACAATTATATAAATCCTGAATTAGATGGAATGCTGAAGAATAAACAGGCAAGTAATTAGGTCAAGAATTATATCGAAAACACAATAAAATTATGCACGTAAGTTCCTTTTTAGTTACCTCATATCTCTGTCCCAAAGCAGCATTCTCATGTGATTAATGATACACTGTCTTCCCAGCATTACCAAAATGCCTTGACCATTGTTATCATCAATGGGGTGCCTGGTGAATCCTCGCTCCATGTCATATGTGTGAACATCACCATCCAAAAGTGCCGCTCGCAATTCTCCATGTAAAACCTGAGCACCATGCTTAGGTGATGCAACATTCTCTTCAGGCACTGCAATATATGAGAACTTAAAAATATTAAACATACTACAACAGATTTTAAATTAAACAATTAAAATTAATGTATGATATAATTATTTTATGTTAATACATATATTTTCTAGAGTGAAGAAAATTTTTTAGAAGATAATATATTAATCTTATACACTGATACAGTTGCTACAGTAAAATAACTTGGAACAGATTCAGAAAAAAATAATGATGGATAGAACTTCAATCTCAATATGAAGTCTTAATTTAAGAATTTTAGGATTTTTTAATAGGTATTTTAAAGAAAAGTTCAATAACACTAAAAAGAGTTAATACATAATTTCTAACATTTAAGATATCTTATGCATAAAAATTAAAATAAAAGATAATGATAATCATTCAACAAAAACAATTAATAAGGCATAAACAGATTCACACTGAGAAAAATATTGAATTTGATGTCAAATGCATTTTAATATTAAGAAATTGCCATTTTAATTATTGTCGCTTATTTGGAAATAACAAATTGATTCCTTAATTCTCTTAAACATTTATGCTTTCTTACTTAAACTAATTATATTAAATTACTCAAAAGAAAAATAACATAATTAAAATCATACAAGGTATGGATATTAAATAACAAGACTGATGTTGCTATAGAAGCATACATGCATCAAATGCCAGTGATTAACAGCTGTTTAACATGAAGCCTTCATTTTTGAATGCAGTGCTTCTTACTTCTGTATATAAATTCATATAGCTGAAGCCTTTGTTTGCAATAATGTTATTTATTTATTTATTTTGATTCACCAGAAAAAGTATGAGTGTAACAATAGAGCAGTGAATTGTTGTGAAATTTCCCTGAATTTTTCACCTGACAGAAAAATAGAATATACAGCACTTTTAAAATGGCTCTTAATCCAGCAGAATTTATATATATATATATATATATATATATATATATATATAATTTCATTTAATGTTAATTTCTCAATTTATCCCTTACTTTAACTATCACAGTAAGGAGTTAATCTTTATTTCTAGTTACAATTATATTCAATCTTTTAATTTTGTTCATCATGCGATTAATAAATCTAATTAAGCATTTCTCACGTTTTAAACTCATAGGGATAATTTCTAGTAGACATTTCATCTCAGTATGAAATACTTAAAGATCCCTTAATCTAATACCATGTCTGAATAATTCTTGCATTAACATCCCTAACAGGGAATGTTTTGCTATCATTTGATCTAGCGACTGAGGCAAAAAGAAGCATGTTGTGTCCAGTGCCAATTTCATGATGTTTACTCTCTTTCTCATTGAACACGAAATAAAAATAGTTTGATTCAGAGAATTAGTATTTCTTGAGCCATGACTACAACTAACTAATAGAAAATGTGTTGAAATGAATATTTACAAATTAATTAAAAAATAGCATTGTTAATTAATTTCTTACAAGTACATATATATAAAGTTATTAATAAATTGTGCTTTATCTCAATCCTTGTTTTCAACAAAATTGGATATAGTGAAATTTCGGTTATATTGAACTTTTTTATCGTTCTGCAGATAGTTCATTATAACAGGGTTCAACAGTATAGTAAAAAAAAGCTTAATTAATATAGACGTACTAAGATATTTAAAAACCTATAAATAATAACAATATATTAATTATGAAATACATAACCAATAACCCATTACTTAAATATCCTCTGTATTTTAAATCAGTGTCACGACTCTCAGTCCTCGCCTTGATGGCATCTAGGATAGAGTCAGGACTGACCAATCCAGTGGGCCTGACAACATTAAGAAGCTCTGGCAATGCCATGAGAGGCAGTCGGACAGCTGATAATATGTCCCTCATGTCTACACCAGGATTTTGTTGGGCCCATTCACACACAGCACGGAAAATATCAACTTCCGAAGCACAGAATGAATCTCTGCTGATCATTTCTTTCAAAGCAGACTAAAAAACATTAAAAATTTTTAATGCACAGTTACATTTAAGTAACATTTTTATTCTAGCAATACAAATAAATACATTTATTTTACAGATTATTATATGAAATAGTTATGCATTGAAATATAAAATTGTATTTACTAATTTAAAAAATGATAATGAGAAAGTTAATATAATGTTTCAAAGCTTTTGAAAAAAAAAATTAGTTTTTGCATTAAATCCAAAATTATTTTTATTTTTTGTTCATTTACAATCAATTTTTTTTTTCGACTTCTAGCCTGAATTCCTTTTTAACTGTACAATGTTCCACATCATTATAAACTACTCACAATTGAAATGTCCATTAGATTAACACAAGAATTGAATATCAGAACTGAAACAAAAATACTAGTTTCTAATTTTAATAGATTCATTTAAATCAATAAACAATGAAAAACATAATTATAAATAGGATGCAAATCATGAAATGAAAAAAAAAAAAAAAAGTTCAATTAAATAATTTATAAAATAAAATTTCGTAAAAATAAATACAGTTTAAAATCAAACACCAAATGTAGTTCTTGAGCGATCAATACATCTTTTTACATATAAGCTATTAAGAGCTTCTAAATGTTTTTTTTTGTACTTAGTAATAATATATTTAATCAAAAATGTATAATTAAAAACATTCCTTATACAATTACATAAATTCACATATTTGGTTCCAGTAGAAAAAAAAGATTTCTGTTTTATTTTTATGAGATCTTTGTCAATAACTCTATCAAGATATTGAATGAAATAAATATAATTTAATCAAATAAATAAACAATAAAATCAATGAAAACAGAAAAAGTTGAAATATTAATTATTTCCTTTCAAATTATAGGTAAACAGCATTTTGAACAAAAGAATATTTCTAAGGAAATGTCAATGCATCACAAAGGTGCAAGAGTATATAAACTGACAGCCATCTTAATAATTCATTATAAAAATTAGATATCAAGGCAAAAACGTACAAAAAAGATTTTTTTTAAAAATTAATAGCATATAAATAATAAAAATTCATCTGTTGCATTCTTTGACACATTATTTTTTTTTAGGAAGTAAATAAAAAAGTTTTAGAAACACAAAATGCAATTAAATTCGGTAAACAAATTCCCTACCCCTTTCAAGAATAAAAAAAAAATCAAAACTAATAATTACAATCAATGACAATACTTCAGAGGGGAAAAATGGTCTATAGTATTAAATTCCTTCAATGATTAAATATTCACTTAAAAAATAGAAATGAAAAAATTAGATTCATAATTTTTTGAAGCTATAATAATGTTGTAAGGTCTAAAAAACTAGTTAAAAACTTAAGAATAAAAAAATTATATATAAGAATTTCATATCTATAAATAAATTAAAATTTTCCTTACAGCAGACAAAGACAGGAATGATTCATGGTGTATTATGTCGAGTGCATTGCGATCGACAAAACTGCAACAGACTTCAGCGAGTGAGGAAAGATTAAACAAACTTGCCATGTCATAAATCATGCACACATTACGAATATTTAAAATAGCTTTTAAGTAATCGGATATAGCAGTTTCGAGTTCCACAAAATTGTATTGATGAGCTAAGCCAAGGATATCAAGGACCATCTCCTCCTAAAAATTAAAGAAATACTCTTGTACCAACCATGAAATATCATTATATATATATATATATATATATATATATATATATATATATACACCATTATCATATATATTATATTTATACCATATCATTATATATATATAACATAATTTATAACAATCGGAATCAAACAAAAAGAATGGCAAAATTTGTCTATAACATATATTAAATGTCATCTAAATATATTCATAAAATAATGTTTCCACCTTACTAATTAAGATTTTTGATAACATTAGAAAGCATAAATTAATTTATGATTAAAACACATACACTAAAATTTTAAAATAAAAAGGTTATTATATTTTTTAATAATACATTTCTTAAATATTAGTTAACCCTTTGTACTCCAGTCAAGTGACTTTCATATCATACACCAACAACTCCAGCACATAAAAAAATATTCCTTAGTTATATTACATAAAACTAGTTCAAGTTCACATAAATCTGCAACAAAATGAAAATTTTACGTTTTGTAATTTGTCATAGAGTGACATTTTTGGGAACAATCACCCATATATATGTAGGATTTTCTAGGGCAACAATTGCAAAATTCCTTAATTTCACGTCTTGTTCCAGTCTTTTAGAAGTTGCAGCAATAAACACGTGAATCAGTTTATACAAAACACTCAAATAAGAAAAACAAGCATGTCACCATAGCAGCAACAATGGATTTAAAATTCACATTTCAAATGTCACATTATCAGTAATAATGGAGTGCAAAGAGGTAAATTATCTCATTCAAAGATTTTTTTAAAAATTATATTGATCACCCTTTGGATTTTCAGTTATCCATGCCCCTAATTACAATTTTTAACTATATCTACACAGGATCCTTTTTTGAAAGGGGATTTATTTGGGAGGGAGGATACACTTTTACAGCAACTTTCAAAGCATATAATTAATATAATTTAAAAATATTTTCTTTAATTTCCAAGAAAATTACATTATTTGAATCAAACTAACTCTTTTTATACTAAACCTCCTATATACATAGCACATGATTTACATAAACTCAACCAATTAAAAAAAACTATACAAATACTTAAAAGAATGTATGTAATATTACACTAATTAAAAAAAGTTTGTTAAATTATGCACAATGATAATAATTATACAATTTTTTTGTTCTAAATCAAACATTAAACTGAAACACATGAAAAATTTTGACAACCTTTATAATATTAGATAAAGGAACATTAAAGTAAATTTAATAACAAATATTCATCTAAACAATATATATATTCCCAATCATGTGATTCAATCTAAATGTGGTTATACAGCATTAATTATCTATATAAAATAAATCTCAATAGTAATTAACCTTGAGGGAGGCTAAGGTCATATGACCAGTGTAAATATATTTTAGCAGAACCTTAAATGCAGGAAGTGAGGTTCCTTTCAGTTCAACTTCAGTAAGAGTAGATTCTAGTAACCCATTGTATAACAGGGCACTGCAAAGAAAATAAAATATATATTCATTAAATTTTGTTCATATATAATGTTAATTTTAAAAAAAAAGAAGAATTTTTGATACATGCTATCTCACAATTAATCATATGTTATTCCAACATTACATATTAAGATTCCATTAATATTTTTCTTAACATTTGTGATTCAATACAAAATTGAGATATTCAACTTATCTTTTAAAATAAGCCATAAAAATACTCGCTAAGTAACAAAGTTACATTTGTACACTATGATAATAACATTAAAAATACAAATATAATTATAACAAAAATATAAAGATACACAAATTTAATTTTTCAAAAATAATGTAATTTAAAGCAAGTAATTCTGTATTTACCATTTAAAAAAAAAAAAAGAAAGAAAGAAAGAAAGAAATCAACAATTAAAGTTATGTTTCCTCAATAGCAATTATTAGATAAGATAAACATTGACTCAGAGGATTTTGAAATATTTTAGAAACAAGCAATGAAGGATTCATTCAAAAGTTTATCTTGAGCAAATCAAATGACAGATTAAAAAAAAAAAAAAATCAGTGAAAGATATTAAGATAAAAGAAAATCTGATTCATTAGGAGTTGACAAAAAAAAATTGCATTATCTATATCATTGCTCACAATTCAAAAACTGTATGAATCATTGATCAAAAATAAAATAATTTCAAAACTATACAATAACAGCTTTTAACAGTAATAGATCGATAACTGAACTCTTATTTAACTACACATACAAATTTTGTCTATAAATACACACACACAAACTAAAACTATAAATCACCTATTTTAACAAAAGTGTCCATTAGTAGTGCTATTTTTCATTCTATTATGATGCTCTTAAGGATTTAATATTTGAATTTAAAATATAATTTTATAATAAATTTAATGAAAATATGTATTAATAATTATCTGGTTAAAAAAATAACAATAAGCTGATACATTTTCAATGATCATGATTTTGCAAGTAAAAGTCCGGCACAGTCAAACTTAAAAAAATTTTTTGAACAAAAACGGAAATGTTGCAGATTCTTTCCCATTCAAATTAATTATAGATAGATTATGTTAAGTAATTCACAAATATATATCAGATCAATTAATCAAGAACTTTAAAAAATCACTTAAAATTTTAAAAGTTTTTTCAGCAATCAAATATTTAATTATTACTCTAATAACATCAATGAAAAATAGAAAACTTGAATGCAATTAGCAATTTAACACAATCCTATGCCACATTCATATAATTATGCTTCCTAACATACAATTTCATATTTAATCCTTAAAACTACATGCAATGAATTCACATCAACAGTTTTAAATAGAAATTTAGAATGTGTGTTAATTGATTTCAAAACTTTGTAGAATTTAAACTATATGTTTAGATTTTATATTTAGATAAGCACACGAGAATCTGAAAAAATGAGTAAAGTTGCGAGCAAATTATCAAAAACTAACCTGTTTAAATATTCAATGTGTAAAATTAAAAATATAAAATGAAGGCCAAAAATTCCTAACACATTTCAAAAATCATTATACTGACTCACATAAACCACACTTTCATACACCAATTGATATATGAAGATATGATTTTGAGTAAAATGCTCATCATTTCTAAGGATATAAAAAAAAGCTAAGACGATCGAATATAAATGATGCTTTAATTTGCATAAAACATAGATTTATAGCATCCTCTAAACATGCAAACATTTTACTACAGATCGCCCTCACATATGTCAATCAGCTGATTATAAGATGTCATACATTTTTGACACACAAAGCATATATGATTACATGCATTACCGAAAATATTCGCTTCGAGAAGCTAGTATAACTTTGTGGCCGGGAATTCTGCGGCCTTCAATTATCAAAGTGATGTCACTGTAGCTCTCATTCCAGAAGAGGGAACCAATATTATCAGAAAGATGGGAAATGTGCTCAATTTCTCCAAGCGAGGGAGCTGTGCCAAGATGGTGACTGTCACTCATCCTATCATCCAAATGCAAAAAATCATAGCAAGCCCCAGGCTATTTCAGCACTGTGAACAGAAAATATGAGTAGTATTATTTTAAGTACAAAAGAAATCAAATGAAAACTAAAACATATACTTAAAAATACACACTATGTATTTACGTTTAAATAATTTCTGAAGACAAAAAATCTCTTTCAAATGTGATAATTTAAACTTAAATTGAATAACACACACATCTAAATAATTGTTTTTCTCTGATGCCTAATATTCCTGCATGAAAAATAAGAGAACAGCCAAACATAGAAAAGAGATTCATTGCACATGACTATTCTACAGTTTTGACATATTTTCAAATATTTAAAATTTAGGATAATAGTTTTCTGTATAACATATGAATTTCACATTTTTTTTTTATAGGAAAATGAATGATATATTTAAATAGGGAGCTTTTCAAAAGTTATCTGATGTTAAAATTGAGACTTAATTATGCTTTTATAATTGCTATGAAATATATGTATGCAAAATATTTTAATATTTAGTTTTCATTCATATTTAAAAGATCAATTAAAGAGAATAATTTAGATTCATTTCCATAAACATTAAAAACTATATATATTATTCATATGATTAACCAAAAGCTTTGGTTCAAGGCAGTAAGCAATGAAGATAATGAGTGCAGAAACGTATAATAATGCCTTAGCTGCTTAGTGTTTTCTATTTTATAAGGAGGAGCACCATTTTTACAGTAACAGAATATTATTTATTGAAAATTAATGCATACAAGAATACTTAACTCAATGAGTGGAAAATTAAATGGATTTCAATGAGTAAATTTTAGAATAAATACTTGACAGAAGAGCATGTCATAATATTAAAAAAAATCAATTAAAATTTGAAACATATATCTACACATACAAACTAGAATAAATTATTAAATACTTACAACAACAAAAAAATTCAACAGCTAAATAAAATTTAATTGTGAAACAAAAATAGCATAGAATTTGACAAGAATAATGCAGTGTTAATAATCATCAGATTTCAGTTCATGGTTGTCCTAAGACAAAAACACATCAGGTTGTATAACAACAACAATTTATTTACACTCCTTACTACTGCTCGTTTACAACAGCTCCTCTCGGAGATTCAGTCAGGTCCCGTCTGAGGGGATCGTGTGACATCAAACACTCTTCCCTTTACAAATGAACGCTTTCTAGAGGCGGGCTTTAAGTAGGGAAGTTAACAGCAGTAAAGAAACAAAGTCAACAAGAGTTATTCAATCGATGTTTCAATTCTAAAACTAATCATTACTTATAATTTATTCCATTTATATAAAATGATTACTATACTATATTAGTTATAACAAAATAATGGAAAAATTTTACTAAATAATATTAAAAATTATGCATTAATTTTACATAAAAACATTATATTCTAAATAACAAGACAATTTATTATTTAAATGATACAAACATTAATTATCATTTGAACTGATTACATTAGATGGGAGCCTTACACTAGTTATAGTACCACAAATTATTAACATCAAAATTAATTTCAATGCTTAGCCATTTTGACTTAGCTTTTCCCTTACGAAAACGAAACACAGCTATAGCTTCTTACTCGATCTCAGGCAAAGCATTAACCTTTTCTAAAAAATAGGAAATGTTCTTACCACCATTATCAATTTTTAAACAATAAAAGTTAAAAAGAACAAGATACATATCAAGAGAACAAATTAGATGTCAAGAGATACATTTGCAGAGTCTATTAAGAGCAAATACCTGTTTTTTGAAACTGCATGGAAAGTAACACGTACATTCTTAATTTTATCAAGATTTATGAATATAAAATATTTTTTTTTTTGAATATTTTGAAGTATTTACAAAATATATTTTATAAATATCATGTAGAGCAACATAAGGGGAAAAAATGTCCCAATTTTGATGGAAAGTGGTAAACATACTTCTCATAAAAATATCTTAAAAATCGAAATAATTTAATCTAATAAGCTGCATGAATTTCTTTTCTAACACCAATCTCATTCCAAAAAACATTTTAGTATATCATTAGAAAAAGTCGCTCAATAAAAGGACATATTATATGAACTTTTATCTCACTTAATGCATGACTTAATAAAAGGAAGTAAATCTGTATTAAGCATTTACATTAATTTTTATGAAAAATCTTTTACCTATCACTTAATTTTTGTAACTTTTATTGCTTAAATATAAATTAAGATAATTATGATTAAATAAGTTTTTTTTAACATTGTTATAAATTTTATTTCATCTCATCAAAGGCTTAACAAAGAGAAAATTTAAAAAAACAAAACAGTTACATAAAAAGAAACTTGTTACATGGTTTAAAAAAGAAATCATATATAAATGCAAACATTGTGGATGCTTTGTTTTTGAATGATGAAGAATATTGCCAAAAAATATTAAAATTGCTTTCAATAATTAATAACTGAAACCAGGTTAATTTAGGAACTATAAAAGATGAATGTAAGAGTCAGAATGGAGACATTGGCTAAATAAAGAACACCTCTGTTCCCCACATTATATGTAATCAAAAAATACTAAATTTTGAATTACATCAAATATGACAAAAAAACTCAAATTTTTTTAAAAATAAACACATAAACAAACAAAATACTAGGTGTAATTTTCTCAGCAATAAATTAGAATGTAAGAGTCAGAATGGAGACATTGGCTAAATAAAGAACACCTCTGTTCCCCACATTATATGTAATCAAAAAATACTAAATTTTGAATTACATCAAATATGACAAAAAAACTCAAAATTTTTTAAAAATAAACACATAAACAAACAAACAAAATACTAGGTGTAATTTTCTCAGCAATAAATTAGATGGATTTTGCTTGGTTTATATAGAAATCCCTCTGCAGCACACATTTTTTTTGGAAATCAGGTCAGAAATTCCAATATTTTATTTTTCAGATTTTAAATTAACTAAGCAATTTAAGTTAAGTAAATTGAAATATGAAATAAATCATTATGAATACGATTTTCTTTAAAAAAAATTCTAATTAGAATATTTGTCAATGCAGTTTTTCAAAACAATAATCAAATATTGTTGTAAAAGTAAAATTAGTTTGCGCCTCATTCTCTCACCTTAATATCGCAAATACATTGCCCTTTCTACAAAACATTATAATATATACTTTAAGGTATATAATACAAGAACCATAATAACAAAATCCATATTTATAACTCGATAACACCAAAGTGTTTCTAACCCATTTTTTATATTGAAATCGGAAATTACTTTCTATTTTAATTTTAAAAAAGAGCTATTTATGAAATATAATTTTATATTTTATTCAGTATATATATGTTAAGAGATAAAGGTAATATAAAACCTTTATAAATACAACCATCAGCTAAACATAGGATTAAACAACATTTTTTAAATTTTTTTGCAAACAGAACTTGTCAAATGATTCGTTTAGTTGAAAATATGAACTTGTTTAAATTACGTATTTAGAAAACCGAAACAAAACATTGACTAGTTTTAACCACACAACTCTTAAAAAATTCTGTTTTCCAAATAATAATCATATGAATTTTACCACTTTCACGTTACTGATAACTCCCAACTTTTTTTTTGTTTTTTTTTTGTTCTTGTTTAGCTAATTTCAAACATTCGCAAAAATTTCTCGACTTCAAAACAAAAACAATATTAAAATATTAAAGAGCCACATTTACATTCGATTACGATTAATTTGGTATGCCACCTGTAAAATATTAAAAATTATAATATTTGCTAAATTGATAATATTCTAGAGTTTCATTTCACGTTCATTTATTTTATTTAATTTGAAAGTATGATCTGGATCAGTATATATATAGCTAATTATTAAAAAGTGAATTTTTATGAATATCCACTTTATTCGATTTTAATAAATATAGTGGTTGCCAGGTCTGTAGTAGTTATGCTGAGAATGTCTGTTTATTTACTGTTTACTAGATGATTTTTTGTTTGAAAAAGCATGAGGGTTTGTGATCCTAAAATTTGTTATCGTACCCAAAGCATATCGTTTTATTTGCACAAAGACTCACACTTAGACTTTGTTCTCCTTTTTTATGCAACGGGCATAAGAGCTGTATTCAAATCTATGCTTTTGGATATGGAATTACAATGGAAATTTTTGCCTCGGACATTTTTTTACTAATAATTTCCTTAATATTCGCGTTGACACTTTTTGTGTTTTTCTCTTTTCCGTCAGTTTTACTTTGTTATGGACAGGACTGCGTAAGTAGTTGAATCAATTTTATTTAAAAAATTTAATTACATAAATAATTGTAAAAGCTACATTATTTGGCAAAAAAAAAAAAAGTTTTCTCTTTCTTTTTTCCGCGATCCTATTTTTCTTTGGAATGCATTTTGATTTTTAAACTTAGAATGTTTTTTTTTAACTTAACTTATCAGTTTATTCGTCTTTGACGCAGGAAGTATTGTTAAATGTCTAAAATTTGCATAGATTGTTCATAACATGTCAATTGTTGTAATCGACAATGAATTGAATGAATAAATGTTCAAAGTAAAATGAATTGTTTAATTTAATGAGAAATGGCTGGCCTTTTTTTAATTTCACTCTTGTTATCCATTTTATAGTTTCCAATTTTATATTCAGTTGTATTTCTGAAAGAAACGAAATCTTTTTTTTTTTTTTTTAATGAAGAGGGGGACAAAAAAATTTATTAACTTTTCCTAAGATCTTCAAAGTTGCTTAGTGTTTAAAAACTTTTTTACTCATAGAAACATAATTTATAAATGTGTTTGTGAAATTTTAATCTAAAAGTTATAAGTGTGCTACTTCATTATATATTTATTTAGCTTATCTGATTTTGTTATTCTAGTATATTTAAGTTAAAATGCTTGATAATATTTTGAGTACAATTATAATTTTATATGACTGTTTTTTAGTACTTCCCTAGTAGAAATAAGTTTGGCAAAATCATTTAGTTTCTAAAATTCAAATACTGATTGTGAATAAATTGTATATTTTAAACTTATTTATTAGAAATAATACGAATAAATAAAGCTAGAATATAATTGTATTATTTGTTTTCTAAATTGTGATTGTTGGAAAAACATCATTTTAACTTAAGAGATTCATATATTTACAATAGCTACAAAATTCTGTTTCCAGCTTTTAAGTGACACTTTACACTGTGCTATAATAAAATTTTAGTTGAAGTAATTAATAATTCTGAGAGACCGAAAGGAATTAGATTTTTCCCCCCTTCTCCTTAAGTTTTCTGTAGAACTACTTACAAAACTTCTATATTTAATCCACTCAAAAATATTTTTAAATCAAACATTGTTTTGAAGGTAATTGTACATATTGTGAATTTGAATTAAAGTTATGATATAATTTTAACATTAAAATTTAAACGAAGGGAGGAAAAATAGAATTACATTTTCAAAAAATAAGAAAAAATAAAATGTTTAAAAAATTAAAACATATTTGTAATTTATTAAAGTAAAACCAAATTTTGAAGAAAATAAACTGTTCCATTTCATTTGCCA
Source organism: Nephila pilipes (assembly GCA_019974015.1). Classification (NCBI taxonomy): domain Eukaryota; kingdom Metazoa; phylum Arthropoda; class Arachnida; order Araneae; family Nephilidae; genus Nephila; species Nephila pilipes. The sequence goes on from BMAW01060826.1 coordinate 427,808, forward strand.
AACTGATTACTTTTGCCAAGATTGCTATAATGGATTAAGGAAATTTTTTCCCCGTAGATTGAAGCTATTGCTGTGGTTGATGTTATTAAAACTTTAAAAAAGGTATGTCTCTATTCTCTAAATCTTCTGAATTGTAATATTTTTATTATTTTAAAGTAATTTTTTTATTTAAAACTTCCCAACTTCATAAAAATTTGAATTTTTCCAACATTTTTTATTCCTTCCATTTTAAGCAAAACATAACAGGGACATTTATAAAATATTCATAATGCAAAATAAATCTTAATTATATATACAGGGTGATTATAATTAAAGTTAAAGTTTCAAAATGTAAAAAAAAAAAAGAACAACTGATCACAATGACGTCAAATTTGAACGGAATATTATTGAAGAAGGGGGGGGGGGGGCGTATGGCATAAGAAAAAAAAAAATTCCAAATTTTAGCAACAGATGGCACTGTAAGCATCATAATTTAAATGGGTTCGATTACAAATGACAAATGAATCGTAAAACAACGACTAAGGTTTAAGTTACATATTAAACCAACTGTACGGTTTAATGTGCATGACTGCACATGTGCGATATTGTTGGTTACGTAAGCCCATCCACCACGGCAATATCATATCACATCGGATGGGAAAAATCAGTTTTTAATTGTTCTGAGGCCATAAACTGCATAAAAAGCATCTATCAAATCGGTTTTTAATTGTCCTGAGGCCAAAAACCTAATGAAAAGCATCCATCAAATCGGTTTTTAAATTTTGTGAGACTGGCGCAAAACATATTCCAGCCAGAAGTCACATGGATTAAGATCAGGTGATTGGGATGCCCAGGCTGTAGAGAAATGACGGCTGATAATTCTAGCATTTTCAAAATGCAATTTCAGCAGCTGCTTCACTGGGTTTGCAATGTGCAGAGGAGCGCCATCTTGTATAAAAATGATCCCATCCACGCTATTGAAGATCTGGAATGACATGAATGTACAAAAGACACTCATAGTGTTGACCAGTGGCGGTAATTCTAACAGGACCAAAAGCACCCATCTCCTCGAAAAAATATGGTCCTATGATAAATGATGCCGTAAACCTGCACCACACAGTGACTTTGCAGGATGAAGTGGTACTGGTTGAGTTGCGAGTGGATTGTATGTTGCCCATATTTGGCAATTCTGTGCATTGACATATCCTGTCAGATGATATTGGTCTGTCTGTCCACATAATTTTCCATGGCTGTTCATTGTCGACTTCCATGCAAGCAAGAAATTCTAAAACAAAAGTCTCTTGCTCGCAGGTCAGAAGGAAACAACTCCTGCACATGGCTAATTTTGTAAGGATAGCAATGAAGGATGTTTCGTGGAATTTTATGCACCGTGCTCACAGGCCTGTCCAATGTTCTCACAATTCTCCATGCACTGCACGGTCGCACACCATCGTTCGATTCCTCCTGCACTGCTGTTACCACTTCTTCAACAACTGTCAAATCAATTTTTTTCCTTCCTCTACCAGATTGCACATCAAAAGAACCTGTCTTTTCAAATTTCTCAATCATTTTCTCCAGACCATTGGTAGTCATCGATCTAGTGCCTTTTTCAATACCTTTGAGTGTCCGGAGCTTCTGAAAGTTACTGGTGCACAATCATTGTTCTTGTAAAAAAGCTTTACAAGCAGAGTGCAGTCCTTCAGTGAGACAGTCGTGACAAACTTCTCAGACGCAAAACGAGGAAAAGCTGTGTACCCGGCAATTTATTACAACTGAAATGAGTCGTACGCATGACAAGTATTTTTATGTATTATTTTATTTACATATTCTGATGCTTTCAGGGCCATCGGTTGCTAAAATTTGGTACTATTTTTTTCTTTTGCCATACATTTCCCCCCTTCTTCAATAATATTCCGTTCAAATTTGATGTCATTCTGATGAGTTGTTCTTTTTTTACAGCGTTTTGAAACTCTAACTTTAATTATAATCACTCTGTTTATATATATACATATACATATATGCATGTTAATATATGTACTTCTCCATTTCGCCAGCTCAAATCTCGCCAAGCAGACTTTATTGGCAACAACACACTGTATATATCTTTCACTTGAAGAATCTGACAGATTCTTCCTGTGTTCTGGGCAAATCCCATATTTTCATTTGTTTTTCATCCATTTTGGATGCATTAAAAAGATGTGATTGATAAGAAATGGCTGTGACTTGTTTTGTAAATGTGGCAGTAAAAGATTACTAGCGGAAATATTCTGTTTGGCATTGGTTGTATCATTTTTGGCGATTTTATCACCTGTGCAGGCGAAATGGAAAAGTACTTCAATATATCATATATAAATAATAAAATTAATAGAATATTTTAAAAAATTATTATATAAATATTGATGTGTATGTGTTCATACATTTACCATTCATTTGAATGGTTAAAATTTTAATAGGTTCTTTGTGCAAGTTATAAATAATTATAGAATAATCCATTATTATTTTATTGAAGCATTGTTATTGTAATTTTTGCTGGATTAAATATTAATTTTGATGAATTAAAAACTATATATATATATGAATTATTTACTTTGAGATACATTAAATTTGATTTATCTGAGAAAAAGCTTGACTGATTCTAAATTAAACAAACGAACAAAAACACAGATGATTGATGTGCACATGATCTCTACTAATTAAAATAAATATTTTTGTACTAGCACCTTTAAAAACTCCCATGCTGTTAATTTAATTTTAATAATTGTGTCTTAATTTTCTGAGAAATTTCTTAATGATATGATAATTTAAGATTAAATGTCATTGGAATCATTCTGTTTTGCATGAACATCATATAGATTATACTGATGTAAAAGTATTATCATAATTTTAATGTTATTGTTTTCCCATGAAATGCAGGTTTGTCCTGTAGATTTTGGAAACAAATGGAGACTACTTCCCATCGAAGCAGGTGTGTCTCGTGTTTGGATCAAGAAAATTCAATTTCCTGGTTTCCAGAATAATATGTCATTGTATGGTACTGCATGTGCTATTCCCTGTTCTTCTGTGGTGAGCTGGCCATTGAATTATCTTTTACATTGCTATTTGATCTTTTCTCATTGTTTTTATGACACTTGAAAGTGTTCAGTGAACTGAAGTTATGTGAATTGAATCTTCAACTTACCAAATTCATTTCTACAAAAAATTAACTTAATTTATAAACTTATATTAGATAAGATAGCTGATGAGATTTCAAGCAATAAATATTTGTATTAGAAATGTTTTTTTCTTATTTATTGCTTTCATAATGAAATATATAATCTCTAGTGTAAGTAGTTCTTATGTACCCTGGCCTAAATTATTAACATTGTAAAAAATATTTTATTTTTTGGAATATAATATTTTTACAGATATACCTGTTTTATTTGAATCATTTTTATAGATTGGATATCTTATGCAATATTTAAAGTAAAATACTCTACATTAGTTAAAAAATTGGGTTACTTTTCCATTTCGCTGGCACAAATCTTGTCAAGCAGACTTTATTGGCGACAACACACAGTAAACACATATTCCGTTTGGCATCAGTTGTATAATTTTTGGCGTCTTTATCGCTTGCAATGGTGAATTGGAGAAGTACCAAAACTTGTTATGGATTTTGTGTATATGTTATGAAGAACTGGTGTTGGAATGTCATTACCCCACACTCATGGTGATGAAAATATTGTTGGTAACAGATCACCTAATGTTGTAACTCTCAATTTTCTAGATAAACATGGCAACTCTAAAATGTCTCTTTCTAAATAAGTGTTAATTATTGTTTCTAGTGATCTTTTATTTCTCATGGTGTTTATTGTCTTTGATAAACTCAGGTGATACAGTCCTGGAAATCCCAGGGATCATATTCTATGAATCAGTGCTATTAAGGTGTGGGGTAAACGGCATTTTTACATTGTCTTTTGATATTGTAAACTTATATGCTCATAAGAAAAATTGAATTATCGATAAAAATGCTGTTTTCTGACTGTCAGAATAAGTAAAATATGATCTTAAGTTAAAATTGTTTTTTATAAATACATAGAATAATTGTAGGTTATTTAATTGTGGTCACACTGATAATCATAATAAATTAATTTAAAATGTTAAATTTTCATGTCTTTTATAAAAAACCATCTTATGAATTATAATTTGATTTTAAGGTTTATTGCATAATCTAAAACAAATCTGATATGACTGAAAATTATTCATTCTTATGATTACTTTTTTAAAAAATATATTAAACGGAATGATACTATATAAAATATATGAAGCTTAAAGATATTTTTCATGAATTATAAATTTTGCCTTTTTAAATGGAATTAATAATGTTCAGACAACCTGCAATATATTGATTAGTAATGCTCAAACATCCAACTAAATCAATGAATGTAATATTTCTACTATTGGTTTTATTTTAACAATTTTTTCCCCTAAAACATAACAATCTTTCATTTACTTTGCTTCAGTATGATTAAAAAATTACTGAAAATCCCCTGTTATTTTAAACAAAATTCTTCTCTGCACATAATTGAAATATGATGCAAGAAATGCAAAATTCAAGAGTGATTACTGCCGAGTAGCAAAATTTATAAAAATACCTCAACCATGCAGCTGTAAGAAATAACAAATATTTATGAGAAATAATATACAGAATTTAATTTTTTGTGAAAAGAATATATAAAAAAGATTAGCAATTTTCCATTAATTGAAACATTTTCTTTTCATGTTTATTTATGATGATAGCAAAAAAAAAATATGTTATATCTTAGATCAATAATTTGAAGGGAAAAAAAATTAATTATAGAATATTGTTTGTTTTTTAATCTTAATTTGTTTGTTGTTCCAGTTCTTAATATCAAATAAGCATAAATATGCTCAATATAGACATTTTTAAAACTAATGGCTGTATTTTGTTATAAATGGTTGTATCTACCTTCTTTCTTTTTTGTTTTTAATTTGATATTCTGTTTGCTATTTGTTATTCTTTGAATAGTATGCCTTTTCTTTGATTGCTGATGTTACAAAATGGGGAGAGTGGGAACCTTCTTCTCAGTGCCTTCTTTTGAAACCTTTCTGTGATGACAAATTCCATAGGGATTCTTTTATGTTAGCTGACCAAGTAGTTGGAATTCAGAGGGGAACAAATGTACAGGATTATATTGCTATGTATAGGTAACTTTATACACATATCAATGTTATTCTTTGTTTTCTTTTAAAAACATTTTAAATGAAATGATGCTTATATGTAAATTATTTTTTACTTTTTAATTTAGATAAAGATTTTATGGATGCATAATAATTAAAATATCCTTTTTTAAATTTAAAAAAAAATTCATTTAAATTAAAATATTTTATTAGAATTTAAAATATTTAAGTTTTAATCATATTTAAGATTATTATTAAACTTTTTTATTATTCATACCTTAAATGTTTTACCTGTTATTCATAATTAATGTAGATTTCATTCAACTTGTTTTATTTGTTTATTTATATCAGTTTTTAAGTATTTAAAATATTTCTGCTGGAATTTTTTTGTTTTATCAATGAAATGAAAATGAAATTAGAGAATTATTTCAGATTTACTAGCTTTGCTGAAAAAACTGTTAAGTGGATTTTATTTTGGAATGCTAAGAAAGTTGAATTCATGTTTTTCTTAATTCAGCCTGCAGTTAGCAAAAAAGGTATGTCTGTAATCAGTTAGTAAAAATTATATGCCTTGTAAATTCATGATTATCAAATTAAATTTGAGTTTTATATTCTGTTCAACAAATGATGTGAATCTATAAGTAATGAAATAGCATACTAATTTAAGTAAATAAATTGTTAGAATGCTTTTTGAATAAGTATATCATATCATTGAAAGCTGTTGTATAAGAATTTTTAGAAGGAATCTGTTTTCAAATTTTATTATTTATTTTTTTAAAAAATAAAAGTTGGTAAGGCTAGTAACAATAAAATTACAATTACTTGTTTTAGATTGTGAACATTGACATTCATGGGAAACTCTGAAGAATATTTTCATGTAGACCACTTTCCATATATATAACTTTGCACAATATTAGTTTTTTATCACCATTCACCCATGAGTTTAGGAAATATTAAGTAGATTTTTACCACTGTATATTGTTTGATTCTAGGCAAACCTAAATAGTATGTAGTATCCTTTTATAGACATCAGGGACTATGGAATAATGTGGAAATCTTAAAGCTTCGGCCCTATTGTTTTATAAATTCTAATGTTATTAAACATTGATTATTATTAATCTGTATATTTAAGGATTATAATTATATATATATATGTGTGTGTGTGTGTATAATATGCTGGATGTAAAAAATAAGGAAAATATGAGCATAAAAAATTAAACTTTTACTTGTATTTACTTGCTGTTTATTTTTAAAAAATGACGTACATAATATTAGAAATATTCAAAATTTTTCATTATCGGATAACGTGAAAAATTTCTTCTAATGTATGAAGCTTTCATCAGCACCAAATATTTTTGTTGCAACACAATTTTCATTTTCTTTCACAAATTGATTAAATCTGCATTTGAAACTAGCACTGTGTTTATTTCATTTGGCAAGACACATATTTTCTACTGAAAAGAACACTAGATCAACTGCATCAACTAAAACAAATGCAGAATATACTACAGCTTTCAATGTTCATTTCAAAATTAAGAAGTCTGATGTTTTCGCAATTCTTTGAGAAAGAAAAAACATCTGATTCTAATTGTGCGAATTTATTCAGGTTGGAAGTGCTTGTTGCCACCTCAAATTGTGTCTCACTTTTCTCAAAAATCTAGAATAACATTCTTGTGCTATTCTGCATTGAATATAACCAGTTACTCAGCAGAATTATTTACTCACATGAGCCCCCCCCCCCCCTTTTCATACACATATTGTTCCCCTTATCACTTGTCAAATCAGTATATTGTTCGAAAGCTTGAGAAAATACTTTGAATGAATGACTTCAAAATTTAAAACAATTGCACATGTACATTTCAAGTTTCTTCCTGAAGAAGAGGATACACATTATATATAGAATGTATCTAAAATTTTTAAAATATGTAGTTTGAAATTATATAAGTGCATGTTAAACACCATAATAACAGTGTGTGTGTATATATATATTGTTATGATATAACCATTTAAAAAAATATATTCCTTCTTTTGTAAGTGACAGGTGCTCAATTTTGGAGACCAAACCAGGGAACCAAAAAAATGCTATGAAGGAAATAATAATAATAATTTTTTTTTTTCCTTCAATTTACTCCATGACTCTCTATTTAATGTAAAATTTTCAGAGATATCTTAATTTCATAAATCAACTATTTTCTTTAAATGCATTTTTTTCTAAACTTTTACTATTTCACTTGTTGATAATTAATATTGGTACTTAAATGTTATTACTGACCACATTTTTCTTAGCAATACATGACTTATTTTTGGAATAACTGGTGAATAGCTTTATTTCTTTATAGTATTATTATAAAAAAGTAAATGAATTGTGTTTTAAATGAGAATCAAATCAATCATATTCTAAATCACCAATCCTTTTGTTATTTCAACTTTCATAAAAAATTATATTTTGATAGATGGTGCTGTTTGTGCAAAAAACTAGAAATTGTATTATAAAAGCAAAACTTTTTATTAGAATGATATATTTTTGACAGTTAAAAAGCTCAAGTAAATGCAAATACTTCTAATATGTTGTATTTGAAATACACACACACATAAAGTTATTAGAAAATTTGATCAGAGATAACTTATAAGTACACTCATTGTATGTTTATAAAATGTTTTTCCATTAATGGGGATGGGGGGGGGGTAAATTTTGAATGAATTGCTTGAATTTTCTAATAAAACTATATTTATTTCAGCTAACAGTGAATGTGTCATCACACACATCTTTGGTTCTGAACCCTCATCACCTCTTATAGCTTTATCAATTGCTCAAAGAATGAGAAATATTAAAGATTTTCTCTTTTTATCTCAAACTCATATTGTAGCTTCAAGATGTACATCAGCTTTTGTGTCAATATCAGAACAATCGGATTCTAATAAGCTTATTAAAACTGAAACAGATAATCAACTACACAAAGTACCAGTGAAATCTGACATAAGCAGTATTCAACTTGCGTTTGCATTGATACCAGTGACATATAATTTGAAATGCATTTATAATAGACTAAAAGGTTTCCAGTTGACCATAAAAGAAGCAGAAGAAGAATCTATTGCAAAAAAGCTGAAGAAAAAGGTAATTTTTTTTTTTAATTAAGGTTATTTGTACTTTAATTTTTGGAGATGTATATTCATGTATCAACAAGTGTTTGATTGTTTTAATTTCCTTTTCATTATATTGTGTGGTATTAAATGAAAGTTGAACAACTAATTAAGTTTCCTATAGTTACATTAAAATAGATTTTCAAAATATATTGATTGATATTGTGTATGCAATGTGTGCATGTATGTATATATAATTAGCATCATTAGAAATAGATTATATGTATCACTGAGGTATTTAAAGAATTTTGGAACAATAATTGAAATAACCTAAAATTTTCTGGAAGAAATGTATTTTTTTATTTCTTATAGTAAAAATAATTTAGCCTGCACTTAGTGTTTCTATTTTTTTTTCTTTTTAATTTAATTCTTAAAACATTTTATTATAGGATCATGTTCCAAAACTGTCAAAAGAGCCCCTGGATATATTAAAACGATCCATATCTGAAACTTGCATCAAATCAAAGCTACGTCCAGAATTCAATAGCAGCTTAGAACTTAGTGCCATATCTAATAAAAAAGATAGCAGCATTGTTGGTAGGTCATTTTCAGAGCCCAAAAAGAGTTCTGTTATAGTTGAAGAAAATTTAAAAATTAACAGTGATGATGAAAGAAATTCAAAAGTGAAGAAATCACGCTGTCTATCTGTTCCAACTTCTTCAAGTATTGTGAAAAGCAAGAACTCTTCTCAGTCAGACTGTTCAGAAACTCATACAGATGATGATATTTATGTAAATCTACACATTATTCATGAAAATATTCCTCAAGAAAATATTTCAACTTTTGAAGGGGGCAACAGAAATGATATTTTCGGCTCATCTACATCAGACTTTGAGTTAGTTGATTCAAACCAACAGTTTTTAGGTTTGTTCATTTTTAAACATTTTTTTATTGATTTTTATTGTAAGTGATAGTTGAATGTTGTTTAAAATGCTAAAATTTAATTAAAAACAATTTTGCTCTTTGTTATAGCTACTTTGCATCATTGATTCTATTGCACCAAAGGTTTCCAACAAATCTGCTAGACAATTCTTTCAGGACTCAATTTCTTAGAGTGCTTATCTGCAGGATGGGCAAAATAAAATTGTCGTGTAAAATATTTATAAAATTGTTGTGGAATTGATTATTGTTAATGAACAGGAGAACTGTTCTTTCAGAAAATACTGGATATGGCTACTGGTAACATGGATGCAAAAAACAGTCGCTGTCACATATCTATGCATGCCCATATCCCACGGGCTCTGTCTAGAGTTTTTTGTTGTGTCATTACATTTTTGTTAGTGAGAGGAGCAGATGTGTTTAGTGACCAGCTGAGTGCAACACGAAATGGTATTCACAATAAAACAACGCATGTCCATTATCAAGTGTTATGTGAAGCACATTTCATGGAAAACATGTATAAGACTACTTAACTCTGGAGTTTAAGAATGGAAGTGTTTTGACAAAAATTCTAGAAAAGTCTGGAATGCAAAAGTTAGTGGGAAAATGGTGTGAAGCAGGCTCTGTAATTTAAAAAAAAATGTAACTCTCTAAAAAGAGTTCAAACTCTAAGTAACATTTCTCAAGTGAAGAAAAACCTGGTTAAGAGCCTGACAGAATCTCAATACTGGTTATCTGTGCAAGTGGAAATTAAGAGATTGTCGAGTCAAAGCATTAAAAAAAAACCCTGCATCCTTACAAATTTACTGTTCTGCATGAGTTAAAGCCTTCTGACAAACTTTTGCATGTTGAGTTATATTCATGGTTTTTGAGTGAAATGGAATCAATTTCCGATTTCTTCAGAAGAGACCTGATTCAGCCTGTCAGGATATGAGAACTTACAGAACATTCATCAGCAAATCCCTATCAATACTCTGAACTGCTGTAGCATAATCTCAAGATTGGTGTTTGGTACATAATGTCTGGTTTACACATTATAACATGATTCTGTTACTGAACTGTTAATGCTTACCATTATATCTAAGATCAAGTTAATTTTTTTGTAGCTCTAGTTAAAGATAAAGGACTATATTTTCAGCTAGATGGAGCAACAGTACACACTTGGCAACCTTTTCATGAGTGCTTGAGGTGTTCGGTGAGGAGAAGAAAATCAGCAGGGGCAATTAACTCCTCTGGCTACATCGATTGCCTGATCTTTCTCCCTCTGAAGCCGGAGCGAATGCATGTTAAATCTGTCAGGGGCCCAAAGTCCTCCCGTTGACGTGCTGTGGTAGTTAGGAGAGGGGGATGCCAACTCAGGTGTCGTCCTCGTCACTTGACCGAGGTTTCAAATTACGAGATCTGTCACCAATAATCCTTGTGTTGTTTCTAGTGTGGCGTTAATAAAAAACTAAACTAAAAAACTCTCTCCCTCTGATTTTTATCTATGGGGGAAATTGAAGGTTCAATTATACTCAAATAATTCTCGTACACTGGAAGAACTACAGCAGAATATTAAAACGCTATTGCAGCTATCTTTCAAGCTTAACTGCTTTGCAAGTCTCGCAATTGGGTAAATCAAGTACAGCACTATATTGATGTTAACAATGACAATTTCTTGCATTTTTCTGTGATGGGCAATTCTGTTTAATAACAAAGGTCAATTCTATGTCAGTCTTATAAATATTTTCTGGGACAATTTTGTTTTGCTGTAATTGATCATAAAATCAGTTAAATGAATGGCTTAAAAATCTATTTATATTTAGGTTTTAAGATAAACATGCAGAAAACAAGTCAATATACATTTTTAATTCCTCTAAAAAATTTTTGAAATAACTGCTATAAGAATTCAAAAATGTTTGAATTATCTGAAAATCATGCACATAATTAAGTAAACTATTTACTTAAACTTTTGCCAACTTTTTTTAAGAAAAAGTATAAGCACTCCTTTTCTTTTCTCATAAGCCTTTTTTATATATATATAAAAAAAAAAACTAGAAAAAGGTCAATTTACACTGTTACTTATTCATTTTATCTTTATATAATTTAATTTTTAAATTAGAAATGTGTGTTAAAAATGTAGAAAAATCTCTTCTTTTTTTTAATGCATGGTAAAAAATTTAGGTACTAAAAAAGAAATACTTGTTTTGAGACACAAATACATAATATTATAAGTAATCAATTTTTCATTTAAATTAGCAAAATTGACAGATGTCTTTAATGCTCATTCATGTTTGTATTTGCCTAATACATATTATACCCCATAGTTATTATTGATGCTTTGTTATAGACTGTAGACTTGCAGATTTTTTAACTCAAGGCAATTATGGAGCATCAGAGTTGCAAGCTGAGGTAACATTTTTATAATTATATTAGTAATAAATAATTAAAAAATTGCTTGTTTCATTTGTAAAGCTGATTTTTAAATATATAATTTTTAAGTTACACATTATTTAAAAAAATGTTAAATATAATTAAATATTAATTTCACATTCCCATATACATATATGAATTTTCAAGAAATAATATAAGGGAGATAGTAAAATATTGGAATAAAATAATAATTCTTTTTCTTAATGCATTTATTAGATTTTTTTAAAATCTTATTATATTGCCTTCAGTAGTCTTTGTTGTGGCCACAACAGCTCAGTGGTCATGATCATGATATCTTAGCTTGTATTGTTTTGTCTTGCATTTCGAATTGTGGACTCTAGTCCTGATGCCACTAAAGACCTGGTTTGTTGTGCAACTAATGCATGTTAAATTTGTCATTTCTATATGTCCTCACAATGGAAAGGTGTAGAAGTTCAAAGAGTGATGTGTCAACTTGGGTATCATCCTCTTCACTTGACGCCAAGATTCTTCAGCTGTTGGATCTATCCTCTGTAGCCCTCAAATTGCTTCTAAGCGATATCTGAATAATCAGCCAACTATTAGTATATATTGTAAAGCAAACTTAAAATTAGCTTACAACTGCTTTCATATTAAAATCTCAGGTTTTTGCTAATAAATCTCTATGAGATAATTTTATATCCAATATTATACAATTCAATTTGATAGGCTTATCATTATTAGTGGATGTACTTTTTGTCTGGATTCCTCTTCACCCTTCTATGTCCCGAACTCAAAAAATATGTTTAAAACTACTAATTACTAAATGCACAGTTATAAATTATTCACATAAAATTTTAATGTTCACAAAGCCCTTCAGAATATATAACTTGAAATAAGGAGAAGTTCATAGAAATTGTTTCATTGACAGATTTTAATCCGATGATGTCAAATTTAATACCTTTACTGAGAAATCAGATTTAAATACCCTAGCAACATGTTTGGGGATGTAATAACTCCTAAAAAATCATATAAAATCAACCAATAAGGATTTTGTTCTTTAAATTTGCCTTAGAGGACTTTCTTATACCATACATAATCATATTATACACATATATAATATGACGATATTAGGGCATCATGATATATATGCCAAAAAATGAGCAAAGGATGCCAATGGGTTAATGCCAGAAAGTCAATATTTAATATTTGTTGGGGTATTTATAATGTGTGGCAAAATGATATATTTTTAGAAACTCAAAATTAACGTCAAACACTTCTCAACAAATAGAAATCCTTCAAACATTAATACTGAATTTTACTTTTCTTCAATCTGTATCTTAACACTATTTAAAAATTACTCTTGTTTTTTGAAGGTAAAGTTAAATTCGTATAATAAATCATCTACATTATGGAAGTAATATGGGGCAATCACGACTATTTCTTAATTTTGCCTAACATTAATTTTACTTCTCTTCCTTTAAATTGAGGGCCATGGTAGCCTAGTGGTCCAGGTCGGGGACTAGCGGCCGGTGGTTTTCATTCAGTTGCGGGTTCGATCCTTGGCCGCCGTGTAGCCAGGGCTGATGCATGTTAAATATGTTCGGGCCCCAAAGTCCTCCCATTGGCGTGGTGTGGATGTTAGGAGAAGGGATGCCAGCTCAGGTGTCATCCTCGTCAGTTGACTGTGGTTCAAAATTATGAGATCCGTTGCCAATAGCCCTCGTGTTGCTTCTAGTGCGACGTTAATAAAAATTAAACTAAACTCCTTTGAATTGTACTGACTATTTTTATATTTATTTTCTCTTGTATACTGCAATTGATACTGAGAAAATCTTTTCTTTCTATATCTCTGCTCTGCTTTAACAAAATAGTGCTAACATAAAAATGTTTTTTTAGATGATGCTCGCATCTCAATTTGAAAATGATGTTCAGATCTCTGATGGTTGGATGTAAGCATGAAATTTCTCTTTTCAGTCTTGTCTGAGAAAATTTGATTTTATAAAATTTCAAATTGTAATTATGTAAAAATTAATTACAATGAATTTACCACTTTTATTAATGCATTAAATTAGTCAATGAAGTTTTTTCTGAAATAATTTTTTTAAATTTTATAAGGCTTTAAAGCATTGAATGAAATATAAAATTCATTATAGAATTTGATAATAAATTCAGATTGAGAATTTCGACTGTGTTGTAATAAGAATTAGGAGTAACATTCTAAAACCCAATAAAAAGTTTTAAATTTTAATGAAATATATGTATATTAGTACTAATATATAAAATAATTTTGGAAATATTGAGAGTCATTAGTTTTCAAATAATTTATTGGGTGGGAACAGGGAAAATTTTACATTTATAAAACAGTTTTTCATTCAAAATCATATATGTAAAAGCTATCAAATTTTATAACAATTTACATTTCAGAAAATAAAATCTGTCAATTACAACAGTTTAATTCATATTCAATATTTTATCTTTGCTTTGATTAATTAATTTTTTGAGACTTCTTTTTATTTTATTTGTTATCTCTAAAATACATTTATGAATTTTATATAATTCTGATCACCTTGATTTTTTTTAATGTGGTTTAAATGTAGCAATGAAATTTTTTTTTGAGAACTATTTGAATTTTTTTTTATTTCAAATATGCTTAATTTAAAACTAATTTTGAATAAAATGAGAAATCAAGCTTGTAGATTTATCTCTTCTATCAGCTTAACAAACAGAAATAACTTTGTAAAATTTATTTTTTTCCATATTAAAAAATTATGTATATATTAGAAATTATCCCCTTTATTGTAAAAAAAAATTCTCTACATTTAAAGTTTGACAATATTTAATTTCTATAAACTGTCAGAATAATAAAAAAGTGTATTTTAAAAGTTTTAATTATTGCCAAACTGGAATTTTTTTAAAAAAATTATGTAAAATATCTATGAAGCAAATTTATTTTAAAAATATTTTGAATCTAAAAAAGGAATCTGATTATAAGAACAGGGGATTGGTTAAAGAAATTGGATTTTTTTTTTTTTTTTTTTTTTTTTCAATGACTAATTGGTATTTAGTTTGTGCTTTCAACTTATCTTTTTGAATATAAAACTGTTACTTTTTCATCAAAATTTTTATTTTTTTTTTATTAATCTAATAAATAATTATGATTTATATTTGAAATTTTATAGGTATCATTCAACTTATAAAGGTATTACTGTTCTGTCAAAAATAAATGCTGGGAAATTCATGAAAATAGTGAGGTAAGATTTTCTATACTTAAAAAAAAGAAGTTCATACATTTAGGCTTGTAATTTTCTCTAATAGAGCACATTAATAGAGGACCACTGATATATATGAACCTTTAGTAAAAATTTTCAACCTTTCTGCTATAGTTATAAATAATTATTAAAAAAAATTTCCACACACTTTACTTTGATACAACCACAATAGCATAATGGTTAAGATATTAGGTTACTAATGCTCAGGATTTATCAAGCAGTTGAATTTTTGTGCTCTTTTTTTTTGTTAAAAATTTATTATTTACATATTCAATATTGGTTAATTTTGCCATTGATTTCCTTCATATTAAATGTATTTGTTCCTTTTATATTTCACCATTTTTGTGACATTTGTGCAACTGAACAAATATAAAATTATAACCATAAATTTTTTTATTTCAAACTTTATTAATGATTTGATTAAATTGGTTAAGGATTATTTAATAAGTATTTTGATGGATGATGCATATCATGTACTGTATTTACTAAATACAAATTAAAATCATTTGTTAAATCAGTAATATTTAATTACATGTTTATAAATTTCCTTTGAAAGATCATAATAATTGTGCAGAAAAATTATCATTAATATGTGTGTCTGATTTAATTTATATCTTCCAACAATATCCACTTTTAAAAAAAGCTAATATTTAGTACATAGCATAAATTTCTATTAGTTCTTATTTAATGTTTCGTAAATTGCATACATACTATATGAATCATGGATTGTAAAAATAATTTATTATAATATGAATCATTTTTTAAATCAATAATATTTCATTACATTTTTTATTAATTTCATATGAAAGATCATAATAATTGTATTTAAAAATTACCTTTAATATGTTTGCTAGATTTATATCTTCCAACAATATCCATATTTAAAAAAAGCTAATATTTAGTAGATAGTACAAATTCCTATTAGTTCTTATTTAATGTTTTGCCAATTGCAAACATATATGAAACATGGATTGTAAAAATAATTTATTCATAAATATATGAATCTACAGAAAATCAGTAGCTTGGCTTAGCATATCAACCTACTTGGTTTGAAGAACTGTCTCCCTCGTAATAGATTACAGAGTACAGCTTATTCCATAAAGGGGAACCCAATACACAAAATAATTGATAGACCAGTGTCTTTTCATCAAACTATTGAGACTATAATAAATTTAGAAAATTAAAAGTGTATAAAAAGTTGCATGAACTTTAAATGTTGCATTTACGAGAATTACCTGAAAGGTTTTATTTTGATGTTCTATAATGCCCTCAATCTTATATTTATATGCCTAGTTTGAAAAGAATTGATATCCCAGATATCTGAACTTCTTGTTAGTTTCTTTTCATGTTAATAAGTTTCCTGTTTTTTCAAATGCTTATTAATTGTGTTCATGTTAAACAGTTATTTTTATTTCTTTATTCAATTTTCATTTTATTTATTCATATTTTAAATGTGACTACAAGCAATTGTTTATAATTGATTAAATTTATTACAGCTTTTTATATGGTAAGTTTCTAATTGATTAAATTCTTTAATGGATTTGATCAATTAATTTAGAATGTAACTATCAAATTATTGTGCATCTGAATAATAATTTTTTTTCTTTCATTTTTTTTTTTTTTTTTAATCTAGAGTTCTCTGAATTTTTTATCTTAAAATAGTCTTTTAGTTTTTATAGGGTTTTGTTTTCCCAATAAATTATCATACTTGTTTTTACTATTAAGTGGTAAATGTGTAAAATGCTCACACACTCACTGGTAAATATCCCGAAACTTAATGAGTAATAATTTAAATATATGTTTGGACACAAATATTTTTATAGCTTTGATAATCAATTGATTCTAAAAAAAAACTGATAGGGGTGAAAGAGCAGTTTTAAAATAAAGTAAGAAAACGGAGTATTCAAGTTATTTGTAGCATTTTGCTTACAAAAGCAACTGTGTGTTTTTGTGTGCATGTGTCATTGAATAGTGTAATCAGTTGAAGTAATTGAACAATGATTACTGTTTTCAATCATTGACTTTTATATTATCAAAAAATTTAATAATCATAATTATTTCCTTTGCTTCTAAAGTTATGATGCTAGATTTTGTTTATTTCAATGATAATTTTGTTTTGTATACATAATTGAAAAATAAAATATATTTATCTGACAAAAATTAAATGCAGTAGCCATGTTTATTTTTTATTAGAACTTATATAGATAATTTATATAAATTTAGTCTTTAATTATATTACCCTTTTAAATCTTTTTTTGTTTTGGTTTTTTTCCCCCTAAAGGAAAATGCAGTTCGAATTTGTTTAGAGATAATTTATTTTCTACCTTTCTCTGATAGACTTTTAAGCGAAATGGATGAACTTTGTTTAAAATTAATTCCATTTCAAAATTTTACAGCTTGTCTGGCTTGAGCTGTAAAGAATTAAATGTAAATTTTATAAACTTATAAACATATATAAATTGAATCTCTGAATTTTTCATGTCCAGGTCATACTACAATTTTGCTACTTAGAATTCAAGAATTCTTTTTTTCTGTACAGTATTCTTCCCATACTGTTTAATCAAAAGCTTAAGTGTTGCACTTAGTAAAAAGTATTAAGATGATGGAAATATCATGTAAATTAAATGAAAATTTTGTATAATTCCTATGGAATGGTTCAAATTTGTTACATAGGTGATGTACAGCCAAAAATCGTTTCTTTGTGAACTTATTGTTTACTCTTTTTTTAATAACCATATCTGTGATGGATGAGGAGGTGTAATATGCATGATAAACTTTATTGTATAGTTATTTTTTTAAAACCTGCTATATGTGTTCTCTTTGCCATGGTGCACATCTTCCTGGTTATTGTTTTAAGTATTTTATGTTTGTTTAAAAAAAATGAGTAATTTATTAATTAACTTTTTATCTTTTTAAAATGTCTATTTTTATGTGTTACAGCTATTTGTGCCAGGTAGAATTACCTGCTAATGCCAAAGATATTTGGAAATATGTAAAGAATCCCAGATTCCGCTTCATCTATGATGAAACTGTTAAGGTACCATGAGATTTTTTTTTACCTATTAGGCAACTTAAATCATTAAATTGTCCTTTCATTTTAGTGGTTTTTGTCCTTTCTTTATATATAATTCATCTTGCTTCGTATTTTCTATTTTCTAGACAGTGAAAATAGTAGAGAGAATCTCTGATTCTCAAAAACTGAGTAAGTATTTTGATTTTTTTTTTTTTTTTTTGTCATGACTATCACTTTTATAATAAGTAAATTACATGAAAATATTGTAAAATAATTGTTCTGTATCTATGTAATTAGTATATTTGATATAAATAGGGAGATTAGCATTTAAAAAAATAAAATAACCATTAGACATATAGATATACTTATCATTTGATATCAGGAATGTCTAATAAAATACAATTTTCTTTTTATTGTTATAACTATATTACAAAAATTTATGCTGAAAAAAAGTTTTTTATGGAAAACGTGTTTTATTTTATGTGATTCAATCTAAATTTTTTACTTATTTAAACTCTTTTTAATTAAAAATTTGATATATTGTAAAAATTATTTTATTTATTTGTAGTTCATGTTTATCATCAAACTAGTGGTGTCATAAGAAAAGAAGGTATTGATTTCTGTTTGTTGCAAACGGAGCGCATTGAAGCAAATCTATATTATTCATCATTTCATTCTATAGAATATGAAAAGTGCCCCTTTATGACATCTGTTGTTAGAGGAAGTGTAAGTAGATATTTTACTCTTATAAAGCTAATGTTCAAATTATTTCCTCTTGAATTTGCATCACAGAAAAAGTTTGATCAAAAATACTTTTGGATTTATTACTAAAAAATAATTACAAATTTTATTTCTTGGTATAGTAAAAGCATCTGTTTTTACAATAGGAACTTTCATTTTATCTCTGCTAAGATGTTAATAAAAGATTTAAGCACGTTATTGATAATTACCTAGTTTTAATTATATATATAATTTATAATGTTTGATTGTTGAAATAAAATGTTTTTTAAAGAACTTAATATTTGTTCAATATTTATTGAATTTTGTAAATAAGGCTGTAACATGAGGAGTCTGTAGGGGGTATTATACCTATCTATTTAGGTATAAATTCTATTTTTAAATCTGATAGAATTCACAGTATTGCCTAATGTTCTGCTCTTTAATGTAAATTTCTGTTATTTTTTTTTCAAAAGATATTTTAATTATTGTGTGCATTAATTTGTTTATTTATAAAGCTTGAGATGTAACTATGTTTTGTAGGATTTGAAATATGTTGGAAACTTTTTCAAATCTAATTAAAATTCTGATGCTTTGTATAAGAAGTAAAACTGCACATTATTTTTTTTTACTAGACTATTGGAAATAAAGTGGACTATTTGTGTAGGATTCTTTTAATTAAAATTGTGCACTTAATTTTAAATAAGTTTTATCTTTAGAAAACAAATATATAGGGTTAGAGCTTTATCTATTCAGTTATTTTATTATCGAGTAATTAATGTATTTTATGCTTATTTTATTATTCTTAAGTAAAGAATTCATAACCAAAAAGACTATTTATTGTTGCATTATAAAATAAACTCATATCCAACCATAGTTTCGAATATTTAGATCTTTTCGCTTATTGAAAAGTTTAATTTAATTAGTGGTCTTTTTTAAAATGTGAATTATAAGATTTACATACTGTAAAAGGTCATAAAATTATTAGTATTTTTGCTACTGTAGATATATATTAGAAAATATTAGATTCAAGTGGCAAAGAATTAAATTAATAAATACTTTTACTATACTTTTTAAAGGTTTAGTAAATTTGTCACTGAAAACAAATTTAATGACAAATTAATTTTTCAATATTATAAATTGATAATATATTTCATTGTATTGATACTTGTAGCTTAGACCCAGTGGATGGGTTGTGGAAGAATTAGGATCTCAAAAATGTAAAGTTACCTATTTGATGCAAGTAAGAATTTCTTTTTTATTTTTAGGAGTGGTAATAGTTAATGTATAATTTTGTCATATTGACAGCTGTTGAATGAATATAAAATCTATATGTAGCTTACATCTGTTTATGCATATTCAATACTGTCAAGACCAAAATACCGATTGCTTTAAATATTTTTCTCATCAATTAAAAGCTGTTGTTTTTCAACATCTTTTTTGTATAATTACCTTGAAAGAGTATTTTGATTGTGTTAATTTAAAGTAATTGTAGATTGTCCAATTACTTATTATATGTTAAGTAATTGGTTAATCAAAACACAATTAAGAAATTGGAAACAATTGGAATTATATGTTAGTTTGGATTTTGATTAGATTGGTTTTTCTGAACATGTTTGAAATTTGCATTTTGTTATATGTGTTGTATACTTAAAAAGCCAGGGTTCAATAATAACGTCGATATGCCAAAAACTATAGAAATTTTATTTACAGACACTTTAACT
>BMAW01060826.1:448090-468492 GCA_019974015.1 Nephila pilipes
GTAGTTGAGTCAGTCCAACAATAAACATCAACCTTAGGTAGATCAAGATCTTTAATTATAGAAGTGAGTAATCTAGATCCTATGCTACAAGCTAAAAGTTCCAGACGGGGAATCGTACTGGGTTTTAAAGGGGCTACTCTAGACCTTGCTTGCACTAAACTAATTCTCACCTCATCGCCTTCTTCCACTCTGATGAATACACATGCACCGTAGGCCTTTTTGCTACTATCACAAAATAAGTGTAAAGTTACCGATTTACTTGTCGATTTTAGTCCAAACCACCTACTTATTTTTATATCTGAAAGTAAATGTAAATTTTTATACCAAGACCTAAATTTATTAGCCAAATCTTCTGGGAGACTATCATCCCACTTAAGCTTAGAGTTCCATGTTTCCTGCAAAATCATTTTAGGGATTAACATAACAGGAGCTGTGTATCCTACAACGTCAAATATTTTGTGAGCAACAGACAAAACTATTCTCTTAGTAATTGTTTCATTTGAATTAATACTAACCAGTTCTAATTTGCAGGACAGTGTGTCCGTATCTGTGTGCCATTTTTGACCCAACACAGAAATACTATCTTCATTGGAGGAATCTTCCTCAAAGATTTCATTGCTTATGTTTGACTTCCAACATCTGAGATTAAAATGACCCGATGACATGATTGATTTCGACTCCAAGAAAAACTTTCTAAGTTCACTCTCAGAATGCAAACTTGTCACACAGTTATCCACATAAAAAGATCTCTTAAGAATAGCTGCAGTTTGCCTTAAATTTTCTGGTAGCTTATTCAAATGAAATTTTAAAGTCGCAGCCAGCAAATATGGACTGCACGTAATACCAAAAACAACTCTTCTGTGTCGATACTCTTCTACCAGTTCGTGATTACCCTTATCAAACCATAGGAACCGTAAAAAATCGCGATCTTTTTCTCTTATGGCAATCTGTAGGAAAGCCTTCTCAATGTCAGAAGTAACACCTACGTAATTCATACGAAAACGATTTAAGATAGAGGGAATAATTTCAATTAAATTAGGCCCAGTTGCTAAGCAATCATTCAAAGAAGGGACACCAGGTAAATGATAGCTAGCATTAAACACTGGTCTTATCTTAGTGGTGCTATTTTCTTTAATTACAGGCCTGTGAGGTAAGTAATGAACACCTCTTACTTCCTCAGTTGGTGTTTTCTCAATTATATCAAGATCTAACCATTCTTCAAAAACCTTACCATAATTATCAAAATTATTGGAATTCGTTAGTTTTCTTTTTACATTTGAAAGGTACTTTTCCGCATTAATCTTATTTTTAGGCAAAACTGAATTATCTAAAACCCAAGGTAAAGCGATCTCATAACGACCCTCATTATCAACACTCAAAGTTTCCTCAAAATATTTCTGCGTATCCTCTTGTAATAGAGCTTTGTTTTTACTAACTGGAGGTTCTGTAATGCCTAAAGCATCTAATCTCCATAAATCACTTATACATCGCTCCTTTACAAATAGTGACGTAATGAGAGAAGCCGAATTCTCTAAAGTTGGCTCAGTGCCAGGGTTAAACTTTCCCAAAATCGCCCAACCTAGTTTAGTATTTATCGCCGTCAGACCACACTCAAGATTTACAAGTTTACCAGTTAATAATTTACCGGCAACATCAGCACCAATTAACAATTTGATTTCCTTATCAACCTTTAAATTATTGGTCTTAAGATCACTAATTTTTATTTTATGTAACTTAAGTTCGTTTAGCCAAGGACCAGATGGAATTTGTTTTAGACTAGAGCAAATACATTTTTGACCTAAAACATTCAACTTACACTTATAACCATCATTAATGTCACTTAACTCAATTGAATAATTCTTATATACCGTCTCGGGGGTTTCTACTCCACCGAACAATGATTGTTTGATTCTTGTTTCACCCATACACTTAATATTCATTTTTTTAACAATATCATCACTTAGATAAGATTTCATAGCACCTGAATCGTATACAGCTCTTATTAACATTTCTTTAGAACCATTCTTAATTTTAACTACAATAGTTTGCAAAAACACATCAGAAACTTCAATATAATTGTTGAGAGTGCTTGTTTTGCTTTCACTAGTTTTGATTTCACTATCTCCATTTGAGATTTTTTCAACTATTTGAGAATTTAAATCAGGACACAAAACAACAAAGTGTCGTTTCTTACACAAGGGACACTTGTGTTTAGACTTACACTGATTTGCTCGATGGTTACATTTGAGACAAACAAAACAAGCATTTCTCTTCTTAATAATTTCCTTTTTACAATCTAAGCTCATAGAATAAGCCTTATCACAATTCTCAGATAAATGAAATACAGTATCACAAAATATACAAACAGGTTTCTTATACTTAAACTTATTATCATAAAAATGATTCTTAGCATTATTATTAGCATTAAGCAATTCACAAGCAGTAGGAACACTTTTTACCTCAGTATCGTACATATTTTTCTTAACAACACATTTTTCAGGCCTTAAAACTTCACGAGTAATCTTAATTCTAAACTCTGTATCTACTTCCTTCTTAACAAACTCCATTAGTGATTCCAAATCACTCTTACCTGTTTCCGCAGCGGCATTTTTTTGTCTCTCCCATATCTTAATTAAATCGGTTGGGAGGGCAGATTCAACTAACGGGAACAACAGGAAAGCATATTTATCCTGTGTAAGTCCTAGGGACTCAAGGGCACGAATTTGAGTTTGTAGTTTGTCGTACAGAGTCAGGAAATCTATCTTCGCTTTGTCGGTTATAACCAGTTTCAAGAGTTCTCGCACGTATATTTGTATCAATACGCTTTCTTTTCCAAAACGCTCCTCCAAATACTCAATAGCTTTATTGTAGTTGGCCTCCGTCGCTGGGAAGGATTCTACTATCTGCTTAGCTATGGAGTCCGGCTTCATGGATTGAAGAAGATATTGGAACTTGTCGCGTACATCTATTCTTAAATCTTCGTGTATTTTGTGGAATTGAGTCCAAAATGTCAACCAGTTACGTGGATCACCATCGAACTGAGGCAGTCGAATTTCGGGCAAATTCTGTTTCGCTTTCGTAGCGGCATGTGCACCGTCAGCAGGGCGCCAAGTAGGGTTAGGAGAGGCGGAACTTCCGTTATCTTTTTCGGCCGAAGCTATTGCTCTTTTAACCTTGATTTTAAACGTAGATAGTTTCTCATAATAATCCTGAGCGATTTCATATTCTTTTTCATACTCAGCTTGAGTAATGCCAGTTTTCTTTTGAAGTAAATTGAGGAATATCTCGTCCGATGTCTTTAAGTCCTTGAACTTTTCCGTAAGCTGATCAAGGTGAATTTCTAAATCATCTACATCTGGACTTTCAGCGGCCAGTATTTCTTGTAATTTGTTGACTGTCTTCGAATACGTAGCTCTGGCTGCTTTCCTCTTCTGTTTGGCAATTTCTATTTCAGTAGTCATTTTCCACTTTCGTTTTTGGCTCTCTTAAAGATCGTTGGCTTATCAACAATCCGATTGACGTATCGTAAGGATGAAAAAACTTCGTCCAATCCCGGCAGGGATGCCACTATGTTGTATACTTAAAAAGCCAGGGTTCAATAATAACGTCGATATGCCAAAAACTATAGAAATTTTATTTACAGACACTTTAACTATTGAAATGAAAAAACAATACAAAAAAATGGCGTTACTCGCTTGTGAACATTTAGAATACTGAATAATCCAATACACTTCGCGCGCTACTATTGCAACACTTCGCGCGCTACTATTGTAGCCACTAAGTAAAATATAAATATCTTACACTTATAATTTGGGAGGCTTATACAGTGGATTCACAACAATATGGACAATTATTTAACTCTGTTGCTCATAATTTTATAACTACCTTTCTTGTTAAAAAAATTTAAAAATCAATGAGTTTACTGTGAGAATCGAAAAAAGATTAGACTATGTTACAACAGTGCATAATAGCTCAAAGTTTTAATAGGATATGTGACTTTAAAGAGAAAAAAAATCTCACAAGTTGTTATATTTTACCTTTTAAGGCATTGTCATTATTTAGCAATGTTAGAGAATTGTGTATTGTAATATTATATCAAAAATGAAAGAAATTATGTAAATTGTGTTGCTAAAAATAAATCTGTGATAAAGGATCTGAAAATTCATTAAAAAAATTATTCATATATAATACCTGATGACTTGTTTGGAAGGAAACTAATATATAATTTTTTACTTGAGTAAGGAAATAGAGCTTTAAATTTATTTTAACAGATTTAAAACCTAAAAAATTCTGCCATAACATTCTGAAAGAAACAAAAAATAACTTTGAATGGACTCTAAGGCATCCAAATTTAACTGCAAATAATAAGACAAATATTTTGTGGTTCAGAGAATTGAAATTCTGAAATAATCTTCAGTTTAAGTCTATTTAAATAGAAAATTATGTTTCAAGTGATATGAAAAATTATCTTTTAGCAAAAATACTAAGAATATATCACCATATTACTTCTTTAATTTTGTTTCTGTAAATAGAAGCATATGCATCAAGCATGAGCTTAGTTTGTAATTTAAACTATAGGATGTCTTCTATCAAATATGTGAAGATTGAATGATTCGAGCTACTTAGAAGAAAATAATTTGAGCCAAGTGTTAAAATGTGAAGAATGCATGGGATCCATTGAATATATACTTGTACCAAAAAAGTACTTAATGTTATCACTTTTCTACGATGTTTGGTAATACAAATATGAAAGAAGTCGATTGCAACAAAAATCGCATTTTATCACATTTTTAACAAATTATGCAATCTTTTTTTGAAGAAAAATTAATAGACTTTGATAGAAAGCTGCACAAATTTCTGATCTAAATCCCATATGGCTGCTGTTGGAAATTCAGAATGAAACATAATAAACATCAAAAGAAAATCTGTATTATATTCAAAACAATAAGAATAGTAGAATATAACAAATACCACGAGTCATGCATTAAGAAGCAAAATATGAGGAATAATTCCTGTCTTCAGGAAAATTAAAGATGGCTTCATAAAATATTGATATTTTCCAGCAATTAATGCACTTATTATGTGTACATTCAGTTTCATTTCAGTATAATCTATTATATTAAAAATATTCTTAAAAGAAGCACAATATTTTTTCAGTGGATGTGAATGTGTGTATGTGTGAATATATATATATATATATATATATATACATTGTTACAAACCTGCTATGATGCTTCTCTGCTATGTTACTATTATTGTTATAAAAAGATATTACCAGATATTTGTCAAATATCAAGGAAAACTTTAGTAATGTCCCTCCCCCCCATCCCATGAAAAAAAAAATGAAGGTTCATGGAAATGCTGGAATTTTCTCAAAATCTCTGTAAGAGAGGGTATGATATTTTCCTTTTGATGTTACCTGGTGTTTCTTTTCCCTTTCCTTATGTTGTGACCTGGTCCAGAGAGCTATAAATACATGAAAATCCTATGATAAAGCTGTTTGTCAGAGTTTGTCTTTGAAGAGCAAAGTAATATTTTGGAAATTTATCTGTAGTGCAAACTGATAAGCTGGTGAGCTGAATGTTAATGAAAGTGCTATATTTATTCCTGTTATTGTTAGTGATTTATTATCTGCATGAGTTACGAATTTGTACAAGTTCTGCTTATTGTGTTTTGCCTTTTCTTGAATATTTATGAATAAAGTGACATTCTCCATTTTCCTCTTCATTGGATTGTACACCCACAAGATAAAGATTTTTTAATGATATAGTGCATAAACTAAAATTTTATAATTATATATATGTATTAATAAATCTCTGCATATAAAAATATATGCATAAGTATTATTTTTTTGTACAGAATTCAAGATTGCAATAAAGAGAATTATTCTGTCTGAAGTACAAGGAAAAGCTATGAACAAATATTACTTTAAAGGGGAATATCTTGGAAAACTCTAAAGCAGAAAAAAAAATTGCGTTAAAATTTTTTTTATGGTTAAAATCTGTTTTTTTTTTTTAAAAAAAAAAAAAAAACAATATGTGTTTATTAAATAACTAGACTGGCACTGTTACAGAAGTATGCATGTGCCAAATGCCACCAACCAACCACTATTTAGTATGAAGTCTTCTCTCAAATGCAGTGCCTCTCGTTTCTGTTAACAAATCTGTACAACTATAGCCTTTATTTGCATTAGTTTTTTTTTTTTTTTTTTTTTTTTTGTTTGTTTCTCTGAAAAATAAGAGCAATAAATTGTTGTGAAATTTCCCCTGAAACTTATAATTTATTTTAAAAAGTGTATGGAAATCAAAGTTTATCATGTGCACTTATCTTTGAATGCCACTTATCTTTGAATGAATATGATTTGCACCCAGGTCACCCTTCTACATCAAAAACAGATGATGATATCGAAAAAACTAGTAATCTGGTTTTATCTGACCATTAATTCAGTATTCATGTGATTGCTGAGACTGTAGGAATTGACAAAGAATCCGTACAGCAAATTTCGCATTGCAATTTTAACATGCAAAAAGTGTGCCAAAATGGTGTTTAAAATTCTCATGTTTTAGCAACAAAAAGCTCGCTAAAATGTTTGTATTGACACTTGAATGCCATTGAAAATAACCCAAACTTATTTGAAAGGATAATAACAAGTGACAATCCATGCACTGGAAGAGTCCATCTTCACCAAGAGTTATAAAAACCTGAATGAGCAAATCAAAATTCAAAACAATGTTGATTTTTTTTATATATTTATGGGATTGTGTACATTCACTGGGTTTCTGAAGGTCAAACTATCAATCAACATTACTACCTTCATGTTCTTGCTGAACTCCTTGAAAGAATAAGGACAAAAAGACCTGAATTGTGGAAGGACAAGTCATTTTGCATTGTCTGTTGTGAGGTTTCTAGGCCAAGTACAATATCCCAGTGTTTGACTATCTGCCTCATTCATTGAATCTTGCGCCAATCTGTTTCTTAAGGTGAAATTTCTTAATTGAAATATATCTGTTTCTTAAGGTGAAATTTCTTAATTGAAATATATCTGTTTCTTAAGGTGAAATTTGCATTGAAAGGAACAAGATTTAAGTCTGTTGAAACTGTGAGAGACAAAGCGGTGTGCACCCAAAGAAGATGACATAAGACTTCCAGTACTGTTTTGAACAATGGAAGATTCTTAAGTAGCATTGTAAGGAAAGAGCACGGGTGTATATTGAAAGTGATAATAAATATGTATGAAATCAAAGTAAAATGTTTTATGGCATCAGTATCATTATTTAATAGCCACACCAATTATACTCTTAGAATTTTTCTCTGTCCATTTTTGTGTATATACAATTAGTGAAATATCATTCTAATAATAAGCAGTATTTTGTTTTTAAAAATATATTGTAATATTATATATGTTTATAATTGTATTTAAAAATTACAAATACTGTCAAAAGAATATATATAATTTAAGGCTGGATATCTGTTTTTCTTTCCCCCTAAAACATTTAATCAAATATAAAGTCTGTATGATATGAATATTTGGAATAATTGAATATTGTGAATGTAATATTGTGTTCTTGAAAAAATAAAATTAAAAAAAAAATAGAGTATGAAATGCTATATATTTTGCTGCTGTTTTTCCATCACCTGATGTTTGTATTTTCACTAAATGTTTTTTTTTTTTAATCACCTGAATTTGTCTTAAAAATTTTCAATTAAGTTGTGCTTTGCTATTCTCTTATTAACCTCAGATTCATATATTATGTGTTTTTAAATTTTTTGTAAAAAAAATTGTGTGTCTCTATTATTTTGAATAGCTTACTTCATAGCTTGAGGGATGAAAATTCAAAACTTTTAGTATCATTAAGGAAACGTTTGAAATAATGGAAGTTCTTCTGCATTTAAAGAAATAAATGTTTCAAAATCCTGTGTTAACATGTGTATGGAAATTTAGGATATGAAGTGCCTGCTAAAGTAATTCAACATCACATTATGACCATGTTCAAAATTTGAAAAGAAATCGCATATAATTTTTTTAACTAGTCTAATAAATTTCTATTCTCTTCAAAAATAAAAATAAATGTGTATAGTTTCTTTAGAAAATTTTAATAAAATATTAAAATATTATTATTGAATGTAAGAAATCAATTAATACAATTCTATTTTCACATACTGTTTGTTTTTAATATGTTATAAAAAATTCCTCCATAAAGCTTAAATATTTAATTTTTTAATGTGTGTAATTAATAAATACTTATATATAAATGATTAATGTATTTTTTTAAAATATATAGTAATTTTTTATATTTTCAGATAATAGTTAGCAGTCCAGACAGCTTATACATCAATGACCTAAGCTCTCTTGTTCCTTTAGCTGTGCATAATTTAAGGCATTATGCTTCATCAACACCAAAATAAAAGTCATTTCTTTTGTATATATACTTTATTTATATTCTAGTGCTGTTATTTTTGTACTTTATTACTATTTTTTTTTTATAAATATGCAATGACTTTGAGATATTTTTATGACAATGTACAACCAAGATTTTGATGTTCATTAAAGTTAATAAAAAAAAGTCAATGTATATTCATTTAATATTTTCTCTTTGATCTCATAATTTTAATTTACTCCATTTCATTAAAGTAACACGTTAGTATATAGTGTTGTAAAGCATTTATTTTTTAACTTGATTCTATCATTTGCTTTATTATTCTGCCAACCCTTGAAGTGTTAAAATTATTCATTACAAAATGATCAAAAATAATTGAACTTTGGTGTTTTAATTTATTAAAAAAACTACTGTTTGGAAAGATATGGTGGTAATTATTTGAAAGAAGAAAAAATTGTAACATTAATGAGTAAAATGTTATGACATATAATTAAATTCTTATTATGCTTAATTCTTAAAAATAGTTTTAAAAATTTAAAAAGCTTCCCTGATTTTATATTGTATTTAGTTGTCTGTGATATATATATATTGGATTTTATGTATTTAATTTGTAACAGAGGCATATAAAAATTAATATTTTCAAAAAAGTTACATTATCAGAAATTTCAAGAAAAAGATTATATCAAAGTCATTCGAGATTATTTTAATTTAATCTATTTTTGTAATATGGAATATCTATAATAATTTTCTTGTAATGTTACATGTCCAATCATTAACTAATATAATCTTTGAAAATTATCATAAAGTTTTGCAAAATAATTTATCCTATTTAACAAACTAAAAGTTTTACTCTTTAATTATGAGAAATAATTTTATAAAATCTTATAACAGTCGTTACTGTTTTGCTTAAATTTCTTGGTTTTTCAAAAAAACCAATCATTGAAATTTTAAGTTTATGTCTGGAATCAGTCTGTAAAGATTATTTAAAAGAAGATGGATAACATTTTATTAAGTAACAGACTTACATTTGTGTGCATGGCACAAGGGAAAACATCTGATAGCTAACATGGGCGGTGTACAACTGCCATAATCGAACATATAATGCAGTATATTTCACATTTTTCATAGATCATTAAATTATTTTGCATTTTAAATTTTCTACTAGTTGAATGTTGCTTTCTTTTAGAATTGTGATGTATATGTATTGATCATTCAATTCCTAAACATAGCATATCCCACTCGCAAAACACTCCCCATGTTCTTTTTGTTCAGTTTCTCTATTAAATAATACATGCATCAGCCCCCAAAAATACTATGGAATATCACACTATTCCAAATTGAGGAGTTTTCACTCCTGAAGTGATAATTTTTTTTCCCCTTAATATCAAGTAAAATATTCTGTCATTTAACTGTTATACTCTGTGGATGTCCAGAACAATTCGACAGAGGGGGTGCAAAGTCTCAATTTTTTTAAGGATTATTAACTTATTACTTGTAAGCATAAAAAAACGGAGGTATACAGGATAAAGAAAAACTGCACTCAAAAGGCTTGAATAAAACACATTTTTTGAGCTCTCTTTTCAAATAGATCTAGAATATCTTCAGGATCTACTTTTATGTCTTTGTTTATATCAACATACTTTGACCAATCAGTCCCTCTTGATCCATGGTGTATGTTAAAAATATCGTTATTTTTTAAAAAAAGAGCTAAAGGATCTTTCATAAATTGCAGTAGTTATTAGTAAAACACAAAGAATTCTTTAAATAAACTATTTGTTAGGGAACTGAAGAAAATTTGAAATTGAGGAACCATTGGATTGTCAACTTTTTTATGGTTTATTTATCTGGATAACAACTATCGTTTCACAAAAGTAGTTATACTTGAAGGGTAAGTCACATTCATATTTTCATGTGGCATCAATAATATCATCTTAACTTCCATTTGTTGTTGTTTTGTTTATTAAGGCAAACGTAAAGCGCGGAAATAAGAAACTTCAAATAGAGTTAATGCATATTTATTTGAAAAAAGTCCATAAAAGGATCAGTCATGCGAGCATTGGAACAATTTTACTGAACAACAGCGATTTAATAAATCCTTATTTCAACTTACAGTTTCTCAGTGATACTCCTTGTTTCTTGAAATATACTTTTAAATTTATTTTCAGAGTAGTCTCTAATCTATTTATTGCAGATTTCTTACTGTCTTAACCGTTGACATTTTTTTGTTATTGTCAGGATTAGAGTTCTGAAATTGGATTGACAGAGGAAGTTAAGTTACTAAAAAGTTTAAAATTTTAAGGCTTTACAAAAACTCAAATTTTCAAATTGCATTGGATATTGACTGGCTTTGCTTGAGAAATGCGAACTGCTACTACTTATCTGTATAGTATACTATAAAGTGCAGACATTATTTCTAAAAAAAAATGTAGAATTCCATTGCGTCTTTCAATCCATCTAGTTCAAAAAATTTGATTTTGACGCATAATGCTTTGAAAATTTTTCCCCTTTTTTCGTACTTAGAAGTTGTATTCTGTAGGGATTACGAAACGAAACATAACGAATTTGGCTGCTAACTTTCCAAGCAAATACGCAAAATAAAATCGACGAAGTGAGTGAAAAGGCTAAGAAGCAATAAACATTACCAGTATTTACAGAGCAATTAACATTTCAAAATAGCGCTACATAAGCAAGTTTCATGGAATTCTACAACCTTGCTAAACGCAACAAGCCTTTTTCCCGGATGGTGAATTTATTAAGCAGTATATGGCAGAGTTTTCAAGCTTATTTTATCTTGATATTAGATGCAATTTCGATAGTTTTTCATTGCAAGAAGACTTGCAGTCCGCACATTGACTCAATTAGTGACGAACTCATAGAACAACCAATGTCTGAAAGTAAAATTTTTGGTCGGTTTTCTTTGGCACTGGATGTGAGCACAGATAACGAACGTACTGCACAATTTCTTCTCTTTACCCGGGGAATTAAAGAAAATTTTGTCATCAGAAAGGAATTACTTGCTGAGAATCAATGGTTACGATTTGCTTGAATGTGATAGGAATTGTGTGGAAAAAATTGGCTTGTCCTGGAACAAAATAGCAAGCACTACAACAGATGGATCCAGAACTTCCAATAGAAAGAAAAATGTAGGTATGGTTAAGGTCTTAAAAAACTAGTTACAAGCACAAGACTTAGTGATGTCTTTTTATCAGGAGAGTCTTTGTAAAGCTGCGGGGCCGCGGTAGCCTAGTGGTCAAGGTCGTGGATAGCGGCTTTCGGTTTTCGTTCAGTCGCGGGTTCGATCCTTGGCCACCAAAGACCCGCCGTGTAGCCGGGGCTGATGCACGTTAAATCTGTTCGGGGCCCAAAGTCCTCCCGTTGGCGTAGTGTGGATGTTAGGAGAGGGGGGTGCCAACTCAGGTGTCGTCCTCGTCACTCGACCGTGGTTCAAAATTACGAGGTCCGTCGCCAATAGCCCTCGTGTTGCTTCTAGTGCGACGTTAATAAAAACTAAACTAAACTTTGTAAAGCTGCACTTGCTTAAAGCATGTGGAAGATCCTATTGTTAAGTGTGATGAACACAATCACAGCAATAACACTCCACTATCGTCAGTTCATACCTTTGCTTGAGGATGTGGAGGCAGAGTATGAAGACGTAATTTACTATAGCATTGGGAGGTGGTTGAGCCTGGACAAAGTGATAAAAAGAGTTTGGTCATTACAGAATGAAATCCACTTATTTCTGGCACGAAGGAAACACTTCTTGATTTTGTTACAAAAATAGGATATGATGAGTGAAGATATGAGACGATGTTTGCATCTGATGTATGGTGTGGATGTTAGGAGAGGGGGGTGCCAGCTCAGCTGTCGTCCTCGTCAGTTGACCATGGTTCAAAATTACGACGTCCGTCGCCATTAGCCCTCGTGTTGCTTCTAGTGCGACGTTAATATAAACTAAACTAAACTTGCATCTGATGAATTTGAGAGATTGAAGGAACTAAATGAGATATTTTGCAGAGAAAGAAGTTGTTTGCACATGAAATGTGGAAGCATGTAAAATCATTCAATGCAAAACTATGTCTATTTACTAGGCAAGTAGATGAAGACAATTTTTATCTCTCTCATTTACCTTTATTAGGAAATCAAAAATTTGCTGAAAGTGTTTCTGCTAAGATTAGGGATCATTTGCAGAGCTGAGAAGACGTGGCCACAAGAAGATTACAGAACTTTAAGAAAATTGAAGCTTAAATTCAATTTGCGCTCTTATCCCATCACTATTAAGTGGCCGCGGTTGCCTAGTGGTCATGGTTTCGGATTCGTGGCCGGCGGTTTTCGTTCAGTCGCGAGTTCGATCCTTGGCCGCTAAAGACCCGCCATGTAGCCGGGGCTGATGCACGTTAAATATGTTGGGACCCAAATTCCTCCCGTTGGCGTGGTGTTGAAGTTAGGAGAGGGAGTGCCAGCTCAGGTGTCGTCCTCGTCACTTGACCAAGGTTCCAAATTACGAAGTCTTTCGCCAATAGCCCTGCTAGCGCGACATTATTAGAAAACTAAACATATCATTACTAAAACACAGCATCTGAAGAGCTGTAGCTTGGACGAATTGACCTTCAGTCAGATCACACTGTGAAAGAAATGTTTAATGCGTTGACTTTTACAAATCTTTGTCTGCTGAAAAATTTCTATGTATGAATAAATTTCCCTGGAAAATGTGTTCTCTACATTTGAGTTTACATATATTTGTGAGCGAATTTTTTCTTGCTTGAAGATAAGCTAGAGATATATAGATGCTTCTTAACAGATATAAACGTGTAGATTCAACAAACAATATCTCACTACTGATTTCAAAAACAAATTGTAGTAAAATGTTACAAAGGATATTTGTCTCATTAAACTGATTCTATAATTAAATGTGCTTGCAGCTATAAATGTTATAAAATTAGAACATTAAATGAATTGAATAAAACTGTCACACTATTTTATTTTAATTATAATAATAGATTTTTATTATATTGCTTATACCTTTTTTGAATTCAATGTTATCTCGTTCTGAGCTAATTTAAATTTAGGTAAAGCATTTTCCATAGATACAAAAAAATATTAACATAAATTAAAAGTATTATTTACTTAGAGCATCAACACGAGACATTTTTGAACTAGATCGGTATTATATTACATAATTAAATTCTTCCAGTAATAACACCCATTGAGCTACTCGTGTATACAAGTCTCTTTTGTTCATCGTTTTTTTTTTTTTTAATGCTAAGCAGTCGGTTACAATTTTAAAGGGTATTCCTAGTAAATAAATTTGAATTTTTTTATAACTTCTATCACAGCAAGAACTTCAAGTTTGTTACTGGAGTACTTCTTTTCAGCGTCTGTCATCTTTCTACTCATGAAATACGTTGAATGAATATTATTATTATTTGGAGACCTTTGCAGTAAAATTGCACCATACCCATCCAGGCTAGCATACGTATGTGATTCCGTTTCATAATTTGGATTATATATTCCCGAAACAGGTTTCTGAGAGAGTAACATTTTAAGCTTATTAAAAGAATTTTTCTTATCCTCATTGCATATAAATTTATAACCTTTTTTCAAAAGACCACTAAGACGTTTAGCAATAACAGAATAGTTAGGAATAAATTTTCTAAAATATCCTGTTAAGCCTAAATTTCTTTGAATTTGCTTCAAATTAATAGGTTCAAGTAAATTTAAAACTGCTTTGGTTTTTAAAGTGGATGGATAAATACAACCCTTTTCTATCACATGTTCCAGAAATTCAATTCTTTCCTTCAAAAACTATTTTTAACAAATGTCTCATGTATGCGCATTTTCCACAAAAATGGAAACATGCAACTATGATTCTCTTCCCCAAACCTGGCCAAAACCATTCCATTCCATCCAGTTATCGACCTATCAGTCTACTAAATTCTGTTTGAAAAATCTTTGAAAGAATCCTGCTAACCAGAATACTGACTCATGTTTCCACTAATAATATTCTTCCAGATTCACAATTCGGCTTCCGTACTAACCACAGCACTGTCCACCAACTTCTACGGGTTGTGAATGCAATTACTGAAGGATTTAATTCCAAACAAGTCTTTGGGGGTATCTTCCTCGACATACAAAAAGCTTTCGACCACCTCTGGCACGATGGATTGATCTTCAAATTAATCAAATTAAATTTCCCTCCCTACATAATAGTTATCTTAAATAACTACCTTAAAGATAGAACATTCCAAATTAAGCTTAATAATACTCTCTCTACAATATGCTATATAAAAGCTGGTTATACTCAAGGGTCTGTAATTTCTGCAATTTGTTTACATATGACTTCCCTCACAGGCCTTACAATAGCCTCTGTTTATTCGCAGATGACGCAGCAATCCTCTTCCAAGGAAATAGTTCAATTAACGTAACAGTTAAATTACAAAATCATCTAAAACAAATAGAGGATTGGATGACACTCTGAAGGATTGCTGTAAACACTCATAAAACTAAAGCTCTCATTTTTAGAAAAGGTCATGCCCTCCTTCTAATAAAAAACTCAAATTTTTTAATGACCATATCTCTGGCGTCAAATACTTAGGAGTTATCCTGGACTCCAAACACACCTTCAAACTTTATATCCAATCAATAATTGACAAAATGCTGGACCAAAATCCATAACTGTATACCTATATTGGGCAGAAATTCAGTACTAACTCTCGCTAACAAAGTTCTTCTCCATAAACAAGTAATCCGCCCTATCCTTCTTTATGCTTCCCCTACTTGGGGCCATGCCGCATCTTCCCACATTAAAAAAAATACAGGTCCTTCAAAATAAAATCCTCCGGCATGGTTACTAACTCACCATCGTATGTCAGAAATTCTGTCATGCACCAGGATCTCAAAATCCCTCCTATAATTAAACACATCAGCTATCTCTCTAGAAGATTCTGTAATAAATTAACAAATCGTAATAACCCTCTAATAAGGGTCCAGCTAATTTTTGCTCATAATAATGGAACCTATGTCCTATGTTCAGAACCAAACCACAAGCGCTGTTGCAGCAGCGCCACCTGTAAAAAAAGTGTCGGTGTCTCGGAGTGTGTTCTGAGTTGCCGCCGAGTCCAGAAGTGAGAAATAGTAGCAGCTCTCAGAGTTCGAAATAAATAGTTAAAAGAACTACAATTGTGATGATTTTTTGTGAGTGTTCTACAGTCCACTGAGATGAGCATCAACAATTTAAATAAACTATCATTTGGTCCGAGCGAGCGGTGAGGCCTATGGATATGTATAACAGTTTCGGATCAGTGTGTTAGTGCTGCAAGGGATTAATAACCAGAAACCTGTTATGAAGAAGGTGCATGAGCTTTTTTTGGTCGTTTACTCCCTTAAAATAATTTGTGTTAATATTGTATGAGTTAATTGTATTTGTAATTTAGATTGCTCTCAAAATGTTTAAAAATGTGAAAAAAGGGGATTTGCAGATTGCTGCAACAGAGCTGGGAGAGGTAATAACAGATAAAATGACGGTTACAAAGCTGATTGATATTATAAAAAATACTGAGAAATTTAAAACAGATCCTGAACTTATATCCAATCTCATAGAGGGGATAATTGTGGACAGGAAATCAGAATTAGAGATAAACGAGAAAAATAAACAATTAGAATTACAGTTAGAACAAATTAAATTAGAAAGAGTGAATGCTGAATTAGAATTGTCGCGTATGATAGCAGTTTCAAAAACTAACGACGATGATTCAAAAAATAAAATTGAGATCTGTGATTCTTTGAATTCACTCATAAAAAGTGTCAAAACTTTAACAATCAGAATCCCTAGTCGACCAGAAGGGTGGGGTCTCTTTTTGCTTCCTTAGAAAGATCATTTATAACAAAAAAAGATGATCCAATATGCCTAGGGAAATCCAAAGATATTGCCCTTAAGAAATTAAATTCACTGTGGAACCCTTTTTTTAAAAGAACCTGAATATTTAACATTGTATAGAGAATTTTTACGTTAATACAAAGAATTGGGTCACATGACAGAAATTCCAGAGTGTGAGAAAGAAGTAGGAACGTATTATGTACCGCATTTAGGAGTCTATCGCCCTAATAAGTGTACTACGAAACTTCGTGTAGTTTTCAGTGCATCCTCAAAAACAACCTTAGGGAACTCCCTCAACTTCTTATAATATAACAGTGGGGTTATTCAGGAAGATTTGCTCTATATAATGACAAGATTTCGCAAACACATTTATGCTTTTGTTGCTGTTATAAAACAGATGTATAGGATGATTTTAATTGACCCGACCCAAACTAAACTTCAGAGAATTCTTTGGAGGGAGGGAGTAAACGAACCAGTTAAGACGTATGAGTTCAAAACGGAAACTTACGGTACAGCGAGTGCACAGTATCTTGCAACCAGAGTTTTACTACAATTGTCACGCGATGAGCACGAAAATTATCCCTTATCATCTCCAGTTTTAGAAAAAGACTTCTACATGGACGACGTTCTGAGTGGTGCAGACAGTCTAAGCGTAGCAAAAGAGGTGCAAGTAAATTAGTAAAAGCGCTCATTAGTGGAGGTGTGACACTACACAAGTGGGTTAGCAACAACCCAGAACTTAAAACTGGGCCTGATAATAATTATAACTTTCAAGATGAGACAAAGACACTAGGTGTAACATGGAAATCCTCCATCGATACCTTCCCTTTCCACATTCAGGTGGAAAGCGTTGTTCCGCCTACCAAAAGGTCAGTGCTTTCAACAATAGCACTAGTGTTCGACCCCCTCGGACTCTTGGGTCCTGTAATAACGAAGGCAAAAATATTTTTACAACAATTGCGGTGTCTCAAATTAGACTGGTACGATCCGCTTCCTTAAATGGAGGCGCAACAGTGGGAAAACTTCATCGAGTCCTTATATGCAATAAACAGTGTAAGTGCGAAGAGATGCATAATGATAGAAGGATCAGTGCATATAGAGCTTCATGGATTTGCAGATGCTTCCGAATCTGCTAATGGATGTGTCGTTTACTGCAAATCAACATCAGATAGTGGTGCCTTCGAAATTAATCTGATTTGTAGCAAATCACGCGTGTCGCCTCTTAAACGTGTTACAATTCCAAGTTTGGAATTGAGCGCAGCTGTTCTCTTAGCAAAACTCGTAACAAAAGTAAAAAATGCTTTACAACTTGAGTCAGTTAATATTTAATTGTGGAGTAATTCAATGATAGTCCTTTCGTGGATACGGAAAGAGCCGTACTTCCTAAAAATGTTTGTAGCAAACCGCAGAGCGACAATACAGGACTTGACAAAAGTTCAACAGTGGCGTCACGTATCATCCAAGGACAATCTCGCAGATTTTATTTCAAGAGGGATGGATCCTGAGAAATTTCTTTCGAAGACACTGTGGTTTGAAGGACCTACTTTTTTGACAGAACGAGAGTATCCTAATCGTAAAATTCCTACATCCGTCATTAGAGACGACTTTATATGTGGACTTAGACATTCAGGGAAAAGAGACTTACCTGCACTGACTGTAACTCTTAATCCCTTTATTATTGATTTAATTGATATCAGTAGTAATTATTCTAAAGTATTGCATGTTTTAAGTTATCTTTTCAGATTTATCCATAACCTAAAAAATCCAACTGAAACGAGACTGGACCTTTGACAACAAAGGAGATCAAACAAGTCTAGGTTTTCCTAATCAAACAGATTCATGGTAGAGAATTTCCTGAAGAATTAAAGTGTTTAGCTCAACAATAAAGTATCCCTGTGAAAATTAAGATAAAGTGTTTAAACCCCTTTGCAGACAAGGAGGGATTACTGAGAGTTAAAGCATGCTAATGCAAGTTTTAACAATAAATTCCCAATTATTCTGCCTAAAGGTCATAAATTAACTAAGCTCGTATTAGAATTCTATCATAAGAGATACTATCACTTAGGATCTACTACTTTATTACACTATATTAGACAAAAGTTTTGGCCAGTGCAGAGTAAAGCAACGTGTAGAAAAGTAGTGCACGATTGCATTAAGTGTTTTCGAATCAAGCTCGTAGGAGTTGAGCAATTGATGGGTGATTTACCGAGAGAGAGGGTGACTCCTGGCGTCGATCCCATTTAATTGTTCAGGCGTCGATTTTTGTGGTCCATTCTTTGTAAAGTATAAAAATCAAAGGAAAAGAATTTACCATAAAGTATATATTTGCATATTTATAGGCTTAGTTACAAAGGCTATTCATCTTGAAATAGTCACTGATTTAACTTCAGAAGCCTTCATAGTATGTTTAAAAAGATTTGTGGTTTGTAGAGGTTTATGTTCGAAATTATTTTCAGACAACGCTACAAATTTCATTGGATCATATAAAGAACTCAATAGGCTACACAAATTTGTTGTAAAACCTGACGATAGCCTTGCATATTATATGTCAATTGAAGGAATTGATTGGAAATTCCTCCTACCAAGAGCGCCTAATATTGGTGACCTTTGGAAAAGTGGAGTAAAAGCGTTTAATTTTCATTTTAAAAGAGTTTTAGGACATTCCAGACTGCATTATGAGGAATTCTTAACGATTATCACCCAAATAGAAGGAATTCTTAATTCGAGACCCCTTTTACCTCTGTCTTCCGATACTGATGTGTATGATGTATTAACCCCTGCCCATTTATTAATTGGCAGACCCTTAAATGTTGTAGTCGACCCAAATTAAATTGAGGTCAAAGACAATCGTTTGTCTAATTGGAAAAAATTGACAAAAATAATTCGATTTTTTTTGGAGTAAATGGCATATACAATACCTTAATAATTTGCTACAAAGTCCAAGTGGATGATAGAAAAAGATAACGCGAAAATAAATGAGTTAGTTCTTCTAAAAATGAAAATTCACAGCTTCAAAAATGGGCATTAGGTAGAATAATCAAGCTTTACTTTGGTGATGACAAAAGGGTCAAAGTTGTCAAAATAAAAACTCAATCTGGAGTTTTCAAGCAACTAATTTCAAAAATCTGTATTTTACCTATTAATATGTAATTTTGTATTTTTACCTTTAGTATTTGTTTATGTGTTTATATGTCTTTTTTTCATTGTGGGATTTAATGCTTTTATGTGTTCATTTTCTATTAAAAATTGAAATACCTGTATAGTTTAAATGGTTGAATGTGACCATTGCAACGTGGGGCGGAATGTTCAGTACCAAACCACAAGCGCTGTTGCAGCAGAGTATAAAAAAAGTATAGAAAAAAAAAGAGTCTGTGTCTCGAAGTGTGTTCTGAATTGCCGCCGAGTGCGGAAGTGAGAAATTGTAGCAGCTGTCAGAGTTCGTAATAAATAGTTTGAAGAACTACAATTGTGAAGATTTTTTGTGAGAGTCCTACAGTCCGCTGAGATGAGCATCAACAATTTAAATCAACGATCACCCTACCCTACCAGTTCTGAAAAATGCTCACCGAGACAAAATAGACAACTTGATTTCATTTCTCAGTTCACAACACATATCCAATCTAGAGAGGTAGTTTAACACATCGATCAATAACTCCCGAGACTAACCCAGAGATGGCGCTCGTAGTAAACCAGTAACCAGGTCTTTCTAGAGTACTAACCTTTGCTTGAAACGTGTTAAAATTTTAAGTCGATCGGACCAGGAAAAAGGTTTTTTGAAGTAAAGTGAAAAAGATTTTTTCCAAGTGGGTGCCGCGATTGCTTTCGATGGAACAAAAACAGCAACGAGTCGATGATTCAGAAAGCTGTTTATCGCTATTTACTCGCAACAAAAAAGATTTCTTGCGGAAAAAAAACAAAAACAAAACAAAAAAAGATTTGGAAAAGCGTTGGAACGATTGTATCACCCTAAAAGGTGATTAACAAAAGGTGTTATGTTGATGAATAAAAAAAAATTTGCAAAAAAAATGTTGTTTTCAATGTTAGACTCGGGAGTTATTGATCGATGTGTTATGTATTTAATAATAAGAGGGATATTGAGATCCTTGTGTATGTCAGAAATTCTGTCATACACAAGGATCTCAATATCCCTC
>BMAW01060826.1:473492-554600 GCA_019974015.1 Nephila pilipes
GAGGGATATTGAGATCCTTGTGTATGACAGAATTTCTGACATACACAGGGATCTCAATGCATGTCAGAAATTCTGTCATGCACAGTGATCTCAATATCCCTCTTATTATTAAACACATCAACTACCTCTCTAGTTCTATTTCATTTCTTATCAACTGAGAAATGAAATCAAGTTGTCTATTTTGTCTCGGTGAGCATTTTCAGACTTTTGTTTAAAAGCAAATGTTAAAGGTTTATGGTCAGTAAATACGACAAATCTATTTCCTCCTAGCATAAATCTGAATTTTTAATAGTTGAATAGACTGCTAATAGTTCCCTATCGTAAGTGCTGTATTTCATTTGAGTATCAGTAAGCTTTTGCGAAAAGAAAGCTAAGGATTCGAATCCCGTTGCTGTCATTTGTTTCTGCACTCCACCCATTGCATAATCCGATGCATCTACCTGAAGTACAAGGGATGCGTTTGGTGTCAGGTGAGCTAACATTGCAGCATTTGCTAATATTTTTTTTTCAAAAACTCCATTCGTTTGATGAGACCAGGGAACTTTTCTCTTATTTCGTTTTGAACCTTTCAGAAATTCGCTAAGAAGTGCTAGAGTGTGGGCTGCACGAGTTAGGAATCTACGATAGAAATTTAGTATTTCTAAAAACTGTCTCAAGACTTTTATAGTTTCTGGTTTTTTTGTAATTTAATATTGCTTCTACTTTCTCTGAAAGCGGTTTCGTGCCTTCTTTAGTAATAAGTTGTCCTAAAAGTTCGATTTCAGGAACACCAAAGATGCATTTTGAAACGTTAAGCTTAAGACCATAATCATTTAATTTTGTTCAAACTTTTGTTACGTGTTACCTATGAGTTATCTCGTTATCAGTGAAAATTAGAATATCATCTAGATAAGTATAACAAAAATCTAGACCTCTCAAAACCTCATGCTTAAGTCTTTGAAATGATTGAGCTTCATTTTTAAGTCCAAAATTCAAATTTGCCAAAAGGAGTAATTATTGCAGTCTTAGGAATATCATTTTCATGAATTGGTATATGATGATAGACAGGAGTGTCATCTAATTTTGAAAAAAATTGTTTCCCATGGAGCATTTGTCCAAAATCTTGAATATGGGAAATAGGAGATGAATCAAAAATCGTAACAGCGTTTAATGCTCTACAATCTCCCAACTGGACGTATGTCAGTAGGCTTTTTTGCTTACGTAAAGGGGATGACCTGTTGCTTTTAGAAGGCCGAAAAATGCCTTGTTCTATCATATATTCGAATTCATTCTTTGTCTCTTTAAATACTTCAGGTCGAAGTCTTCTAGCTTTTGCGTGAACTGGTTGTCCTTTTGTTTCGATGAAATGAAGAGTGTCATGTTTAATTGTTTGACTGTGAATTGAAGGATTTGTTAGTTCCCGAAATTTTTTAAGAATTTCATGGTAATTAGATAATTCAGAAACAGTTTTGACATTTATTTGATTATTTTGTTCCAAACTGCCTGAACTGCTAAGATTTGTTAGCGTATCTATAAGTTTGCGTTTTTTAAGATCAACTAACAATCCAAATCTTGTTAAAAATCTGTACATATTATTGGAATGGAAACGTCAGCGATGATGAAATTCCATTTAAATTTTCTTCTAAGTCCGAAACTTAAATTGATTGATTTAATACCATAAGTTAAAATTTTGTGTGTGTGTGTGTATTATTTGCAATAAAAAGTTCTAGCATATGACAATTATTAATTAATTTATCTTTAGGCGGTGGAATACAGGAAACATCGCTACCAATGTCAACTAAAAATTTCATATTAGTGCGCGCATAAAACACATGTTATCGATAAGAATTTTTAGCTGATATTCCGCTTCCTGGAATTTGTTTCGGAATAGCAGCAGAATTTAGTTTTCCGAATTAAATTACTTGGTGCAACACATTTACGAGCCTTTTTCTGATATGTATTATGATAAAAGCAGTGCGAAGGATTCGCATTAATTTTACGAGTGAACTTGCAACTCTTACTCCGTCAACGATTACACTTTTAGGAAAAGTTTTGCCTGTGACGTTCATGGTTAATCGATGAACTTGAACAGTTAATGATTCGATTTGCCTTGTTAAAACTGAAAGAACATCATCTGATTGATCATTTTTGCTATTTGAGGTCGCACAAACTATTGATTGTGAATCAGATCTAACTTCAGAAATTTTGTCTGCTAGTTGTGCTAATTGGGTAAAGCTCTCGGTTGAAACAGATAATATCGCTTGCCCATTAAACGATAATCGTTGCATCCCCGTATTTTTTAGGGAATCTTTCGTGACTTTGTTTAGCGAGAGATCTCGCATTTGTCTGAGTAAGAAACTAAGTTTTTTATCACCGATATGAAATTCAGAAAGTAATTTTTTAATTTGTTGAGTTTCAGAGTCTTGAAACTCAGAAATAAATCTATTTTTTAGAGCTACAAATTTATCTGTTGCTAGGGGGGGGAGAGAACAATATTTGAGACGTAGGCTAGAGTCTCTGAATCCATATTTGCAATAAAGTAGGAGAATTTAGTTTCATCTTTAGTTATTTGTGCAAGCTCAAATGTGGTTTCGC
The DNA here is from genome assembly GCA_019974015.1 of Nephila pilipes. Lineage (NCBI taxonomy): Eukaryota > Metazoa > Arthropoda > Arachnida > Araneae > Nephilidae > Nephila > Nephila pilipes. Next base: position 476,067 of record BMAW01060826.1, read on the forward strand.
ACTGCTTGACCCATAAGGCAATGTTTGACTTTCAAACTGGTGGGATTCGCACTTCTATTTTGTTAACATTTAAAACTTCCTCCGAGTCAATCATTTTAAAAACCAAAAGAAGGAAAACACAAGATATTTACAGCACACTTTCCTTTCAACACTGCGGGAGAAGTAGTCAGAATTGGGGAAAAGGATCAGTGACACGTGATAAGACACTGAAAAGATCAGTTCAAAAGTGTAATAGAAAAATCGGTACCTGGTTAATGGCGTCCTGCCGAGAGTGTTTGCTTCCGTTTGGTTAGGTCTTTCCTTCTGTAGGTTGGTTTGTGGCTCATTAGCGTTCGTTGTCCTTTCATGTACATGCTCACTTTCAACATTTAGTTGAGGCGTAAGAAAGGAGAAAATGCTGAGGGAAGGCAGAGGGTTGACTTTCTGTCCTTGAATGAAGAAGCATTTAAACCACGTTGACATTGCTTGCAGGAGTCGTAAAAACATCCATAAAAGTTACACAGTTAAAATAGATTTATTAAATTATCCTAAATGCATTCGTCACTGCTGCGATTGTGTGGTGAGATGTTCGGCTTTCCAGTTACATGAGTAGCTATATAAGAATTGTCCAAGCAACACTGTAGCTTTGAACGGTGAAAAAGATTTCATGAAATGTTCGAGAGTCTTTGTTGCTCTCAGTATCACAGCTCTTAGTAATTATTTGTTCGGGTCACCACTGTAGTGTCATAATTATTTAGTTGCGTTGAATGAAAAATATGTGATACAAAGATAACTATTTATTCTATTTTTATTACAGTCAATTTAAAATATTAAAGTTGATATTTACAAAATAAAGTGCTTGTCGCACTTCCACTTTCTACGTATTTTGGGGTGCACGCCGCATTTGCAATGTCTGCAAAAGTATTGTAATGTCTTTGGACACGACGTTCTAGTGGAACGCTTCGTAGAGCTCTGAATCTTTATTTTCTTTGGAAATTTTAGGTCTAACGGAATTGACCACGCCTCTTCCAAAACCACGGGACATATTCCTTTGTTTAATTTGGGTAACTGAAAGTGATAAAACAGGTGAAAGGTCCTGAGCACTGCAACTGGGGCAGGAATTGATACCTGCTAAACCGGACTCCTGATATGGGGGTGTGCTTGGTTCTTAGGAGAATCGGACTCCATAAGGTTAAAGTTCATGAGAAACGGAAATGTCATTTGCCCTTTCTCACGAGTCTAGATGTCTTTAATGAGGAGGTTGTCCGGATGTAAGGGGGACCACTAACGAGCTTGCTAAGTGTGGTCGCCACAGACTTAAAATTAATATCATTTACTGTGAATTCGAAACCAATGAAGTTTAGGATTATTTCCGTATTTTTGACATCGCCATCTGTATCAAAAATAAACTTATGTAAAAGTTTAATTTTTTCTTTCCTCAGTGCATTGCTTATCACATTAACTTTGTCAAACTTAATCTATAAGTCAACAAATAAGAATAAAGTTGACTCACCTCAAAATCTTGAATTAAATTCTTACTGAGCACTGAAAATATATATTTGTAATTTTATCCAAAAGCGGCTCACTATAAATCAGATCATAATTTGTTTCGAATTACAGATACTTTTTTAAGACATGATTTCGCTATGCCACTTCTGAATTACGTGGTACTCCTATGTTTTTGTATTTAGAATTGTAATATTATTCTTACGTAATCTGGCATCACTTAATTTTGTTTTTCTATATTGGCAACGCCTGATTGAGACATTCTGTAAACAACAATCATGTCTATCATGTAACCTCACTTCTAAGTCATTAAAAGCTTAATTCCGTCTATTCAACTCCCATTATATTATTTATAGTACAATTTTAATGACTTAGAAAATTTCTTGAATCGATTCGTTTTCAAATTTAATAATGGAACAACTGCTGAAACCTGAAAGATTCGATATAGATCCCACGTGATCTCATGCGGAGACAAAATGGCGCAATTGGAAAAAAAACTTTTGAAAACTTTTTAGGAGGCATAAAAACCCTTACGGAAGAAAATAAACTTCCTTTGCTGAATAATTACTTAACCTCAAATGTTTACAGTTCTTTAATTATTGCACAACTTATACTGAAGCTATTGCGATACTTGATTCCCTTTTTATAAAGAAACGTAACGTTGTATTCGCTATTGCTTGTCAACGCGAAATCAACAAACGGAAGAAACTGTCAGTGAATATTTACAAGTTTTAAACCAATTGAGGAAAGACTGTGACTTTACTGACGTAAAGACTAAAGAATACCGAAAGAAGTATATTAGAGATGCTTTCATACGAGGATTAAAATGTCCTCGCATTCGCCAATACATCGATACTCGCCTCGAAAATACATCGATGACTCTCGATCAAGCTTTTGAGCAAACTAGAACAATCGAATCAGCCGAAGTGCATGCAGCTTCTTATATGGGAAGTTCCTACCCAGTACAATCTGCAGCAACGAAAACTGACGATTTTTCAGAAGAAACCTTAGCCGCATCAGCGGCTTCCTCCTCCTCAAGATTTCAAAAATGCTTCTTTTGTGGAAATGACTTGCACTTCCGAACAATTTGTCCAGCTAGAGATGTTATCTGCAGAAAATGTGTGGAGAAGGGACATTACCAGCGAGTGTGCAAATCTAGACCTGGTAGAATTCTTCAAATGTGGTGGCTTCTTCGAACATATTGCCAGCTATTTCGGGATCTACTCACGTCTCCAGAAATCCATTGTTAAGGCATTAGTTAATAACATCCAGCTCAGTGCATTAATTGATACAAGGAGCTCTCTAAGTTTTCTTAACTAAAAACATGTAGCGAAATGTAAATCGAAAGTTGAACCATATTTTGGAAAAATATCCATGGCAAACTCTTCCGTGGTGACTGAAACAATGGGTGTTTGTAGAGTTAATTTAAAAATTGAAAACTTTACTTATCATAATGTGGAACTTTTAGTTATGAAAGATCTTTGTAGTGATGTTTTGATCGGCCATGATATTCTAAACAGACATTCATCAGTAGAAATTGGATTTGATGGTAATAGATCTCCACTAACAATTAGTTCTTTGGCTGTAACACAAGTACCTCCTGTTTCATTAATTTCTAACTTGAATCCAGACTGTAGACCTTTGGTTACGAAGTCGAGACGTCATACTAATGAAGACAATAATTTTATGGCATTGGAAGTTCAGAAACTTATTTAGGATGGAGTCATTGAACCAAGTAACTCACCATGGAGGGCTCAAGCTTTTGTCATTAGAGGAGAAAATCATAAGCCCAGAATGGTAGTTGACTACTCTCAAACAATTAATAAATACACGTTACAGGAGGCCTACCCTTTGCCTAAAATAGAAGAGGTAATTTTGAAAATTTCAAAAAATAAGGTTTTTTGCAAAATTGATCTCCAAAGTGCCTACCATCAAATTCCTATCCAGGATAGCGAGAGACATTATACAGCTTTTGAAGCTTGTGGAAAACTATATCAGTTTTTACGTGTTCCTTTTGGGGTTACTAATGGAGTAGCTTGTTTTCAAAGAGTCATTGACAAAATTATTGAGGATGAAGGACTCACCCTTACATATCCATTCATTGATGATGTTACCGCGAGTGGAAAGGAACAGAAAGAACATGATGAAACTTAGAGGAGTTCCTGACTGTGGCAAAGAAGTATAATTTGACCCTAAATGAAGATAAGTGTACCTACTCAAGTAATTCTGTTCATTTGCTAGGCTACATTGTTCGGGATGGTATAATTAAACCAGATACTGAACGACTAAAACCTTTGAGAGATATGCCTGTTCCGAAAGACTCATCTGCATTGCAACGTGCTTTAGGAATGTTTGCCCATTATTGCCGGTGGATCCCAGAGTTTTCTAAAAAAATACGTCCTCTTCTAGGAAAGAAACAGTTTCTTCTTGCTAGAGATGCTGTATTGACTTTTAATTCACTGAAAGATGATGTGGCAAATGCTGCCTTGGCAACAATTGAAGATGACATACCATTTCGAGGGGAAACTGATTCATCCGATTTCGCAATTGGAGCTACCTTGAGTCAAGCTGGGCGTCCTATTGCCTTTTTCTCAAGAACCCTTAATACATCTGAATTGAGACATTCATCTCCAGAAAAAGAAGCATATGCCATTGTAGAATCACTTCGTCATTGGAGACAATTCTTGATGGGAAAGCATTTTGAAGAGTTCAATGATCACCAAGCAGTCGCATTTGTATTCAATCAGCAACATGGTAGTAAAATTAAAAATGAAAAGTTAATCAATTGGAGACTTGAACTTGCTAGTTTTAAATTTGACATTATTTATCGTCCTGGAAAGCAAAACGTGATTGCTGATAAATTATCCCGTATAACTGGTGCTCTAACTCCCAGAGTCGACATAAACAATCTTCACAACTCTCTTTGTCATCCTGGAGTGACACGAATGCATCATTGGGTTTGTTGCAAAAATCTCCCTTTTTCTTTAGAGGATATAAGGAAAGTCACAAACTCCTGTCTAATATGCAACGAATTAAAATCAAGATTTGTTAAACATGTCGGAACTCTTGTGAAAACTACTTCCCCTTTTGAAAGGTTAAATTTTGACTTTCAAGGGCCTTTACCTAGTGCTTCAAGAAATCACTATCTTTTAACAATAGTTGATGAATTCTCTAGATTTCCGTTTGCGATCCCTTGTAGTGACATTTTTGCAAAAACCGTAATATTGCATTTGAAGAACATTTTCTTTATTTTTGGAATGCCATTATTTTTTCATTCTCACAGAGGATCATCTTTCATGTCTAACGAATTAAAATCATTCTTAACATCTCAGAGAATTGCTACAAGTCGTACTACTCCCTATAATCCAGCAGGAAATGGAGAGGTTGAACGTTATAATGGAATAATCTGGAAAACTATACAACTTGCTTTAAGATCCAATAATATGAAAACTGAACAATGGGAAGGCGTTATCCAAACAGCTCTGCATTCCATTCGCTCTTTGTTGTGTACAGCAACAAATGCCACCCCTCATGAACGAATGTTTTCTCCCCCTCGAAGATTCCATAACAGCTGTTCCATACCTACTTGGCTTACAAAGCCTGGTCCAGTTCTAATAAAAAATCAGGTGCGTGCTAACAAATATGAGCCAATTGTCCAAGAAGTGAATTAATTGAAGCTAACCCTGACTATGCACATTTAAAACTTGGGGATGGAAAGGAAACAACTGTTTCTATAAGACACTTAGCTCCAAGAGGAGAAACTACCAGATCTGTAGGCAATAAGGGTACAGAAGAAAATGTTCAAGTTCTTCTAGATCTACAGCCAATAAACTCAGATTCAGACATCACTTTAGAAGATTCGACTGAACAGAACAAAAACACATTAGCATTGCGTACAGTTAGTCATAGGCAACCTCCTGCATACTTGAAGGACTACATCAGGGACTGAAATAACCAGATTAAAATTTAAATATAATATTATTCTTATGTAATCTAGCATCACTTAATTTTGTTTTTCTATATTGGCAACGCCTGATTGAGACATTCTGTAAACAACAATCATGTAACCTCACTTTTAAGTCATTAAAAGCTTAATAGACTAAATTCACAGAATCACGTGATATAAATCATAAACAAACCGGCGTGTTCTGTGTTTACATAGGATTTCCCTACATGTTAGTTGAATATCTTGTTTATTTCGATTAATATTATCATATATTTTAAATTATTCGATTATTTATATTCGGTAGGAAATAATGAGTATATCTTTATGTATCTATAATCTTTTTATCGTTTAATTGTATTGTTAAAATATCGTTTGGAGAACTAATCCTATTTAAAGATGCTTCTGGTGTTTGTTTGTATACATATGATATAAGATTTAACTTATTTTCTGCTTTGAAAAGATACATTTTTGACCTGTTAGCGGCCATTGAGTTATTTTCACCTTTTTATTTCGTTAATCTTATTTTGTGTTTCAAATTATTACATTTATAAATATTTGATACTTTTCAATTTCGCTGCCACAAACGATAAAGTTGCCAAAAATAATACAAGCGACGCCAAACGGAATATGTGTTTACTGTGTGTTATCGCCAATAAAGTCTGCTGGCGAGATTTGTGCATCAAATATTTTTACACACCAAACAGATGATCGGTTGATTCTAATATTGTAATTATTCTAAACCATTTGAAAAATAAATGTGAACAATTAAAGTGTAATTAAACTCTTTCTAAATTATAGTATCTTTCACGTAATATAGACATTTTATTTATCAGGCTGATTCTGTCTAAAAAATAAAGCAACATTAGATTTTAAATTTGGAAAAACTGTTTTTTCAACTTTAATTAAGATACATAATTAAACTTTAACAGTTATACATTGATTTACGATTTAAAAAGTTGTAATTTTGTACCTTGTATTATAGTTTTTTTAAAAAAAATTGGATAAAGTGCTATTTTACCGGGTTCATTTGGCGAAAGTTTTAAAATATAGCCAATATAGCGCCAAAAGCGAGTATTTCAATCCTGACTCTTCTAGAAGCGGAAAAAAAATGGTGTCGTCTGTGGAAGACAAATTTTTAACAATACGACATTTTTACTAAAAGAAAGGATATGCAACCTTAAAGCTTTATTTTAAATAATTATTTTCAATATTTCATTTAAAATACATATACATCATATAATGAAATTCGACACAATATATGTGCTACCCAAAGCTGCAAATTTAAACAAATGTTAAAAACAAATTCTAGCATATATTAAAAATCTAAAAACTTTCCTCGGCTCTACTTCGGTATATGCCCGACCGCCAACCTTCTTTTATTTTCGCCAAGTTGGGTGATTATTGTTAACATGGCGACCATTCAACCAGCTATTTGGCGAGAAATGACTGGTTGCCATAAAAACGGCGGCTTTCGGGCATATAGCGAAGTTGTTCCCATTCCTCAAATAATAATAAATCGCCGGTTTAAATACTAGAAAATCGTGGTTAAATTAGGATGTCTTCATAATTATAACAAAATGTCTGTATGTAAACCGAATAAATTTGCAGCCGTTATTTTAGCTTGTTGATAGAAGAATGATTCAATACCTTTATACTACAGCAATGCAAAATTTCGATTTTTGCATTTATTTAAGGTGAAAAATATATAAAACAAAGTTTTATGATAATTTCTCATTGAATTAAAAACTAGTATATTTATTAAAATGTAAATTACTTAATCTTATGAAGCGTAACACAATTCACTAACACGGTGCAAAACAAACGAATACAAGACTTGTTTACATCAAGGAGATCACGTGGTCAAGATATCATGTGATCGTGACGTCACATTGGAACGTTAATTGCTCTGTTTGGCGATCTTGGCACGTTTCGGAAAAACCTTCAACCCCTCTAACTGAAGGATCCCCCTTAAGACGTTCATAATATTTAATTAAAACAATTCACATTAGCATTTACACGAACACTGCACAATTCATACAATTATACATCGTCTACAATCGTCTCGATGGTTCTCGCTTCTGTCTCACTCGCTTGATTTCAATCTCGTCTGATGTTGAACTAGCGCCCTCTATAATATCCTGTACAAAACTTTTGACACAATTCTAATAATTACTTCATTTGTTGATGTCACTGCATGCTGACATACAAAACAACAATTTGTTCTAGTTAGGCTTGAACTTTTATTAAAATTTATTTTTATATAATTAATAACTGTATAAAATTCAGAATATTTCATATTCAGTGTTCGAGGAAGATATTTCAATAACATTATTAGTCTTTGATAAATCAAAGTATTGGACTGAGAAATATGAAGCAGTAGAAATTGATTGCAAATTATTCAAAAACATACAAGGGGGAGGTAAAAGGTTAAAAAAAAGTCCTCCAACAGAAAAAAGTTTTTTTTTTATATAGCTTTTATGTGTGATAGGTTTCAAATATTACATTCATATCTCTTGGGGTAAAGAGGGATTGTCAGTAATAGAAAAGCTGATCAACTACAAATGGGCTTGTTCAATTCTAGAAGAGGTGTTTATTACTGTCTGTAATTATTTTCTCCATTCGTGACTGCTATCGAAATGCAATTATCAGAAAATGGAGTACAATAAAGCAAAATAGAAAAAAATTAAAATCATCAAAGAGGTCATCCGTTTTAAATCAATCAAAATAATGATACTTAGGGAAAAGAAAGCAAGAGTAATTTCTCTTTCATGAGAGAACTATTTTTTCTCTTTCCTTGCGACCAGACATCTCATTAATGTCCTCTTTACGGATGAAAGTTGTTTCAGTGCCACAAGCAATTCTCATCGCCAGTTGATTTGTAGAGAAGTCGGGACACTGTAAGTCGGGACGAAGCCTGGAGTTGTAGTCTGGAGAGGCATTATGCTGAACGGGCGGACTGAGCTCCACGCTTTCGACAGAGATTCTGTAACTGGAGATCGCTATTGTAAGAAAGTGATTCTACACCATGTGCATCTGTTCCAAGGTGCTATCGGACCAGACTACTTTCTTATGGTTGACAATGCACGGCCACACTGGACTTCTGATGTTCATCAGTTACTGGAAAACAAGAAGATATCACTCGAATGAATTGACCAGCAATCTCCCCTGATTTAAATCCCATAGAACATGTGTGGGGTGCTTTAGAGAGAAGCCTTGTGGCACGATTACATCCTTCTAGGAACACCGAACAACTGAAACAGATGCTGATTGAGGAATGGGCACTCTCACATCAAAAACTGTTGGACAATCTGGTGCTGAGTATGGAAAGACGGTGCGAAGCAAACATTACAGTAAGGGGAGGCCATATCCCATACTAAGGAACATCTACTTGTTGTTCTTCCACTTGTAGGGAGAATCATGTGTAAGGATACTATGAGTTCAATAAAGCCTTTTTTGTTTGATTCCATTCTATAAGCATTGTATTCATTTTTGCGCAACTATGCTTTCGTCATCATTTAAGTACAAAATGCTGTCTCTCATTTCTAAATTTCATGTCTCTCAGATGATTTTTCGTGGAGTTATGGCATAAACAAAACTTAAAAAACAGGATAGAGTGGGAAACGATTATGAATAATTCCAAACGGCGATGAACAGGCTTCTGGCTTAATATTGACTTCCCTTCCTATCTGTTTCGTTATTTTGTAGCGCGGTCTTATGACAAGAGCGACTATAACAGGAAATCACTCTGCTCTCTTAAGTTCTATAACACGTCACGTAAGGACTTAAAGTCAAAGCCGATTTTACGGGCATCAGCCCTGTTATATGAGGAATATTTGCTTTTGTTATCATTATTTGACGATTAAAACACGATGCTAAAATTTTCCATCTTTTTCCGATTACAGTTACCTTTTTCTACTCGACTCAAATAAGCTCACAAAGCACATAGTCTTTATTCTGAATAATTAATAAATGACGAAAGAGATTGATATCTGAGCTGGCACTCTTCTTTCCACATTCAAATTTGAAGATGAATTTTTGTTGATTAATCAGTTCACGAAACGAATTTTTAACTCTCAGCTGGCAAAATTTGGGTGTTCAATACAGGGTAAAGCTTAGCCTTGCAGTGATTGGTTGAGAGACATAAAAGAAGGTGGGAACGTCTCAAACTTTGTCTTAAGAGTAACTTAATTCACGGAAATACCTAGATTGGATAATTTTGGAGAATCATTTTGAAATAAGGTTAAGTCTAAAGCAAGAATTTCTACCTTTCTTCTTGTTTTATAAAGATTAAAGACTTTGGAGGGGGAGTATTAGAAATGAACACATTCCTAAAGTTCCTATAAAATGCTCATTCCCTTTATTCTACATAAATGAAGACGAAAAATCAAAAGATATCTCCAATTTTTAATATTTGATAGTAGTAGTGAAGGTTCAAGTTACTTAGTTACTGCTTTTATTATTATTATTACATTTTGATGAATTGAATCTACAAATAATTTTTTCTGAAACAAATACATAATTATTAGTAGCAGCATAATCATTTACATTAAAATGATCAACATGATTGTCTACTCTTCTTTTCGGCCGCAGTGAATTGTGGAGACAATCTTTATGTTTATGTTCGAAAAGCGATTGGATTAAGACTGGAAATGAAAATCTATCGGGGGGGGGGGTAATGTTCTTTCTTTTTTTGTAAGGACATATATATATATATATATATGTATGGAGTTACATATGAATCTTGGATGAATTGACATTACGATATTGATTATTGATGGTGAATTGTATTTTTAAAATAAATATCCTCGTTTGTGGAAAATTTGTAAATTATTGATTATCAATTAATATGAAATGCTATCACCCTTTTTTTATGATGAGAAAACTTAATGATACGTGGCAACAGACAAATCGGCATCACTTTCAATTTCTTAAAATTAGAGTACAACGTCCTGTTGACGTACTGTTAGATAAGAAAGCATTTTGAAATTATCGCGGTATTTTCTAGTCATGAGTTATTCTATTTATTATATTACACATTAATTATCTTCCACACTGTATTATTTTGACTGTCTTATTGGCTTTCTGTAGTAGTAAGCCTAAAAGAGCACAGAACAATATTGTTTCGTAAGTTGTTATTAATAACTTATTTCAATCCGAAACACAAAGTTTAATCATTGAGAATATATGAAAAATATAAATTCTGGAAGAATTGTGGTAGTTAAATGGGTATGGAATATGTGGATACCCTCAACGGGAACATTATACTTTTAAGAATTACTAACCTCTAGTAGTTATCAATTGCAATATTTTGTGTCTTCGCAGAATAGTGTATTTTTGGTTGAATGACTATATTGAGAGATTTTAGAGAAAATGTAGTTTTATAAACGCAATTGTCATTTGTTCTTCCTTTTATAGCAATATTTAAGTATTGAAACTTGCTAGAGTCCTACTGATTTATAATTATTTGAGCAGTGCGAATAAATCCCAGACATAGTCATTGGACTAGTAATATTAAGAAAATATTTTCTGATTGATTGCTTTTGAGAAAAGTGTAATTTTTAGCAAAAATTTATGCATGTTATGATAATTCATTAAACTGTCATTTAAAGTATTGAGCCTTTAAATTTAATTCCGCTTTTAATTAATGAAAAAATCTAAATGCGATCTTCTTAATAGCATTAATTTTGTAATATCTGAATACATATTATCAATTTTGTTCATCCATGTCTATTATTTTGAACTTTAGTTATGTGATATTAAAAAAAAAAAGTTAAAATTTCTGGTTAAAAAAATATGAATTAAAATAACATGCTTGTTTTGAACATGTATTCAGTGTGCAAGTGTTTTTCATTTAAATGCTGGATATTTTTTTTCTTGTTCAATTGTTAAAACATGTTCTATTTGTTTTATGCTTGAACAAGTGTTGTTTCCCGGATGATTTTGCTGATCATCCAGCCCGTGAAATATGATTTTTTCCCGAGTGTCATTTTATATTGTGTTGGTTGAGAGAATGGTTGCTTTTTTTTTTTATTTTAATGAAACAAATTGGTGAAAACTTAAATAAATATTTCTCAAGTTTCAGTCCCATTTAAAACATAATACCTTTTGTGAAAAAACAATTTTTTTTACTGTCCATTTTTAAAATCTGATTATTAACTTGTTATTATTATCTTTAAGTATTATACTGGTAATTATTTTATTACTTGTTGATGAATTCTCTTGATGAAAATGGGGTTTAGCCCTTGCTCATGATACAATTTTAAAATTAGGTGATTTTTGAATTGTGCCTGTTGCGTAATTTCATAGGACGTTAAATGAATTATTATATCGTAGAATAAATTATTTTATTACATAATTAGAATATATCATTATAATTAGGTGTCTCATCATTAATTATTTGTATCTATAAATGAAAATAATCATTGAAATTGTATTTTATATGTAATAAAATGTAGAGAATAAAATGATTAAAATTTATATTAAACGTATAAATTAAAGAAATTTATACAACATGTAACTTTCTGCAATAAAATTAATAGAATACAATTCATTCATTCATTATGAATCGAACATTTGACCTTTATTAAAATAAAATTTTTATCCAAGTATCGCTGTAAAACGTGTTTTACCTTTTTGTTCCAAATCATTAAAAAAACGTGTATCATCAGTTAAAGGAATACTTTGAGGTGTTGAGCTATTAAAATGAACAAAAAATGATTTAAAAATCAAAAAGATTAAAAAGAGTTGAGTAATATATTTTTAAAATGTGTCTTTTCAACCAATAGCAATTAAAAAAGAAAATTCATGACCTATGTAAAAGTTTCCCAAAAGTAAAGCCATCTGGGTCAACAAAATTGATTTGCTTGATTAAAATTGTTATTGTACCCAAAAATCATCAGTCACCAAGGGACATCTGAAACTTCACTTAAACCAATATTTTACAGTAAGAAATTACAGTGTTAATTCTAGGTCTGTGAAAGAGTATTTTACAAAAGGGGGAAATGCAGCACTGTATCTCTGAAAAACAGTAGAGTGGAATAATCATGTCCGGTGTTATTTCTGTCAAGTTGAGGATTTGAAACTAAAGACCTGTTATGTGGCAGGGCCGATGCATGTTAAATCCGTAGAGGCCCTGAATCTATCCATTGGTGTGGAAGTTTGGGATTGAGGTACTAGATAGGTGTCATTTTCATCACTTGACCAAGATTCATTGTCTTTTGTCATTGCGTTGCTTCAAAGTGCCACATTAATTAACAATCAATCCGCTTAAAAATCAGTATTTGGTTCTTTTAGAAATACGCGAACTCTATTTTGACGAAGTATTTTTCTGTAAGAAGTGAAAATTGTTCTATAAGTCATATGTTTGGTCTCTAAAAATGTAGTGTAAAAATTTAAAAAGAAGGGAGAGGGTGCTTTTTTTTAAACACTGTATTTTTGATCAATAGTTAGCGAATTTGTTGTAAACCGAGTTTGTTAAATAAGTTACTTATTGTGAAATTTTGCAAAGTCCTGGTAATGTTTCACTTCTGAGAATAAGCTCCTTTCACAAAAAACACTGAGGGATGCAATGTTAAAAATCAAAGATATTAATGAAACAGCATATGTTAGTCCATATATAAATATGAACTTTAAAAAAAAGTGCATCTGTGTTCTCTTGTAAGATCCTGGTTAAAAGGAGCCATATATGTGCCATCTGTTATTGTAAGATAAAATTAAAAAAATTGCTCTTAAAAGTTTTGATAAAACTGCATTGAATTTTATGTATAAAAAAAATATCATGAAATTGCATTCTATATACTTCAAATAGCTAAGCTTAATTTGAACTTCTTCACTACTGAAAGTACATTTCTTTTTACATTTTTTAGTTAGTGTATTCAGTTCAGTATTTTTTTACTCATGGTTATATATATTTATGCCTTATAATTTTATGCTTTTATTTGCTAGAAGTATTTATGAGATTATATTGAGATACTGTTCTCAGTAATAAATTTTTCTCTTCTCTGAAATTTTATTTTCCTTAAATTCAAGCAAGAAACATATCTGGATTTTAAGACGGTCATTTTTCTAATAAACTATCAAAAGCTATTTTAATTATTCTGTAATTGTTAATGCATTAATAAGTGGAAAAATGCAGTACTTTAGAATAAATTCTAAGGGTAGGGCACTTTGTAGAATCTGTCTGGAATGGGTCCTACTTCCTGTATTAACTTGTGATAAACTAAAATGTATTCTCGCACATTAAGCTTTTGGTGAAAAGTTGACGTAGGAAATATTCCTGTGCAAGATTTGTCAAGAATGAGCACTGGTATTATTTTAAGGTGATCTTTATATATATAATAATTCTTTATAATAAAGAAGAGTTTTATTTCCAGGCTGAGTCATCAGCAAGATGACATCCATTATCAAATTATTACCTCTGTCGGGTGTTCATGGAGAGGATCCCCACTGTTACATTCTTCAGGTGGATGAATTTAAATTTCTCTTGGATTGTGGATGGGATGAGAACTTTAATATGGCTCATATAAAAGAATTAAAAAAGTAGGCATAACTGTGTGTGTGATTCTTGATATTCAATATTAAATTTTTAAAGGTAGGATTTCACCTTATAATATCATGGCATGCTTGAAACTACAGTTAAACTTCTGTGTACACTTAAATTCTGATCTTTTAAAATAAATGTGTGTATACACACATACATTTTTTTAAACAAAGAATGGTACATAATTTATTATCAGGACCAAAAATTAAGTTAAAATGGGTTATAGTTTGTAATAAAAAAGATTAAAAATTTTTAAACTTTTTTTTGTAACTTAATATTTAATAAAATAACCCCCCTTTTTTTTATTGAATTTTAGTTATGCAGATTTAAATGTTCTAAGGGTTCCAGCAGGAATTTTTATGTTCAATGTTACACATCGAAAATAAAATTCAATTTGCACAAATATAACATTAAGAATAAAATAGTAATTGTATATGTTTGTGTGTGTGTATATATATATATATATACACACACACCATTTTAAGAGATAACCATGTGGCTGGAATGTTTGTTGATAAATATTTTAATTGCAAACCTCAATTATATATGTCAATCAAGTTTTTTCTACAATAAAAAAAACTTGTTAATAAATATATAATCAAAATGAAGGAATTTATGACCCTTTCAAGATATGTTATTTCAGTTATATTTACAGAAAAGTTTTCAATGAATCTAAATTGTATATACAAGTATTGTTTTTTATTTATATAGATTTACTATGTTTTCAATTTGTTTAAAAAATAATTTCGTTTATTTTCCTTTCTGTAGTTGAAAATTTTTTTAAAGTTGTGAAGGGTGGGTAATTGAATGAGTAATTTTGTGAATGAAATGGAACTGCATAAACTTAACTATTGATAAGTCAGTATTTTCAAAAAAGTATTGTTGAAGGAAAAGGTATAGGATTCTATGAAATTTTAGTTTTAATAAAAGTAATTTTTTAAAGATATTTAGTGAATCTTGCATTTTGTGTATAGAAGACGTTTTTTTTTCTGTGTTTTCTTTTTAAACGATAGCTTTACTTAGAGTTTTGTGTATTATTTTTGTGTGTGGATCATATGACGTTTATAGCATTTGAGGTGGTTTTGTTATTCAGATTGTTTCATATTATGTGCCACCAAACATTGTCAATTTAAAATTTTAGTCTTAAGGTATATCACATTTGATTTTTAAATATTTATTCCTTTCCTGGATGCTTTATTTTTGTTTGTAATTTAAATATTGGTGCAAAAATTATTGTTGATTATTCATAATTTTTTTACAGGCATATTCATCAGGTAGATTCAGTATTATTATCATATCCAGACATTTTACATTTAGGTGCATTACCATATGTAGTTGGTAAATGTAATTTGGATTGTCCTATTTATGCTACTATACCAGTGTATAAGATGGGACAAATGTTTATGTATGATTTGTATCAGGTATGGATATTAAATAATTTTATTCAAATCATAATCATAAATACTTTGATGTATTAATTATTGATAATGATGTCTATTTTTTTTTTTGTGATTTTAGTCTCGTAATAATATAGAAGATTTCGATTTATTCACTTTGGATGATGTTGATGCAGCTTTTGACAAAATTATTCAATTGAAATATAGTCAGACAATCAATTTGAAAGGTAAGAATTTCCTATCTTTCTTTGAGTATTAAAATTTGTCTGATAGATATTAGTGATATGTTTAAAAAATGTAATATTCATATAGTTAGTAATTATTTTTTCGTTGAAAGAAACTTAATTTTAATCAAATAGTAATTATCTAAAACCAGCAGTTTTGAAATATAAAGTCTTGAGTTAATTTTAGTTTGATAATTTATTGTGGGAGACTGAATATCATGAATTGGACTGTTTCCCCTGTACACTTCCTGAATGATAATGAGAATTTAAGAAAGTTCAAACATATGTATATGTTAGCATCTTTTACTTCTATCATTAATAGTTACATCATTTTTCATTTGATGCTCAAGTTCCAGAATTTAAAAAGAAATTTGGAAATTCTGTACAATAGAAGTTAGGTTTCCCCCCCCCCTTCTCATAATCCAAAGTACAGTTAGTCTGAAATTCCTATTACTTAAGACAATAGATTTTTGTAATTATGTTAAGATTTTTGCAATAATGATTCGAACTCGCCACTTGTGTTAGCACATTAAAGTCTAAACATTTTTTTTTCATAATTTATCCTGATAACCAGGTATATTTTCAGACCTCTTTCTGAGAAATTTTTTTTTTTTGCAGTCAACTATTAAAGTACAATGCTTTTAAAGAAAACAAACTAGTGACTATTCGAAATATAAAAATGAACAAAAGAAATGTGAGAAATCAGGTATAATACATTGATAACTACAAGTGGCATCCAAGAACTACATGCAGAAAATGTAAACTTATTATGCATGAGATCAGTTATTCACTGTGTTATGATAAATCTAAAATTATTATAAAATCACATTTTTTAGCCCTACCTTTAAAATATCTTTTCTGTTATTGATCACTCTTGTTATTTTTAGGAAAAGGTCAGGGTATTGCTATAACACCTTTACCTGGTGGTCATATGATAGGAGGTACCATATGGAGAATAGTAAAAGACGGGGAAGAAGATATAATTTATGCTGTGGATTTTAATCATAAGAAAGAGCGTCATTTAAATGGGTGCATTCTTGAAACCATCAATCGTCCTTCATTGCTTATCACTGATTCATACAATGCTACTTATATCCAGCCTAGAAGAAGGCTTCGTGATGAAAAGTTGATGAGTTTGTATAATTTCTTTTGTTCTAGTCTGTTTTATTTTGATTGCTTTTAACAATAATTTTACTTTTTTTCCTGTTTTTATTAAGCTGTTTTAATATTTAATTTATTATGTTTACATTTAAAAATTAAAATATTCCAAGGAACTTTTAATTATATTGATTTTGAAATTTTTCCTTACATACCGATTTTTGTTTGTTATTTTTTATTATATGTATTTTTAACTTCCACATGTTTATCAATTAAATACCCAATTTTTTGCACCCGATAAAATGCTCCAATTTTATGAAGTTGATTAAAAAAAAAGACCAAACCATAATTTTTTTTGCATAAAGAAAATGAAGATTAGGGAAGCCTGGTTTGATGCAGACATGTAGGTAATCCTAATGTGCTAGCTTGCATTTTTTCCTGCCTGCATAAGTTGTTAGTTATCAACAAGCTGACAATGAGAAAGAAAGTCACACCATCAGGTTTTTATTTTTGTCAAAATGGCAAAAGGACTTGAAAAATACTGCATAAAATTTTATGTGAAGCTTGGCAATCTCCAAATAGAAATGATTCACAAGATTTAACTAGCCTGTGGTGATGAAGTACTGGTTGAACATTGTGTGGTACATTCTAGTAGGCCTTCAACATCCTGATATGAGTTTGTCTTTGACCAAGTGAGGCTCCTGATGATGCAGGATTTTCAAAGCATGGTCAGAGAATTAGATGAGGTGAGCATCAATATTGGATCAGTTCATTCCATTTGGACTGAGAATTTAGCCAAACACAACACACTTGTGTTTCATTGGGCTCTCTACCCTTATGACATGGCTTTATGTGACATCTGGCTTTTCCCAGCTGAAAACATCTTTTTTAGGGCTTAAATTTCTGTCCAGAGATGACTTGAAGCAAAGTTCGCTGAATTATTGTAAGCTATCTCAAATTTGGTGTTCCAATACTGCTTCTGGCAGGGGCAGAATGATTAGTACTGTATGGCAGGGGAACTACTTTGAAGGAGATAAATGTATAATTGTAGTATCTGAATACAAGTGCTTTTCGTGAATGAAAGTCCGTTTTTTTACCACGCCTTGTATTTTTTAGCATAATTTAAAAAAAAAAAAAAATTTCGCTGCTAACATTCTTCCTGCCATAATTATTTCCTCTTATGTAATAAAATTAAATGTTAAGATATATATTTGGCTGAAATGTAACTGCTTTATTTTATCAGTTTTGGAAGGGAAGAATACTCTTGAGATTTTATAGCAAGTTTAAAAAAAAAATCCTTTAAAAATTTAAGGTTTCTAATTGTAGAAAGAGGAGTGTATTCTCAAAATTTTGCAGAAATATATTATTTTGAACTCCTTTAATAGTATGTAAATAACTTAATTCATCAAAGTCATTTTTTGTTTGAAATATTTGTTAATGTTTTATTTGGAAAAGTTTCTTTGAATTTTTTTTTTTTTTTATTTATAGTTCTGTTAACTTTATTACAATCACAATAGTTTTATTTTGGCAGCAATTTCAAAGTTGTCATAAAAGTTCTTTACTATATTAAAAGAAATCAAATTAGTTGTATTGCTTAGTCAGTAAAATGTAGAATCATTCAGTGTTCCAGGTAAACAGAATAGTCTAACAGAAAATAGTGTAGATTTGTGAAAATAAATGGAAATACTTTTTAGGATTTAAGAAAAAAAATATTGACAAAAATAGAGAAGTAGGTAAAGAACAAGTCTCATAATTTTTATGGGCCAATTTTTTTTATTTGTTAATTTTGCTTTAAAAATTTCATTCTTTTAAAAATGAGCAAAAGTACTTCTGTTTGTTATGCTGCATTTTCTCAAAATAAGTAATTTAAAATAATTTTTTATTTCATTTATTGTTGTTTAACTAAAGATTGTATGAGGTGTTTTGCAAATAGCTTCTCCTGTTCATTGTTTATTATATAAACTATCAACCTTTATCATATTTGTATCTTATCATTCTATAATTATTTAAAAAGAATTTGAGGGGAAAAAAGTTTTACTTTATGCAGGATATTGAAATAATTTTTGATATGAATTAAATAACTTTGTTTCTTTTATCTACTCTGTGCTAAAAATACGTAAGCAATTTTAATAATGTTAGCATTGGTGTTTCTTTTCTATTTTTAGGTAATTAACATTGATAAAAAATGACATAATTAGGAAAAACCTTTTGAAGGAAATTAATAAATGCTATGAAAATGCTTTTCATAAATAAACAAGTGTTTGGAATTGCTTGTCAAAATATGGCCCGTGTGCCATTAAAATCAACCAATAACAATTTGAATGAAACTAATATGGGACTGGACTGAGTATTGAATAAATGTGGATAACATCTAGCCATCCACTAAGAAATCAGCAATGAATTGTACATATGCTCATTTCTTCCCATAAATTTATTTTTACCTCCTTAACTCTTGACTTCCTGTGTTGCAGTATGGTTGTAACAGATGAATAATCATGGTCACAAGCTCATAGCAGACATTGTTTCCTTTGAATCATTGGTTTTAGACCGGATGCCATTAAAAACTTGTACAGCAGGGCAGATGCACATTAAATCTATTGTAGCTCAGTGTTCTTGCATCGGAATGGTGTGAAAGCTTAGGGTGCTGGCTTGGTCCAAGATTCAAAATTATAAAGTTTGTGGGCAATAGCCCCATGTTGTTTCTGAATACGATGTTAATAAAACAATTCAGTCAGGCAGTCCTGAATCTCAACTCAAATTGTTCAGTTTATAAAGCACTAAACATTTTTAAGTAGGCATTTTGCTATTGTAATGTTGTGCAGCCATTGGTATTCTTGGATACTAGGGAAAAGTTTGCTTGAACTTTTCACATGGATTCAACTTTGTTCGATTTCTGAACTGTTTGGATAATTATTTCAATTATATTTATTTTTAATAATTATAATCTTTAAATGCATATTTGGTAAATGCAATTGAATCATTTCAAATATAAATCACTCTTGTCTTGTCTCATTTGTATGATTTACTCAATTTTGTTAAAAGAAGTTTTGAGGCGAAAAGAAAACGCTTAGCACAAATTAGTCATATGAAAATCATCCATAATTTTTGTTTATGATTTTAGCTAAAATTTGTTAATTTTGTATTAGATTTAAAAAGATCTGTAATCTGATAAGTTTGTAACTATCTTAAACAAATTTACAATTTGGAAAAATTAATAAATTTTATGAATTACAAATACCCATGTATAGTCATATTAGGATTTTTATTATAATTTATCCTCTGAAAATAGTTTTTTGTTGCCTGCTCTGTGTTCAAAATAAATCAAGTGATTTAAATATGAATAATGTTTACAACTCCATTTGATTAAATTAAATCTCATGTTTACATGATACATAATATTAATAGATAATTGTTTGAATAACTATTTATATTAAGAATGTTTTTGACTTGTAGCTAATGTCCTTCAAACTCTACGAAATGGTGGAAACGTTCTAATATCAGTTGATACTGCTGGACGAGTTTTAGAATTAGCACATATGATGGTAAGTGTAAAACATAACATTTTATTTTGTACAAATAACATTTCTGCATATATCTTAAGCTATATTTCAGTTGGTCTGCTTTTTCCCTGCCTGATGTTCTCCTAAAATTTAGCTTACTAATAATTTCCTATGCTCAAGACATATAATTAAACGAGTTTAATTTAGGTTTATCAAAAAAAGTATTACATTCTGCTTTTTTTTTTTTTTTTAAAGTAAATAAAATTCTTGTGGGAAAGCAAGTGAGCAATATATTCAATCTAAACCTATCGGTTTATTTCTCCGTTATAAGATGAAAATACTCATTTTGTTTTTCTTAAAATACGGTTAATAGTCATTAAAATTAAATTAACACTCAAATTGAATATTGATAATGAAATGAATATCTTTAAAAATGGTAGCCTTTTTAACCGTAACACAAAAAGACTTAAAAAAATTTTTTCAAGTGAATGACAAACATAACTCGAATGTAAGTGAAAGAAAATATTATGCTTAGACTCTAACAACATTAATTGTATGAAAACTGAATCAGATCGCAAATAAACCAGCTAAGCATGTTCTCTTGTAGACTAAAATACCTACATGTCACAAAATACATTGGAGAAATCTGTTCTTTTCTATTTTCTATTGTACAAAGTCAAATGCTTATACAATAGTAAAATAAGTGGATGTATCGGTAAAATAAATTACCTTTAATTTACTATAATTCTTATCTCCAGTCATGTTATATATCATTAATACATATAAATAATGCATTTTTTTTAATTGTGGCTTTATCTGATGAAGATGGGAATTATTAGAGTTTAAATTTAAAAATTTCATTCTAATTAAAAAATTTTAATCTGCGACTTTCTGCTGCATAAAATGTAGTCTTATTGGAACTGGGAAGTGTAGTTGTTTTGGAGGTGATTGACTTTTTGATGCAGATTTTATATCATTGAAAAGTAACATTCCATATGAAAAAACAACCAAAAATTGATATTTTAACCATTTTTAAAGGGAAAATGAAATATACAATTATGTGTTTTAATTCACATTTAAATTTTGTTTTTAGTTTTATTTTTATATGTTATACAATGATTAAATTTTATACATTAAAAATGTAAATTTTTATTTATACATAACTCTGCACTTAGGTAAAACTTTCTGAAATTATTTTTTCAAACGCTATGTCTCCCTACTTTATTATTTTGGCTTCTTGAAGTATAATAAATTATTCAAATATTTTAACAACATTTTGTTATTGTTTGTTGAAATTATAAAATCTAATAAGTTCCTCTTTGCTGGGACACCTTAATATGTTAACTATTTGTCAATATCCTAATCTTGTACTTAAAAATTTTCAGTGTTTTTGATTTACCTGAACAACATTGGTCCATATAATTTAGTGTATGCACGCACACACACTTATATATATACATATTTACATGTGGTGTTTACACATAAGGCTTATGTATTTTTTAATGATTTTCAGGATCAAATTTGGAGAAGTCAAGATTCTGGATTAATGTCATATTCTTTAGCTTTGTTAAATAATGTCAGCTATAATGTTGTAGAATTTGCTAAATCTCAAGTAAGTCTGCTGTTTATTTTATATTCTTTATATATTTCTTTTAGATTTCATCAGTGGACCAATAAGTCAATTCGGAAAGAATGAATCAGTAACTCCCACACTATTATATATATATATATATATATATATATTTCTTGTTTATGCTCAAATAACTTTAAAAAAAATAGAGATGGCTCTTAATCTGATTTTTAAAAGTACTGTAAAATTCTTTAAATATATATAGCATGAAATAATTACTAATAAATTAATTTGTAATTTTTTAACATGAAAATAACTATTTTCGATATGATATTGAAATGAGGTAACACGTAATGAGTGCTTAAAATTGAAGTTTATTTATTCATTATAGATCCACATCTCCTTAAATTTAAATTATCTTACACAAACAGACTGTATTTTTTTTTTTTTATATATATATAGAACAAATTTACGTTATGTATCAGTTTTACATCTTTTTAATCAATTTCATTACTCGTATGGAAAGCTAATGTATGAAAAAGCTTGCTTTTAAAATGAAAATATTTTTCCTATAAAATTATTGAAATTAATATTTTTAATCACGTAATCATTATTACTATATTATGCAGGTACTTGAATTAAAATTATGATTATTTGTGAAAAATTGTCTATTTTCTTATATTTCTTATTACTCTTCTTAGGTTGAGTGGATGAGTGATAAAATCATGCGCTCGTTTGAAGGCCTTAAAGGTAATCCATTCCAGTTCAAACATCTACAGTTATGTCATAGTCTTACTGAACTCAACAAGGTCCCTGAACCAAAAGTAAGTGGGATAAATCGCAATTTGAGCCCAATAGCTAATATTTGCTATGAGAGAATTCACAAATGTTTTTTAAAAGAAGTATGAATTCATTATACATACATTTCTTGGCCAATAATATTCATAATTACTAGTTGGTTGTGTTGACGACTATTTGCGATTTTCTTTTCACTAACCTTGGGGACTTAAATTGAGATTGATTGCTGAAAATAACAATTTCTTCCCAACCAAAATGAAACTTGATTATGTTAATTAGGTGCAGGTGGAAATAAATTGAAGTGATTTGGGTATTATGGTATATAAGTAGCGGGAAGTTAAGAGGATAGAGGAAGAGTGTGGTGAACTTGGAGTATATTGCTAGCAAGAGGCCGATAATATCAAGAATTGTTACTGGCGATAACTGTCTTAGAGGATTTGACAAATCAAAGCAACTTAATTGGAAAGGTTTTGGTAAGAATGTATTATTTCAATAATATTTGAATTGGTAGGTTAGTTTCAAGGCTCAGAGAGAGTTAAAACTCGCATTGAATATAATATTACAGTAATTAATAAGCAAAAAATTGAGTTGAAACTGACTTGCGTGTGTTTGCGTAGGTTATTGACTTTTAGAGTTTTTTATGTTTAAGTTTATTATGGCACAACAGTCAGGTAGAAGTAATGCTGTTCTACAGTTGAGCTATCCTTTAATAGGATCTAAAAAATGATCATAACTGTAAACTGGTTACAAAATTAAAATTTTTTGTGCTCATTAAATTTATAGGATGTCCACATAATAGTGTCTGAATTTCCTTACCTTATAGTTTTTGGTTAAATAACATGAAAAAAAATATTACTATATATTTGCAAAGTTCAACCGCAAAAGATCCACCTTCAGATTGTTCTATCTGACTTGGGTAAAAAATTTCAAGAAACTGATAATATCCCACTCCAAAACTCCCATCACTGCAATATTGTCATATCAGGAATATGTACGCAAAAGATACACCTTAAAACTTTCTATCATCCAATTTAGTTAGTAAACCATTGGTTGGTTATCTGAAATTATTTGGGTGTATGTAAAGATAATGTCTATAAAACCTCTGTGCTCATGCATCAATTGAATGAAGAGTTGCCACTGCAATCCAGTATTGCACATCAAATGATGTAGTATTCTTGATGGGAACTTCGATTCCATCTTGATATTTGCATGTTGTGAAATGTTACCCTATAAAAACTTAGTGCTTATAACTCAGTAATAACTTTATGCTCAGTTTGATTAAATTGTAGAATTGTTATTAGTTATGTTTTGAGTTGCAAAAGTTTATGCATTTTTAACTTTAAGTTATTAAAAAACTTTCCAAGTTGTATATCTTATTTATATTTTATATTTTTCTTCGTGCTTCTTTAATAAAAAGTTAAAAGGTAAGGAAACCGTAAAAATAATTTATGGACACCCAGTATTATACTTTTGAATTGACATATTAAAATTGCATAAACAAAAGTGATTGTTTTTGGAGCATGGTTCAAAAATAATTAGAGAAAATTAGAAATTTTTTCCATTTTGCAGTTTCAATGTGATAAAGAAAGAAAAAAAGTCTTAGTGTTAAATAAAGATTTGTATATTTTAGCAATTTTTTTCTTAAATGTGTAATTACTTTTGTGTAGGAAAACAAATTTAAACTCTCTTAATTTTTTGCACAACATATGTATATGTGTTCAGAATTTTTGCCTGTATAATATTTCTTGGCATATTCTGGCAAATTAACTCTTTGACAATGTGACTGAAATCAATGTCTTTGAAGATGCTTTACTTTCACTGCAAGTCAAACTTGCATATATTGCCACTTTGGGTACAGTAATTTTAAAATGTGTGTTAGGTGTCAGAATTTTTTTTTCTAAATTTAATATAAATGTTATTAATTACTGTTCTCTCTTTTTGATATAATGTCTCTTTTTAAATTGAAGTCAATGTATAAATATTATAAGTGTAAATAATTTGCATTTTATATATCAGCTGTTACTATTATTAAGTGGCTATAGTGAATTATGTTAGCAGTAGGACCACATTTTACGGTGAAATTTTTGTTATATTTTTATTAATCGTTGATGTGTAACTCTTTTGTAGGTGGTCTTAGCAAGTATGCCTGGAATGGAATGTGGATTTTCTCGAGAGTTGTTCATTCAGTGGTGTGGAAATCCACGAAATAGCATCATTTTAACATCTAGAAGTTTACCAGGAACCTTGGCTCGGTCTCTGATTGAGTCCCCTAGTCAAAGAGCTGTTGAATTGATGGTTAGCATTTTATTTCTGTGTATTAAAAGCAATTATGAGTTTTTTCTTCTGAAACTCATGAATTTGGTTCAAAGTTAATATCTATAATTATTTATGCAATATATTTAATTAATCCGTAAGTCGATTTTAAGTAAATTTTCTTAATGAAACGAAAATTTGTCGAAATGATTTTGAGGCAGTTTTTTCATCTTAATAAATATGTAATTGTATCCCAGTAGCTTCCTTTTTAAATATTCATATATTTATTTTATAAATTTTGCAAAAATATGGGTAATATCAAATAAAATATTTCTTATGTATACTCATAACATGTATATTTATCCATACTTACAAATGAATAAATATCGATTAAAATTCAGTTTTCTTATACAATTTTCTCCTCAACAAAATTTTCTTTTTAAAAACAAACTTTTTTTTTTGTAATATATTTTGTCCAATTTTAAAAATATTATCTAAGAACATCTGAATATATGTTGAAGCTGTTAATCCCTGTGTAACCAAATTCTTTTTGAATGTTAAGGAAAATTTATTTTAAAATTCTGTTTGTTATTTTGAAACAGTAGTTCTCAAACTTTTTCTCTGTACTTCTTTGTCATATCTTGATTTGTATATCCTTGATTCTTACCTTGAATTTTATGCTACTTCATCAAGACTAAAAGTTTTATGCACTCTTTTTTAAAGTTCCTCTACGAATTTTTTTCCACTTTAGCTTAATGACTTTGTTGCAATAGATGGATATGTTGTAACACATGGATCAATAAGTTCCGAGACTAACCCAGAGATGGCGCTCGTAGTAAACCAGTAACCAGGTCTTTCTAGAGTACTAACCTTTGCTTGAAACGTGTCAAAATTTTAAGTCGATCGGACCAGAAACAGCTGAGTTATCGAGGTTGGAGTAAAGTCGTTTTGTAGTTTGTTTAAAAAATGGAAAAAACCGAGTTTCGTGATCTGATAAAACATTGTTTTTTAATGGGTAAAAACACCATGCAAGCGAAACAATGGATTGAAAAATGTTACCCGGACTCTTGTCCATCAAAAGCAACGATTTGTCGGTGGTTTGCCGAGTTTAAACGTGGTCGTACCGACACAAATGACGCGGAACGCTCGGGTAGACCTGTGGAAGCCGTTACACCGGAAAATGTGAGTGAAGTGACAAAAATTATAATGAAAGATCGTAAAGTGAAGCTCCGTGAGATTGCTGAGATGACACAGATATCATATGGAAGTGTATTTACTATCCTTCATGAAAAATTGAGCATGAAAAAGGTTTTTTTCAAGTGGGTGCCGCGATTGCTGTCGATGGAACAAAAACAGCAACGAGTCGATGATTCAGAAAGCTGTTTATCGCTATTTACTCGCAACAAAAAAGATTTCTTGCGTCGTTACGTGACCATGGACGAAACATGGATGCATCACTACACTCCAGAGTCGAAGCGGCAGTGGCGCACAGCTGGCGAAAGCCGTCCGAAAACGCAGCAGTCAGCTGGCAAAGTCATGGCGTCAGTTTTTTGGGATACGCATGGCGTGATTTTTGGACCTCAAAAAAGGATTGAACCTCGAAATTCGAAAGATTGAATTTCATGATTTTACCTCGAAAAAGGTAAATCGATCAACAGTGATTATTATATTGACTTGCTGGTGCGTTTGAAGGAGGAAATCTTCAAAAAAACCCGACCGCACAGTCTCGGGACTTATTGATCCATGTGTTATATGTGTGGTTGTAATTAAAAATAATTGTAATTCTGCTACCTTGTTTTGTAAAAACTCAAGTATTCATTTAATGTTATGTACTATTATGAGTTCTTGCTTCTGGAACTCATGAATTTGGTTTAAAGTTAATATTTATAATTATGTGTACAATATATTTAATTAATCAGTAATTTGGTTTTAAATTAAAATTTTTATTTTACAGAAACTTTTGTCTGTAAATATTTAAATAATCAGGATTTTTTTTTTTTAAATTTATTTCAATGACTTTTGTATTAACTTTTGTATTAAAGTTAATTACTTAAATTGAAATTTACTGGAATTATAATAATAATCTATTAATACAAAAATGCTACATGCATACTATATTAATATTGGATTGTAGATTCGTAGAAGAGTTCGTTTGGAAGGATCAGAGTTAGAAGACCATATGAGGAAAGAAAAAGAGAGAGAATTGGAGGCAGCTAGACAAAGAGCTGAAAAAGAGGCGTAAGTAGCAATATGAATTGATCAATAGCAATATGAATTATGTTAAGAGTTATGTAAAGTAAGTATGTTGTTGCCAATTTGTTTAAGAATGTTTTGTACTACTTTAATGTAATAAGAGTAAAAATTATTATTCTCACTTTTAAACATCTCAATAAGTAATATATACCATGAATATTCACTTGTAAAATATTAACCCGTAATCTACTGCAATTTTTTTGTACAATATTTTTTTTTGAGTCACTTCTTTGAAAATTAAAGGATATACATTAATAAAATACTGAATTTTGGGAAATTTAATCCGTTAGAGCTAATTAATTAAATTGGTACTTTAAAGTACCATTAGTACATGGAGGGCTAAAATATTCTCATAATACAAAAAGACCATATGACTTTTTTTAACTCGGTTTTAACTCTTAAAAATGCTAAATAACCAGATAACACTAATATTTTACAGCACAAAAAATTTTATTTTTGAAATTTGAAATTTTTTTTTATAAAATTACTTTTTTTACACATAAAAACAGATTTTACACATAAACTTAGATTTGATGATATTTAAAGAAACAGTTTTTCTTTTCATTAACACAATTTTTGTGTTAATGAAATGCTGTACATTTTGTGTGAGGTTTCAATTGAATATTTTTTATAGCACAAAATTCACAATGACCCCGATTTGAAACAAAAGTTGGCCAATCCTTAGAAACAGACAAGTTCCCTTTCTTCCACTTATTTGCTCAGAAAATTTTCTCATTGCCATTTGATTTGGGTCTCCCCTTTCTTTTTGGCTGTGCTTTTGATTTTGTAAGCATTCTTTTAGTTATGCAACACCTATATTCTAAAGAAGATATGTTTTCTCACAACTCTTTATATGCTACATATGAATTGACATATGCCATTTCTAGCATAGCAAAGAAAAGCCTGTCCCATCATTTTTTGGATTTCTTGTTCCTATCATATAGTGCACGTAACATATCAGCCTTATCAATACCACCTATGTGTTCATTATAATCTTTTACAATAGTGGGTGCTGTGACATCAGTTTTAGTACCATCTTTGAGTCTTTGTACACACGTAATTTCCGTGATAGTTAGAAAGTATACAGGACGATTATCTCTCCTTTTGAAGAAGGATATCCCTTGATTCAATATTTGATAGTCAAAGTCTCCTCTTTTCATCTTATCAAAAATGACCTTAGGTAACCCCGATCTATCATGACGAACAGCATATATGTTTTTTGTTTTTAAATATTTGAATAATGGTATCAAAAAGAAATAATTGTCTATAATTATTATATGATTTTTATTGGATAGACTTTTGGTCCTTTCATCAACAACGTTAACAGTTTGTTTCCCTTGGTAAACGTCAAATTGATTCATATTTCAGGACATGTCTACTCTATGCCAGAGTTTAAATCCTCGTTTTATAGGATTCTTTGGGCTGTACTGCTTCAAAGATGACCTGCCTTTGAAAAGCACCATACTTTCATCAATTGATTTTCATTCTAACGAGCCAACCTGCATTTCTTAAAATTTTCATTCTAACAAGACATGAATGGTCTCAATTTATACATTTTATCTTTCTTACATGATGGCATAGATAAATTGTCATTCAAATGAATATTTGATTGTATCGATCATGTGTCATAGTTTGTTGAACAACATTCACTGATGTATCTATATCCGAAGACCAGTACAGAGGATTTCTAGGCAGTTTATGATAGCCAAATAAAAAATGTAAGTCAATAAATCCATAAATCTCACTGACAGTTACTGGTGTAACTGACTTCTGTTTTTGAGTCAAATATAGGTTCGTTTGAAAAACAATATTTTCAATGATACCTTCATCAATAAATTATAAAAAGAAATCTGTAGGTGTAACCAAATGTTCAAATATGGTATCCACAAACCCAGATTTTATGGGGAAAATGGGAACTTTGGCCTAGGCATCTTTTTTTCCACTTCCTATTCACTTTTGATTTACTGCACCCTGGGGTAGGAAATATTGTATTTTCTAAATATGAATATCCTGTGTCTTGTTCAGTCACTTGACCGTCTTCAGAATCTGACGAAAATTTCAGCAGATTATTTGCTGAGATTTCTTCCTCTGAAGAATCATATGATAGTGCATCACTGCTTTCAGATGGTAGATTCCGTAATAAATCGAAAGCCTCTTGAAGACTGAGCTTCTTTTTTCCTGACATTCTAAAAAGAGGGTAAAAAATAATAGCACCTTGAAAACCTCCTATTATTGTTAAATCTCAGATAACACACAAAGAAATTAAAATAATAATTTTTGAATAAAAAGTAGATATTTCATTTAATTATATGACCAAAAAAAAACAAGCTCAAATTTCAAAATTTGTTGAGAACGCTGAAAAAAAAAAAAAGAAGCTAAATAAATAAGTTCAACTAAAAAAAAGTGCCAAAAAAAGCATAACTCTATTACACTTTAGTTATGACGCCACAACACAACAAAAAACAAAAATAAACTACACGGACGAAGAGTAAATACATGGTGCAATCTCTAATATTCAGTGTACTGGTGGTACTTATAAGAACCACAAAGTTTTTCAACCGTAAAATAAATAGTCAATTCGTTTTCTAAGGTCTTAATTAACATATAAAAAAAAATACGACTCTTACCTTTTGACTTAACTACTTTTGAGAGATAAAAATGACAATATTGGTAAATCCGATCAAAATGGCAGCTGTAAACGCAACTTTAGTATTAAAACTATTCGCCTTCCCCTCTAAAATAAATAATAATCTGAACCCGTGCTGCCATCTATCCTGGATGAAAGGAATTCAAAGAGTATTCCTGCTAAGTACTGTCAGAATATTCATAAAAATGGTTATTCTATGTAATTTTAAAGTAGGTGGTACTTTTAAGTATCGTCAGTAGATAAAAGGTCAAGTAGATAATATACCGTGAATATTTATTTGTAAAATATTAAAGCATAATATCTGCTTGTTTCATAGGGAATTCTTTTTTTATTGTTTTTAAGTTTGCTGTAACAAACTACGCACCAGTCGCCCCCCCCCCCCTCTGCTGTTGAAGGAAAATGGCATGCTCAACGGGTTTTGTTTTCAAATGACTGGCAGTATCAGTTGAGAACTTATAATAATTTTACACCAATGTCTCATGCTTGAGAAATCAGTCACATCTTCTCAAGCCTGATTGATATTTTAACAGTCCTATAAATTAATACATTTTAGCTTTTTAATAAATTATACATTTAAAGTTTTCTAAATATTGCATTGTATCAAATGTGCCTCATTTTGAAAAAAAAATATTTAAAAAATTTAAGATAGGATTTCTGGAAAAATATTTAATTGCAAAAAAAAAAAAAAAAGACTTATTACTGTTTTCAGCTATATGTTAGGTATAAAGAATTGTGAATACTTCTGTAAGTGCATTGCAAAGAAGTTATAAATAATTACATTATTATCGAATTTTATTTGCAGGGAATTTGGTGGCTCCGATTCAAGTGAAGAAAGTGAGGATGAAATGGAAGTAGATAGAGGCGGTAATGCTCGGCATGATCTTATGATGAAAGTTGAGGTAAGTCATTTCTTTTTACTCCAAATTTTTTTATGAGTAAGGAATAATTTAAATGCATTATAAAAATGTATCTTTTCTCACTGTTTTTCTAGAAAAAAAAAACAATTCTCATTTTAAAAAAATATTGCATTATCATAAATATTTTCCTGTGGATAAAATTCAAAAATAACAATTTAAAACACACAGCATCATTATCTAAAGAGGGAAATGACCAATTATGACTTTGGGATTACATATAATAGTTTATCATTGGGAGAGTATGTTACTGAGAATGTGATTTTTGATCAAAGCAATTGCAATGTGAACATGATCTTTGGAAGAAACAATTTGAGTGATTCTTGTTAAAATTAATGGTTAACAATACATTATGTGAATATATTAAATGGGAGGGGAGGAAATGCTAGGAATTCGTGACTAAATAATTAATTGATCATTGAATATGAGCCTTCAAAGTTTAATTCTGAGATCAGTTTCCTCCTTTAAATACATTTTCAAATGTTTGTAGAAAACTAGTTTTTAGCAATTGGGTACTCTGTAAAGTGTGAAATTTAGGCACAATATATCATTTTAGCTGATCAAACATCATTTGTAATGGCATTAACATGTGCACGATAAGTCTATGCATTGCTTTCCAGACCCACAAGTTATTACAATGGTGGGTTATTTTCATGTGATTTTGATAAGCTATTTTAGAAAAATTTTACCAAATTTTTTTTCCCCAATGATTCACATATATATATAATCTAATAAAGGACTTAAAATCATATGTTCAAATTTTCCATTATATAAATCTAACTTCATAAATATTTTAACTTGGATCCACAGAGTCAGTTTTAACTTATGTGAATATTTGAAGAGTATGTTATTATATTATTAGGCTCTATTACTTAATTGTAACAATGTAAATTGTGAATCTAAGGAACTAGAATATAAAGTAATTTATAAATTGTTTCTTTTATTCTTTTTCTGTAAAGACTGCTTTGTGGAAAGTATTTTGCAATTTAAAGTGGTAATCTTGACTGTGATTATTCAAAGTTATTTGATTTTGTAGTTCTTTTTCTAATATTTGAAATAATGATTTTTGGTGTATGTATTTGTTTTAATTCTTCCAGGATCATTTGGTAATAGATATTTATGGATAACTCCCCTCTCTTTTAAATTATTAAAATAATAATAATAACAAATAAAAAAAAATCTGAATAATTTTGAAATAAGATACCATTTATTTAATATTTGATAACATTTTACTTAAAGGATATTTTGATACAATTTTTCAAGTATATGAATTTTTAGTGTTT
The DNA here is from genome assembly GCA_019974015.1 of Nephila pilipes. Classification (NCBI taxonomy): domain Eukaryota; kingdom Metazoa; phylum Arthropoda; class Arachnida; order Araneae; family Nephilidae; genus Nephila; species Nephila pilipes. Next base: position 507,974 of record BMAW01060826.1, read on the forward strand.
TTCAAGTAGAATTTAAATAAACTAAAATTTTATTTTAATAAATTCAATTTGGGAGTACATTTTTAGTCGATAATTATAGATATATTTCTATACCCTTTGTATTTGATGTTTTATTGTTTAAAAATTTCTGAACATCCATGTTTTGGTGTTAGGGAAAATCGAGAGGAGGAGGATTTTTCAAGCAGGCAAAGAAGTCTTATCCTATGTTTCCTGTAAAAGAAGAAAAAATTAAATGGGATGATTATGGTGAAATTATAAAGTATGTATTTTGACTTTTGTTTTCTTAAAATGACTAATAATTTATTCTGTTAGTTTCTTGTTATTCAATTTCTTTTCAAATATTTCTTTCGCATAAGAATATCGATATTCTAGAATATTTAAAACTGTTAAAAGAATTTAATATATGTATTTTTTGTAATTATTGAAAAATTATAACTTTTCAAAATTTATATCATTAATATTCATAACATATGTATAGAATACTGTTAATTTAATAGGTTAGAAGATTACATGATTCTTGAGCCATCCACCATAGAAGAAGAGAATAAAGAAAATAAAATGGAAAATGATGATTCTGTTCAAGGTAATTCAAAAACTAATGCTTATTAAATGTTATATATTTGTATTAAAACCGAATTTATTTTATACTTATTCATCATTATTTTTTTTTTTTTCTTTTTATAAAGTTAATGTGCACATACTATTTTTCTAAGATAAGTTTATATTTAATTTGTCATCTTTACACACACTATTCATTTTAAAGTATATTACTGCATTAATTATTTTATGTCTGAAATTTTAATTGTATACATATTTTGTGTAAATTTGAAATGTACTAGTTAATATTTTATGTTTTTTACCATATCGTTATAAAATAATTTGCTGAGAGAGGGGGGGGGATCCTCAAAATTATATATATGCATGGTATAACCATAAATCTCGATCCCAAGTGAAAGACAGCTTTTAAAATTGCTTTATCTGTGTTTTTTAACTTGATTATCTTAATTTTCTTGTTCTTTTTTGTAAGTTTTTATAATGCTTGTTTTTATGACCAATGTAATAATTGGATGTTTTTTTTTAAAAATTACTATAGTTTTTCATTTTAAAAATTGTTTAATTTTAATATTGCAATATTTAGGTAATTTATTATCAACTTATATATATGTGTGTATGTATGTATATATAATGAGAAACATTCAATAAATCAGAAATTCCAAGAGATGGAGCTCTTAGCATCAAAAATGCTTTGATTTTAGTAAACATTGACTCACTAGATAGCTGTTTAAGTCTCAGTTATTCGTGTTCATGATCAGGATGCCTTTCACACCTTAAAAATTCTTTGTCATAACTTTTCTCTCTGATGAGACCCTCCTTGCATTCTTTGGAGGAGATTCACCAGATGGAAACCATTGCTTTGATTGTTGCTTGTTTTCAGTGTATAACGATGAATAACTAGTCTCATTGGCACTGACAACTCAGTACAGCAGCATTCAAATTTTGATTTGGCAACAAATGAATACCAAAACAAAACAAACATGAATCAATGTCAAATTTGTTTTGGCTAATTTTAAGAGATGGCAGTACCCAATGGTAACTATTTACCTAATTATGCAATTTGTCCTCAAATATAAGTACTTTTTGAATTATCCTTTTACATATATTTAGGCAATATAATTGAAAAATATAGGTTTAATTATTAATAATATATGTGACAAGACAGGTTTAAATTTTATATTAATAAAGATACCCATTTAGAATAAGTGTACATATTTCTATTTTTAGAAATATATATATTTTATATTATAATATTTTAGAAATAATTTAGTAAATTGTTCTATTCTAAAATAATCATTATAAATATTTTTTACAAGCTGTGCTAGTATAAATGTAAATTATCCTACTAATTTTATTGATAAACATTTAAAAATGATTAAGAAAAATGTATTAAAATATTTTTTTTGCAATATATTTTTTATTTATAATTTATATTTTTTGATTTTTGAACTTTGTATAATTATTTACTTTATAATTATGGAAATAGTTTGCATTAATATATTTATCGTGGAAAAATCTTTCTTTTAGTGATTTTTTTTTTTCAGTTTTAATTTTTTATGGGTACTTATTACTTTGAAAAGTACTTTTAAATATTTAAATCTTCTATATATGAAAATTTTAAAATTGGTAAGAGATACGTAAATTTACGTGATTTTGTGCCAACCGTTCAATCAAATGTGTTCCATAGCAAAAGCTTTCTGGATAGCAATTCTATGTGTCGTTTTAGAAGAAGGTTTAAGTACATGACTTGTGTTCGGGTCTGTGGTAAAAGTTTCATAATTCTTTTTTCAATTAAATTTATTCAATTATGTGTATAAATAAATTTAAATTTTAAAGGGATATATGTTCATATAAGCACTTGGTTTAAATTACTTATTTTACTTCTTTTCTTTCGTTGAATTTTTACTTTTATTTGGGATTTCTCTTTATTTTGTTTTTATACATTAGATCTCTTAAATGTGAAATTGGGTTACATATATATATCCATCTATATATCCGTAATACTAGCATAAAGACAAATCTCAATTCCTTGTGCGAGATTTATTTGTGTTCAAAGTATGTATTAATGTTATGTAATATTTTACTTTCAGCAATTTAATGATATTTTTACATTTTAACTTTGTATGGCTAAATTATAGGTATCTGAAATTAATTTTACTGTCTTGTATTTTTGATTTCATATTAATTACTTTTTTGTATTTTGTAATATTTGCAATTTAATAGTTTTAATTTTCTTAATTTTAATTTCACTTTTTATTAAGATATATTTGTAATTTATTAGGAGTTTATATTAACTTTAAAAATTATCTTTAGTCAATAATAATTATGTATTCATCCTCATGTATGTATGATTCTTTTAAGTTGGAATTTATTTTCCTCAGATATTACTGAAGTTCCAACCAAATGTATATCATTTATGCAAACTTTGGACATCAATGCTTCTATAATGTTCATAGACTTTGAGGGGCGATCTGACAGCGAGTCTATTAGGAAAATTTTAAGTATGATTAAGCCTCGTAGGCTTATTATCGTGAGAGGTCCAACTGACGCTACAGAAGCTTTAGCTACATATTGTACCTCTGGGGCTGTTCAAGGCAAAGTTTTTACTCCTAACTTGTTAGAGGTTGTTGATGCAACAACAGAAAGTCATATTTATCAGGTAAATTTTTTGTCTTTTAAAAATGCTTAAGGTATAATCTATATTTTTGTTACTACTTTAAGTTAATTTTTATAGATATTAAAATGTTGAAAAAAAGGATGGTATAAAATTTCAGTTTCTAAATTAACCTATTTTTCTGAATGTTTTTGTGAGAAAAAACTGTGATTACTTATTTATAATATAGTTTTGTCATCTAACTAATATGTAAGAACTCTTTACAATCTAAATAGATCGCTGGTGTTATTTATTTCTTGCAATGTCTTAAGCTAATGATATATTACTGACAAACTGTCAGTATATTATAAATCATTACTGGTATGTATAATATACATTATGAAATGTAACTTAAAACAGATAGATGTAAGATAATGAATGACAGATGTAACAAACATGAGTGTATATAGTTATAAATAAATATATTTTAAATATTTCGCCTTGTCACCTTGCATTTCCTCTAATGACTGCAAACTTTGCCAATGCATGTAAGAATTTTGCATTGAATATTATGGATATCAAAATTATCTGTCCATAATGAGGTTTTTTGCTAAACAATTGCAAGTTTTTTTTTTTTCTTTTCGCAGTTTTTTAGTCAATATTTTTTTAAACCTATTATTAAGAATTGAAATTAGGAAACTTGTTATTTACATGCAAAAAGTAATTTCAGAATAATTTTTTATTTGTATGTCATTCATTTTAGGTCTGTAAACCCCTCAGGTGATTTTGACTTCTTTAGATAAGTATAGAAATCATGACCCCGAGGAACACTTGTGATATTTTTTTTCTTATAAAGCTCATTGTCATTGCGTCCCCAGGATACCTTAACAATCCTTCTCTATTTTCAACTCCACCTTGACAACAAATTTATACTTTCCCTCCATTTTCTTTTCGTAACATCTAGATCACAGTAACTCATCGTTTGCACACAGCACAGCCAGATTTAATTTATAGTAATATATTTGAATTGACCCTTTTACTATTACTGGGATGTATATATGCACTGCATTCATTTTCGATAATAGTTATCTTTCGCAAAATTGATTTGAATAAAAATAACTTAGCTTTCCATTGTATTTTCAATTATCACAATACTACTGGTACATTTGTCCTGATCTCTTCTATGCTTGGTGGTATATTTTTTTTCAAAAGGTTAAGGAAACATGAGATCTAAAGCTGGTTTTATTTGAATTTCATTAATAAAACTTATTTTTACTGCTGTGTTTTAAAAATATTTTTTTTTACAAAAAATTAAACTGCAAGATTAAAATTAAGTAATATATTTGTAATTTGAAATATTTTTTTTTAAGAAATGAATAGTTAAATTAGCATTTTAAATGAGAAATATTTAAATGTTATTTAGAGTTATCTGAACTTTCTCCTCTACTTTTACTTGCAAAAAAAGTGGTTGATTCATAGTTTTATTTAATTCGTATTTTATTGTTAAAATTATGTGATATAAATTCAATTAAAATAAATCCAGCAAGTTAAAATATATTAATTTTCTCAATGTTGCATTACAGTGCAACATTGAGATTGTGATGCATAATTTGTAATTTTATCATTAAATATTGTTATTAAATAAGAAATATTGATTGTGATAAAAAAAAATTTTTTTTTTAATGCAGAATTGAATGTTTGGCAGTTAAGAATTCAAAGAAATTTATTGTTTAAAAAAAAATCAACAAATGCGGAATCATTTGTCATGTTAATTTAGAAAATGGTATCTACATAATTAAACAATCTATAAAATAATAGCAATCATCTCAACATAGACAAATTTTAAATATGTTAAGTGGTAGAATAGGTTGAAAATAAATTCAAAATCACTGTCTATGTTTTTATTACTATCAGGTTTTATAAAGTTTCTGCCTTATGCCTTTTTAATCCTTGAATAGCCCTTCATGGGTCTTTAAAGTATATCTATTAAATAGCTTGCTTTCTCAATGTTTTATTTTTCTTGTGAAAAAGGTATTTACTAGCCTAAATGAAAAGCTTTAAAACCCCCAAAAAAAGTGTTTTGAGTTTTATCCCAGTCCAATTTCTAATAAAACAAAGAAAAGCTTTAAAAAAAAAAAAATTACATTTTATTTAACTAAAGTTATCTCTATGTGAGTAAAGAACAACAAAAAAATCTTATAGGGAATAATTAATCAAATAAATCTGGATTGTTGAATGTTCATCACTGATTTTTACAAGGTGGAGTTTTAAAAAAAATGCAACATTCAGATTACAGTTTTAAGATTATGAATGTTACTTATTTGTATAAAATTGAAATTGTATGAAAAAATTAATACTGATTTAACTATAGCAGTTGATAAATTACTTGTAATGAAGACCATATTTTACAATAGTGATTCTCAGAACATTTCATTGATAAGGGTGAAAAAGTTTTTTTTTTTTTTTTTTTCCCCTCATTAAAGTTCTGATTTTTTAAAATATTAAAGTTGCCCTTTTTGTCAATCGTGCTTTATTTTTATCATGAGTTATTGTAGCAATAGTTTAAAGGGCTGTCAATTTAAAATGTGCTTAATGAGAAAATGTTTGTTTTAAGAAAATGCTCATATCTCTGTAAGTTGCCAAAGAGGGGAATCTCTTTTTTTTGCATGTTTCTTCAAGATGCTTGTTACTTATCTTCTTGCTTTTTATGTAAATTAAATATCTCATTTGTGTTCCCAGAAAAAGACAGGTTTATGTTTGACTATCTTAATATTCTATAAATGCATATATACTTTTGCTCTTGGACAAGTCAGTGTTATATTTAATTTTATAAATAAAATATCTTTAAGTTAAATAATTAATCTTTTGAAATCTACCATTTAACTTTGGCATGTCTAAAGAAATTTACATGAAGGCTTCAAGATTATATACTTTCTCCCTTTAATTACATCCTTTGAAATCATTGCTCAGCATGGTGCCAGCGAATAGTATTGATTCCCTGTTCAGGGAAGTTTAATATGCCCTTGAAAGAAGTGGAAAGAAACTAATTTAGTCATGATCACGAACTTGTGACCAGTGTAGTTTCTATAGAGGAGTAGATTCAAGCCTTGATACCACTTAAGATATGCATAGTGGTGCTGATGCATGTGAATTCTGTTGAAGCTTCAAGTCCTCACATTATTGCAGTGTTGGAAGTTTGGTAGGGCAAGTGCCAGCTCGGGTGTCATCCTCGCCAATTGCTCTTATGTTGCTTCTAAATGTGATAATAATAAATAAACAATCAATCAACACCTATTGATCAAGATAAATTGGACTGCCAGAATTTGCTTTAGCGTGTTATATGTGAAAAAATAGGATATCTTTCAAGAGAAGTAATTTCTTTGAATGTCTTTTTACCTTGGATCCATGACATACTGAGCAATGACTCAAGATATCTTATTTCAGCATTATTAGTAAAACAAAGCAGATGATCTGTCTAAATCTTTTTAGGCAACAAAATTTTGTTCCTTTGTAATTTGATACCCTGGGAAGTACGAAATAAGGAATGTAAAAGACCTTGAGAATGGTAGCATTGCACTACAAAAGTCAAAGTCAGGGAAATAAAAGGCAGACTAGACAGATGTATAAATTCATAGGATGTGCAAAACAAAGTCCATTTGTTTAATTCTCTGGCAATGGATCTTGGTGTTGCTTTTAAGTTTTAATTTATATTCCATTATATCTCTAATCATTATGAGGAATAGGAGGGGGGGGGATTGAAGTTCTACTTTCAAAAAGTGGTATGATTGACTAATTCATTTATTGTATTAATGAGTTGGTTGCAGGATCCATGCAATTTTTTTAATGAAAGGTTTTAAATTAATTTGGATTTATCTTTTGAAATCATACATTTTACAGAGGCTTAATAATTGTACCTAGTTCAAGCCTTTCTTAACTCAAATATGTAATTTTTTTTTTTAAATCCAGTTCACAAAATATAAAAACTATATAGCACAATTTTGCTTTTAAGTACAAGGAAGTAGCTAATATAGAGGGGGGGAGTTCAAATGCTTTGATTATTTATTGAAAATAATGGCTCTCATTTGCTTTTAAAATATGTTTTGTTTGTTCTTACTTTTAATCATATTTTTGAATCCTATTAATGTATAAATTAAGATAATACATCAGTTGAGACAGGTTGAATTACTTTATTCACTTTTTTTTAGTTTTATTTCAATCATTTAAAAGCTTTAGGTCTGTTCATCTAATGTTAGAGAATAACTCAAATGCTTAACTGTTTTATAATTTGAAAAATGTCCCCATATGTCTATAAACTTTTACATTTTTTTTTTTTTTTTTTTTTTTTGAAAATATATTTCAAAATTACATTTAGCATTTACAGCATGTAAAACAAAATGTTGAACAATTTTTATTTAAAAAAAAAATGGATTCATTTATATGAAAGTTATCAGAACAATGAAATGTTAAGCTTTCTTTTTGATTGAAATTAAAATAACATTAATATTTACTGCATTTTTCTATCTAAAAAAATGTTCTAAGTCTGTTTCTTAAACATTAGATGAAGACAACCTTATGAGAAATTTCAAGATCAAAATTTTTTTTATAAAGCATTATAGCAGATTATTGTCTTGTTTAATCTTATTGGTCATCATTAGAATATATTCAGCTTTATAGTGTAATATTATTTAAAATATTCCATTAGTATTAAAAATATCACCATCTAGGTAAAACTGAAAGATTCATTAGTTAGTTCATTGGATTTTGTGAAATCAAATGATGTGGAATTAGCATGGGTCGATGGAGAAATCATTATGGAAGAAGATACAGATCAAATTATTTCCAAAGATTCCGAAAAGCTTGCTGAGGATACTGAAGATACAAAAGGTATTAAATTTCAATTCCATAACTAGATAAAAAATAATAAAGAATTTTAATTTGCAATTTTAAACTCTTAACCTTCTGGAAAGTATAACATTTCAATGATTGGTTAATTTTTACTATAATTAAAAAATTTTAAATATATTTTATCCTAAATTTATTGGATTTTCAATTTTAAACTGATCAAATTTTATGAAGAATGTGTCATAAAATCATATCAATATCTATTTTTCATTTTGAATATAAAATAAATCATCCTTTTTTTAAGTTTTTACTTATTTACTATTTTGATTATAGATCAAAATGCTTTAAGATTGATATTGGCATAAATATCTCTATTCTAATTTCATAAAAATTATTTCTTAATTCTGAAGCAAAATCATTAATGTATTTTAAAAGTGTTGTTAAACTAAACTATTCAAGACATGTATAGTTTGAATTCTTAAAGTATTTTCTCTATTGGGTCTTTGAAAAATGTATTGATTTATTTTATAGGCGATTTTAAATATTTGTATTAATAAATTTTAAAAGAAATTTAGGATCTCTTTGATCAATGTTTGATAATATAATTATTGTACATTTTTCTGCCTATTTAAATTAATAAAAATCAAAGTAAACATAGAAAATATTTTAAAATTATGATTTATTATAATGGTACATCTTGTATTAGATGTATTTGGTAGGTAGTAATCCCCCCACAGTAACCTGTGTGCATTTTTGATCCAAATTGGATTAAGATTTTACCTTTATTATAATGTTTGACTATCTTTTTCTTGATCTGCTTTTTTTTTTTTTTTTATTTATTATTATTTTTTTTTTTTATTATTTATTTATTTTCCCATAGTTTTAAGATGGAAAAAAAATTGTAGACTTTTCGATGATTGTTTGGTACAGCATAGCCAAGCTCTTGTCCATAAACATGCAATACACATATTAAATGTGTGACACTTTTTTTTTTATCTGATAGAATGCTTCTCTTTACTTTTGAAAATATATTTTTTTTAGATGAAGGAGATAGGATACCAGTTTTGCAACCGTTGTCATCTTCTTTGGTAAGTTAAAATTGATACCTTTCGCAAGATTTTATTTGAAAAGAAAATGTTGTAAGACCTTTATATAAAATTTATATATTAAAAAAAAAAAAAACACACCTCTACACACACAATATAGTCACATTTTTTGTTAGACTGGTCAGTGCTTTCTCTCTCCCTCCCCTCCCTTCCATAATTGACATTATTTTTTAAAAAGTTATTGGCAGTATAATAACAGATATATCTAGAGCCTGATTGTGAACTTTTTCACAAATGTTTTCACAATGATCATTCTATTTTGCAGAAAATTAACCCCTTGTCATACTAATAAAATCTAAATGTGTACAATGGCACATGAAATGGTGTTTTCCAAATGTCATTGTATTTCATAAGGTTAACCTGATAATGTATTCCTTAATTTTATAAATGATCATTTTCGTGATGTATATCTTCAAAAAAAAAAAAATAATAATCTGTTGCAAGACATAATTTTTTAAAATTGGTTTATAGATGTAAATGTAAATGAAATTTCAACTTTTCTAGGCATCCTAAATACGTTTCGTATTAATTTCTAGTTGCTTCTGGCTTTTTCATAGTCTATCAATATTTTATGCAAATGACTTTCATTTTGTAATTTATACTTTTGAAAAATGTTACATTTTTTAGACTGTGTCTTTCCCTATTTAATTTACAACTCAATTATTTATGTAAACATTTTTGACTGCATAGTAACTTGTTTTTATTTCTTTTCTTTTAGATTGCAGGACATCCTACTATCTTCATAAATGAAGTACTGCTATCTGATTTTAAACAGGTTCTAATGAGAAATGGAATTAATGCTGAGTTTAATGGGGGAGTGCTCTATTGTAATGATGTTGTAGCCCTGAGAAAAGTAAATAGGTTTCTTGTTTCTCTCTCTCCCTCCCATTTTGGAATATTTTATGATAGGGTTTAGAAATATCTTTGAAAATTACGAACATATTAATTCAGTGTACAATATTTTTCTCTAAATTTCTTATTAAACATTTAATCTACTGTAGTTGATGAAAGTAAATTCATTATTTCCTTCTCTGGCACTGACATGGAGCACATGCCTTAAAATCATAGACCATTGTACAGAATAATGGAGGCTGCTGCATGTTAAATTCACATCTCAAATTCCTCTTACATTTTATTGTGGAAGTTTGGCAAATGAAGAACCAAATAAGATGTCATTCCATTTATTAGACATGGGTTTGAAATTATGTAATTGATTCTTAATAGCTTTTAGCATAGTTCTAATTCCATAATTATTATAACAAACTTTTATCTCCTGAATATTTTGTGAAAAATTATTTTAAAATCTGCAATGTTATAGCTCTTTTGAGAGGTTTTAAATAATTTAAACAAGATATATGTATCTAACCGCTGAAAATAACGGTACTGTAATATTTTTTTTTTAATCTCTCTCTTTTAACTATGGAAAATTGTATTGTTTAATTAGCTTGCTCCATTTACATTTTCAACACTCTACATTATTTTTTTTTGAAAAGAAAAAACAATGAAATTCACAATCTAATTAATAATAGAGCAGTTTTTGTAGTATTTCCTATCTTTATTATAAATATTTTTTACCTTCCTGATAGAAAGATAAAAATGTGAGGTCTTATTTAAATTTATGTATAATATTGAAAAGTTTGCAAATCTTATAAATCATTATAAAGGAAAAATACTTCATAAATGTGAGAATATTTTAAGTAATATTTGAATTGTATTTTATTTTCAGAATGAATCTGGTCATATTGACTTTGAAGGGCGTTTAACAGATGATTACTTCAAGGTGCGAGAGCTACTTTATGAGCAATATGCAATCATCTGAGTCTCTGAAATTTTATTTTCATTGTGATTATCATAAACATCATCGTTTCCATGTTACATTTTGTACATTTCTGTAATTACCACATCTGTGAAATACTTTCTAGGTTTATCGAATTATTTTTAAATACCGCGTTTTAAAAATAAACTTTTGTTTACAATTCTATTTTATTTTATTGCTCGATCAGCCCATTGTTATATTTAAAAGTAATAGTTTTTGCAGTTGTTTGATTCCAGAGTTGTGCGAATTGATGTTTGTTAGTACTGTTACTAAAGTGCCTTTTTTACTTAGTGTTTTTGACCTGTTTGTCAAAAAAGAAGTGGCAAAAATATTTTTGTTCTTTTTTATATTTGACTAATTATGAAAAAATAGATACCTATTTATTTAAAAAAAAAATGTAGAAAATGTTATATGTTATAATAAAATACTTGCTTCTGCTATAGACTTAATATTTTGTTCTATTAATATAATTTTCCTTCTAAGTAGTTGCATTTAACTGTCTTCTTTTGTGATCATACAATACATTTTTTTTGCAATGTGGAAAGGGGGTGATACTTTAATTAATTTCTGAAAACTTAGCTTGCCTATTTTAAGTTAAAATTAATAAAGCATTTTCTAAAGTGTTCGATATTGTTGAAAGTATAATAGTGATTTACTTGAACGGCAACACTTAATGTTTATTCTCCCATTCTAAAATGTACTTTTTACAGTTATTTAAATTTATAACAAGGAAATACACTTAGGTTTAGATTCTATATGGTATAAACATAAACCTGCTTCCTAGTTAGAAATCCATCACATTACTTTGACATGTCCATTTCACTAGTGGAGTGTGAGCTCACAGCTTTGTTATTTCTAAGTTATTACAGTACTATCATTAGTTTATGTGTATATTTTTTTCTTTTAAATTGCTCATAAAACTTTTAAATACAAATATGGTGAGGAGGGGGTTAAAGTTTGTCATTATTAGCTAAATAAAATCATAGTTCTCATGAATCATGGGTATTTTAGGTAATTTTTTATGTAAAGCAAAAGACATCCAGGTTAATAGAAACATACTCTGCACAATAATTTTTTGATTAAGTTTATATTTAAAAAGATAACCAATTACATAAAAATGCTTCTGAATTCATTATGTATCTCTATTTTAATCAGGCAATTCCAACAATGGAACATTGGTGTTAATCACTTGATCTTATAATTTAAAACTTAAGGATTAAATATGTTGACTGAAAATTTTTAAAATAAAGCTTCAAAATAAAATTATCACATGATTTAAAAAAAAAAATCAAGTATTAATATATTTATTAAATGTCACAGCTTATGAAAAAGGATGCATATGAATGAGAATTTTTTTTATTAATCTCAAAAATGTAAAAAGTTTTCTTACAAAATTTTTCCCAAATTATTAAAATATATGCTAAAAAACATAGATTTGCTTAGGAAATCATGAATATATTCATTCACATATAGAGTGATTAATTCAAAAATTACTGCAGAGATTAAATTTAACCAAAATGAAAAGTAAATCTAAATTCTGGAAACTGAATATTCAACAATGGTTATTGTTCTAGTGAATACAGCAGTGGTTAAAGAGTAAGGTTTCTCTGTAATAAAAAAAAAACAATTGCTTCTTATCCTGTAAATTTTATTTACTTGAATCAAATTTTACTGCAATAAATAAAACTGATTCAAGAGCATGTATGTAAAAATTTCTCATAGCATCAATTATTTGAGTGTAATCTTTCATAGAGAGCCAGTGGCCGCAGTAGCCTAGTGGTCATGGTTTCAGACTCGAGGTCGGTGGTTTTCGTTCGGTCGCGAGTTCGATCCTTGGCCGCTAAAGACCTGCCGTGTGGCCGGGCCTAATTCACTTTAAATCTGTCGGAGCCCAAAGTACTCCCGCTGGTGTGGTGTGGAAGCTAGAAGAGGGAGTGCCAGCTCAGGTGTCATCCTCGTCACTTGACCAAGGTTCGAAATTACGAGGTGCACAAAGTGCTCTGAGAAGGGGTAGGAGCAAAGCGAGATGGCTTCCGTGGAAGTCGCCCACCCGCGTTCAAGCTGATCCTGGTGTTAGATTGGTATGATTTTAAAAAGAAAAATTAGAAGGTGGTGAAAGCCTTGAGACATCACTAGGAGTTTACTTGTTACTGTTTCATTGGGGATCCTTGAATGGTAGATGATTGTTGGGTTTTGATAATTATTTATGTAAGTGTCGTATTTTCTTGGTGATTTCCTTATCGTTTGTAATATTGATTCAATTTCAATTCGTCATGAACACAAAACATGGCTCACAAAATTTAAAAATTTAGTTACAAAATAGCAAGAGTCTTAAGACTCTTTCTGAGTGAATTTGGACAGAGAAGTAAAATTTGACAATTTATACCAACTTTAACTGGTTTAGTTTCAATATGTAATTTTTTTAAAAATTTTGATTAATACTATGCAACAATTTTCATCAAAGGGAAAATAATACTCGTTTATAATAGTCAACTAAAAAATTATGGACATCTTTTGTACTAAAACGATTTACTCAAATGAACTACTAGCTCTCCAGATGAATTCTATCCAATATAATATTCTTTGACAAGATTAAACGATAGCTTTATATTAGCATTGCTAACAAGGCAAGATAATTTTCAAAAATGATAGATGGATTTCAAGGTGCACATAAACTTTCCAGCTTTTAATCTAATCTGGTATATTTTTGAGCATTGCTTTGGGCTTAATCTTGCCCAGAACTTCGTGTTTTGATATTAAAGAAAATTTCAGTTTAAAATTAAAAAAAAAGATAATTGAAATATATATGTATAATATACGCACATTTAGTTTAATCAGAGAAAATTAAGGGTAGTAGTATGCCATTGGCAGGAGAGGATGTGTTTTAACTTATGCACCCAGACAATGAGGTAGCAGCATATTATGTCAGTGGCTGTAAGAAGAATTAAAATTAAATATGAAGGATATTTCAAGATCTTTTAATATTTGGATGGGGATAAAATTTAGAATATCTTGTAATGATCTGTTAATATTTCAGATTCTCGCAGAGAATTTTAATAGTTTTTTGCTATGTGGTTCTGATAGATGAGAAACTGCATTATATAGATCAAATTTCTCATGTAGCAATTAACATTTAAAGATTTGTCTGATATGGTTTTAGGACCTTTCTAGTTTACTGAAATGGGTTTTGATGCAAAACTTCAAGTTGGGCAGGCATATGTTAGAATGGATCAAGAATCAATGTAGATAAGCATTTTGTTTTTTCTAGTCATTTTCGAATCCTGAGCAATTAAGAGGTAAATTTGACAGGCGCTAGCGCGGAATTTCTTTGTAACATGTTGGAAGAAGGTGATTTTTTTTTTATCTGGTATCACACCAAGATACTTAATGTGCTGAGACCAAGAGTCATTTTGAATGAAGATATCTCGATTAATTCTTTTGGTATTGTTTGAAAAAAAATAAAGCTTCTCTTTTATCAGCATTAATTGCGATTTTCCATTTAAGAAACAGTCTATTTTTGAGCTTAAACTTGTGATTATTAAGTGCTCTTGCAATACGAACCGGGTCTGAGTGCTGCTCCAGAATTGCAGTATCATCTGCGTAGAAGTTGGTGATGGTATTAATGGATTTGGGAATGTCATTCACGAATAAATTGAAAAGGAATGATCCGAGGATCAAGCCTTGGGGGAACACAGATTTAATTTATTTGTTTAGTTAATGAATGATCATTATTTACTGGGTACACCTAACTCTTTTCTTTTTACACGATTTGGAAATAACATGGTTCCCCAATGTACTTTATCGATCAGTCGCGGGTTCGATCCTTGGCCGCTAAAGACCCGCCGTGTAGCCGGGGCTGATGCACGTTAAATATGTCGGGGCCCAAAGTACTCTCGTTGGCGTGGTGTGGAAGTTAGGAGAGGGGGTGCCAGCTCAGGTATTGACCGAGGTTCAAAATTACGAGGTCCTTCGCCAATAGCCCTCGTGGTGTTTCTGGTGCGACATTAATAATAATAATTAAAAAAAAAATAAATCCCCAATATACTTTTTACATGAATTTTTTGTTCTAACACGAATCTCAAATTTTTTTCCCCAAATATTAAAATGTTTTTACTGCCTAATACCTCCTCTTTGGTTTAGCCACTCGATCAGGGTATTATAGCAGCATTTAAAATGTATTACATAAAGCAAACGTTTAAATATATTTTAGATTCAGTGGAAGAAAGATATTTGACTGTTGTGGAAGCATGGAGATAGCTTACGATTATGGATTATATTGCACATGCTTCTTTTATCATCAAACAGTTCGGCCAATCGACCTTAAATGCTCTTGTTGGAAAAATATTTTGCCAGCATGCGTCAGAAGTAGAAGTTTCGTTGCACAAAAATCAGCTGTGTGTTCCGAAATTATAACTCTATCAAATGCAATTGGTGGCGAAGGTTTGAACAACATGCAAACGGCTGGCATCAAAGAATTGATGCTAGAAAGCCCTTTCGATGAGGACGATTTGATCGAATTTATAACAGTTTATGATAATAAAGGAGTCGATAATGACGAAGTCGAAGGTGAAGTTCAGCTATTAAGAGCTGATTTAATTCGCGAGGGATTGAAATTTGCTACAAGTATGGAACACAAGATTTTCTTACTGGTGTTCCTGACGCAGGCGAGCATTAAAATTTCAACGTAATCTTAACTTTTGTGTAGTAGGAGATCAAGAATTATACAAACAACTCGAGAGAGTGAAACAAAAAGAAAAAAGCAGCCGCTAATAAAAGACTTCGTAAAAAAAAATTGAGGCCGTCAATAACGATTGAATCAAAGCCGGCAGTTGTACTAGACACCTACACGCACACCAAGTGAAATACATAAAAATGTTGTAAAAACAAACGGTTACTCTTTTAAATTGATCACCCAGTATAAGAGGTTAGAGATTTTTTTTCTCGAAAAAGAAACTTCTAAATACAGTTGTATCTTTCATATTTCATTCATTAATTGAATTTAAAAATACATTCTTTGCATTAGAATTCATATACGTTTGGGTTTTTTTTTACAACGTTTTTATGTATTTCACTTGATAAGAGTCTGTGTGTGTATCAGTGTGTCATCAAATATTCGATCGTTAATTTAACCAACTTCCCCTCAAGTTAGAGCTCTGGTAATCGTTCTTACTCGCCTTACAATGCAATATTTAGACATTTGCGGTAAGTTTTAAATAATATTTCAATATTTTTTTTTTAATAACATAGTTTAGCCCAACCACTTGGCACGATTTCAAAAATTACCCAACTTTGCGATTTTTTTTGGCTGAACGTAAAGTCCGCGAAGTGGACCAGGGTAGCCACATTTGGCAAAATACCACCAAATAATTTTTTTTTAATTAACTTTATCTACATATAAAAACGTTGGTTTTTCATCTCAAATTATTTAAAATTTTACAACACTTATAGAAGATTATTTTAAATGCCGTTAAAGAAACCAAAATATTAAGAGAAATTTTATGCTCCGGAATAGAGGATTATTATTTACGTTCAAAAGGATACATATGTTAACTATAATTCCTTTTCAAATAGAAATTACAATTTTATAAGTTAGAACATTTGGTAAAGGGTGGTTATAATTAAAGTGACACTATTTAGAGCCCGTCAGATTTTGATGAAACTCTGTATATACGTTACATGGACCATGGAGAAAAGATTTTTTCAATAAAAATAATTCAAATTTTGACCACCAGATAGCGCATTTCAGAAATTCTTTATGCAAATGAGTCAAACATATAAAGAGTCTTGCTGTCAAATCCAGAAATCCTTTCTGCGTGCCTTTGTCATCGTTAATTATACGCTTACAAAAGAAAGATCGAGCTTTATTGATTAAATTGTTTTATCAGAAAGGCAGCAATAGCTTAGTCGCACAGCGTAAATATCGTGGTTCGAAGGAATTGTAAAAAGAGCTCTTGTTTAAGAATGGTTTGAAGAAGATGATTATGAAATTTGAAGAGACTGGAGTGTACTGCCAGGAAGAGGGCGGAAATCGGTTACGAATGAAATTATCGAAGTCGCTACAGCTGTGGTTGAAAGAGCCTCTAGTTCCAGCAAGTACTCGATCAGTGTGAAGCGAGTTGGAGATTCGTGGTCGACAGTACGAAAAATTCATTTTAAAATGGTATACGTATGAGATTCACGTAGTGCAAATGCTGCAACCTAAGACCATTAGACACGCCCTGATTTTGCTTGATTTTTTGGCGAGAACGGATGTTGATGCGAGGCCTTGGGAAAATTCTTTGGTCAAGATGAGGCGCACTTTTCTTCAGATGGAACTGTGAATAATCAAAATTGCCGCATATCGTGTGTTTCACCTCCTAATGTTTTGCATCAGCAACCACTGCATTCAGATTATTACATGGTAGATATTTATTGGTAAAGAAGATGACTGGAGAGCAACTTAGACGATATTTTTCGGAAAACAAGATAGTTTAAAAAATGTTGAATGTCCAGAAAAATAGTGTATTACTACGCAGATTTTTTCAAATCTTTCTACGCAAATCTTCAACTCCGTAAAGTAAAGACTC
Source organism: Nephila pilipes (assembly GCA_019974015.1). Lineage (NCBI taxonomy): Eukaryota > Metazoa > Arthropoda > Arachnida > Araneae > Nephilidae > Nephila > Nephila pilipes. The sequence continues at coordinate 525,452 of BMAW01060826.1, forward strand.
TCCAAACACTTCAATTATTACAAAGTGATGATTTTTCATAATACAGGATTATTAAAAATGATTAATACGAATTCAAAATTCCATATCTTCATAAATAAATGACACAGTATTATAAGTAATACGTGAATGCCAAGGGAAAATATAGAAGTTTTTTTTACAATTGTTCGATATAACTTCCTTTAGTTACACGCATAATGTCAATTCGATATGCAGAATCCTGCCAAACACGTTGTAAAGTGCCAATGGTAATTGATTGTACAGCAGCATAAATCTGTTTAAATTCAAATAAATTTGTGGGTAATGGTGGTGCATATACAAACCTCTAAAGGAAGAAATCATATGGAGCCATATGAAGCGACCAGATGTGTAATATCATGTCGTCCATTGCGACCAATCCAACTGCGAAGAAGAGCTTCTAAGACATCTTTCGTGATACAACCTCACGAGGGCCAGTTATTGTGTTTACAATATAAAACTTCTACATTTTTTCATATATTCCTTATCATTCTGTATTTATTTTTGAAAATATAGAATTCTGAAATCGGATGAATATTTTTGAATAACCATGTATTTATTTATAGACGTGAACACTTGCACAGAAATAGTAAAATGTTTCATTTATTAGCAAACTTTTTACAGAGTTGGTTAAATTTTGTACTGTTACAGTGATTGTAATTGTTTCTTCTGAGATATTACAAGTATTTCATCATGCTGGAATTCGAAATTAATGCTTCCAATCAGTAAAGTTATTCGCAAATGGTACTCTGAAAATAGTGATAAGTACTTTCATATACAGATATAAATCTCCGCATATATATTATTTTAATTGGTCGTATTTATCTTTCGAATGATATTTATAAAATTGGGTTGGATCCATTTCTTTAAACTCCATTGTCAAGATATCGCTATTTTGCAAATCATTCATTTCTAATTGAAAGTTTGACAGAGAGTTCCTCAAATGTACAACAAAATGGAATTTAAAATATAGAAATGTCTTTAGCAAGCATCAAGATTCAAAATGAAACGAAGTTTGCAGTTGGGCTCTGCCCACCGATCTATTATACAGTATGTCTGAAGTTTATTAAAAAAGTGGTACTAAACAATTTGCATCTAGATTTGAAAATGTATGGGAGAAAAAAAATTAACGAGTTAAAAATTTAAAATCAAAAGTTGCAAGATATTTTAGTTCTTATTAATGTCACACTAGAAGCAACACGAGGGCTATCGGCGACGGACCTCGTAATTTTGAACCTCGATCAAGTGACCAGGACGACATCTGAGCCGGCACCCCCTCTCCTTACTTCCACACCACGCCATCAGGACTTTGTCCCCGACAGATTTAACATGCATCAGCACCGGCGGGTCTTCAGTGGCATCAAAGCTCGAACCCGTTACTCAACGAAAACCGCCAGCCACTAGGCTACCGCCTATTACTAGGTCACATGTGCACCAATAAGTACTTTACACACAAACTGCAAAGCGAAAACAGAGACGTGTCTAATAAGCAGGAATGATTTTCCATTCTATTTTATAAACTACTTTTAAACTAGGCTCAAAAATATTTTGAATCAACAAGATTGAAAATAAATACCAGGAAAAAAAAAATCAAACAGTAAGTGAAAGATGTGACGGCATCGTAGGGCGAGTGAAGTAGAGGTTTATGGTGCAAGAGCCAAATTTGGCTATGCTGTGGCAATATGTATCTGTAACTTAAACATTGGGGGGGGGGAGTTGACAAGAAGGAGGAGCAAAGATAGAGAAAGATCGCAAAAGTATCCCGTGGGCCAATCATTCGTGTTTGCGAAAGACAGTATATCCCATGGGGAAGATAAAAGATCATTAGATTACCTCAGTGTCCTGATTCTTGTACTTAACCTAATGAAGGTAAGCCCCTGAAGGGGATGCACTACAGACATAGCTTCTCAAAGATTTTTCTCATAATGTATTAATTGATCATAGCTTTTTATTACTGCTTATACTTTCAGCTGCAATCTAGATTGCACATCAATAAATTTTTAGTAGCTTACAATTGAAAAAAATACCGTTAATGAACTCCTTCAATGTATTGTTCTTCACAGAAATCAAGTGAACCTGTTGCCAGTCACTGAAGAAAATAGAAACTCGTAGCAAGTAACCGCAGCCTTACAATGCTACTGATTGATAAGATTTTCATTACATCTTTACAGGATTAATCAATTATCACATAAGAATTCAGACTCCAAATGGTGATGTTTCCACTGTTTTGAACTGTAAGTTTACACCTATGGTTTAAGTATTTCATATCTCATGTGTAGTTATTGTTGATTGAGCTATCTTTTATATCTGAGAGATCCTTTTATTGAACCCCATGTGATCATAACTACTATTTTCTTGATTTTACATTATTTAACTTTTTAGAAAAAAATTCTACCTTGTTAAAAGCAAGGCATAACTGATTACTGGCAGTGATATTGTTTTCAATTTTTATTATGAAAGAAATAAATTTCTAAGACTATATAAAATATTTGCGATGGTCATTTACAAATATACTTTAAGTGATAAATATTACTTATATAAGAAAACTATGCATATAAATATATAAAAGTAGTGTCAGTTAATTAAATAGTAAGTACAGCTGCTATTCTAATGTCTTACAGATGTTATTAGCCATTGAATTTTAAGTAGAATATGATAGTTATTTTTACACTTAAAAAATAAGATACTATTTCACAGTTACATTTCCACATATAAATGAATTTACTTCCATTGTACACATAGTTTTTCCACTAGTGTTTCAAAATTTTTTCATGAATAATTTTGCATTAAAGATATTTTTATGATGTTATTGTCCAAATTAATTTTTTATGGTTGTTCGTATACACTTTAAAAGTGCTTTTGTAAGGGTTATACCACAGTTTGAAAGTGAGAGTGAAAATAAGGTACAACATCAACATCTAGCTATGCTATTTGTAATTTAGACATAACAAAGGAAAAGGTATTAGTCAACAAGTTCGGTCGAAAATAAAGAAGGATCACTAAGTTATCCTGCGGGCATATCACTCATCTTAACAAAGACAGTAAATCCCATGGAAAAGAAAAGGATTTCTAGGGTATTTTAGAGTCGCACACAATTCCTATTCTTACTAAAGAAGATAAGCCTAAGAGAGGTACCTCAGTCTTACAACCATTGCCAAGGATGATTTATTTAGTAGGAAAATTCATCACAAAGTTTTACAATTTGTGACACAATAAAAGGCACAGTTTTTCATCAAAACCATTTATTCAAGTGAATGTGATAAAATCTTAAATAAGTATCACAATATATATATATATATGTATGTATGTATGGCTGGATAATATATATATATAGCATTCTCAGCTTCATTTGTGGCAAGATTATGGAAAACATACTCAACACTTTCACATACATTTAACATAAGAACTGTCATCATTACAGTATGTTAAAACTAATAGCTAAAACTTATTGTGATTAGAAATGTCAATATTATAACTCGTGATATCAGCTTTCTTTATCCAAAAATTCAACATTTACTTCAGTTCAAGTGTGAGTGATAAACTTATAGAGGAGCAATATATTCAATTTAAGCTCTCAATTTCCATACTTAAATATTCACATAACAAATTAAATATATAAATATCTTCCAAAAATTACACAGAGAGCTTAACTGGAAAGCTCGAGATAAAAACAAATGTTATTTATACAAATAATGCAATCAACAAATTTAAGTTCCTGTAGGACATTAGTCTGTAAGTAGTATTTGAGTGGCAACTTGTTCAACCATTTTTTAAATAAAAAATGAGTCTTATTTACATAAAATTCACAGATATAAATTGAAACAAATTAGTAAACAATATTCTAATGAAATGCATATGGAAAAAAAAGATACTAAATATTGATCAGAGTTTTCACTGAAAGGAATTTTCAAACTTAAAATGATTTTTAATTTATATAATATTAAAAATGTGTCAGACATTTTTAAATGAACAACCAAAATTCAATTGAGGTGTCTTGCAGTTCAAATGAATCAACTAATTCAATTTCAATATATCAGATTTTTAAAAATTACAAAAGAATTTTTTATAATACTTTTTTCACTACTAAAATGTATAGCTTTTAATGTTATGTGTTTGTACTAATTATGAGCAAAAATTTAAGAATTTATATTTTCTTTTCTTTAAAAATACAAATTTTTTAAAATGGTTAAAATTACACATTTTGAAAAGGAAATTTTTTTAAAGAAAAAGTATAGAGAGGGGGAAAAACAATTCTCAGTGAAAGACAATGGTGGAAAAAAAAAAGGTAACACTATAATACCAAAAGTAATCGGGAATATTTATATCTATCAATAGTCAATTAAATATTTTAAATTCATAAGAAAACGGTAATAGTCATTATTTAAATTAAAAAAATAAATAATAATGAGCACAGTTGAATACCATATATATAAAAAATGCTCAATAGAAAATATATATATATATATAAAAAAAACCAATTAGATTTGATCAGTGGAAACCCTGATACTAAACATTTAATGCAATTATTTAAAAACACGATTCCGATTGTCAAGTTTATAAATTTAAATTGCTTTTGTAATGATGGATATGGGTTGCAATGTCTTCATTTTTCATGGTTATTGATAAATATTTTGCAATTTGATTTTAGACTTTTAAAAACTAAGTATGATGAGCTGACATGTATTTCACTGTACATTATATATACAATAGTTTTTTCGTATTCATGTTCTCTAAGTTAATATTCGTTTCATAAAGATATTTAACAAAACTGATAAATTTCAAACTAGTATTTAATTTTAAAAAATACTATGTGTTTTGATTACATTTAACTATTTTAACAGACATGAGCTATTTCTCATTTTACAATTTCTTTTTGCAAGAAGGTAAAAGTTGGAAACCACTAGTAACTGCACATTTAATAATCCACAGTTGCTCCTTTACAATCTGTTTTAAATTAAAAAATTTCCTAAATAGCAAAGTGCATGTGAATTTTGTTTTAAAAAAAGTATAAAATTTTATAAAATATATATATAGATAACACAAAAAATATTATCACATACATAATGTGTATGGAGAGAGAAGTATAAAAAACAAAACTAAATATTTTACTATAATATTAAACTATTATTCATGTAAATTGTATACTATGCATTCTAAAAAAAATGTTCCTCAATATATATACATATTATATTTATATTAATTATATAATCATATTTAAATAATTATGATGCAATTTTCTTTTACCTTTTATAAAAATAATATACTTGTTCAAATTTTTATAGACAATGCCAGTTTTCTTTAAACTAAGAAACAAGTGGTCAGAGAATCTGAAAAATATACTTTAAAATTCGAAATAACTATTAATAATCTTTTCAAAGTCTCTCCATTAGGAAATCATCTAATTTTAATTTTATTGCAATACAAGTAATTCTTGTTAAAATGGTTAATAGATAATGCACCCATCCTACACCTAATATTTAAATTTGTCTTTTCAAATCTATTGAAGTCAAAATATGGAATTTGTTTAAGTAATGTAATTCAATTCACAATCCACATACATACTCAAATTTTGAAAGCCTTAATAAAATAAATTTTCAAAAGACAACACATAAAAATATATTCAAAAGCTAAACTAGGTTTTTAAGAAATTGCACAGATTGCTCCTTTTCAATAAAGGTGCAGTTTTGTAAAATGAATAAAGATACACTAACATTATAATTAAAATATTATACATACATACATTGCAAACATACATTGATGCATGCACTTAAAATAAAAATTGTGTCAACTTATCAAACATATAATACAAATTACATTCTATATTTTTTTTTACACACAAGCAATTTTATACATATAAAATATCATTTGGCAGTGACTGTAATATACTGCTTAGCATTGCCCCCCCCCGGGGGGGGGGGGGGGGGGGGGGGGGGGGGTTTGGAGGGGGGGAAAAAATGAACAACAAAAGATTCCACATACAAATAACTTTATGAGCTATTAATAAATAAGAACTATTAACAACTTTTTTTGTGATATGTGTTCATAATAAATTTTATTTTGAAATAACTTTTTGATTCATTAAAAATAAATTTTTTAAAACCAGGATAGTGAAGATTAATTATTTGGGTGAAAGCTGTGATTTTTTTATCTCTTAATTTTTTTTTAATTATTTATATCCTGTGTACAATGTAATAATTCACAGTCAATAAATAAATTTATTAATATTTATAGAAAATATTTAAATTATAATTTGTACATATATAAATTATAAAACATCTAACAAAAAGTGAAAAAATGCTTCATCACGTGTTTTATTAGTTAATGAAATTCAGCCAAAATGATATATAAAAAAGTCGAAATAAATAAATACTTTTTCCACACAAATATGTAAAGAAAAATCAGTACAAAATTTTAAAAAAAATATACATTTTTGTACCACATAAATTTGCACTAAGATTCACATTACACTTTGCCAAACTACTCTGAATTACAGCTAAAAATAATTACACATTCATCACATTGCTTACATATATTTCATTAAAAATATTCCAAAAAATCCGAAATTTGTTATCAACAAACATCTAATTTTCATGCAGTAATTTCTATCATATAACTGTAATCGGAATAGATTTTTAAAATTTGATTACATTCAGATAGTGATTTTTTTTTTTTTTTTTTTGCTTTAGAAGGAGGATGACTACAAAGATAAAATCATCTTGGCATCTAATAAGGAACCTTAGAAATGTGCTAAGCTCATTAGAAGTAACACCACCAGTTAAATGGAAAGATATACAGATCGCAGAATATCGATGGTGACTAGTATTTGCCACAATATATGCATTGGGGGAAGGAAACAAAATGTGTTTCGCACCATTAAGTTTTCCAAAAAAGAAAACAAAAAACTACACAACAGTCACTCACAACTAGATAACCCATTTGGACTGTACAAATAATACAAATTGTCACAGCTTGTCTAAAATTCTCACACAGTAAGTGCAAAAAGTAATTTTTTTGCCACGCAATGAGATGACGAAGCACCATATCGTCATGGAGAGCTGCAAGGAAAAAAAAAACACAAACACTAATCATTTTCAAGATCATACATGAACATGTTCAGTGCGGCCACTGTGATGATTGAATATGGTGACAGTCCGAGTGTCTTCAAGACTACCAGCTGTGTTGACGCCATTACTTCCAAATGTAGCAGAGTCACTCAGTTCTCCATTAAAAGGGCGAAATGCGGTGAGATTGACATAAGTGGTAGAAGATGTTTTGGCAGCAGAGGCTGCAGCCACATTTCCAGAACTAGTCCTAGTGAATGATGCACTATTTCGTCCCAAGCTGCCCACATTACTACCACGTCCTACACTGCTTGTGGCACTAGTACGACCAGTACTTCTAGCTGTATCACTAGCAGCATCACCTGAATGGCTGCCTGAGCGAGAACCACTCTGATTACTCGAATGACTTCCCCGACCTACAAAAAATAAATTAAGAAAAAACATTTATGTTTCAAATAGGAAAATTTTTAATCTGTACAAAAATAATTAATTGAATCATTGATATATATGATGAAAAAAATACAACCTTACTGATACTTAAATGCATAACTTTTATTTAGTCTAGTTGAGTTGTCTCAATCTTTGTTTTAAGGCTGATCATCATACAATAAAAAATATGTTACTAAGATTTCTATGATAAATGAAAATTTGAGATTTAGGCTGTTTCAAATATATTTTTTTTCAGTTTGTAGCCAGATGTTTAGACAAAAATGGGAGAAAAATTTAAATTCAAAAATTGATTTAGAGTATTTAAAGATTTACTTGTTTTTTAGACATTTAACCATTGATTGACGTATTATGGTTTGTAGCATTATGAGATTCATTAATTGAAAAGGCTCAGCTCATATTCTGGAAAATAGTCCATTAATCATAAATAATTGTGTAATAAAAGTTTACCTCTAGGTGGTGCACTATCAACAACAGAGGCAGGTCCCACTGTTCCAGAATCTCGAATGATTCCATCATCACTGCAACGAGCTGTGCCACCACTGGAACAACCTTCCCCACATCTAGTACGCAACCTAATTGCATAAGCACTAAATTAGATAACTTGAGGCCTATTTATGAATTTTTCAAAATCAAAATGCCATCAGTCTAGATCGGTTGAGCAAAAATATTATAAATATTATATAATAATGGGTTTAATCATATAAAGACATTGTTTTTGATGAGTTTCTAGGTTTAAATATACTATGCATCATATGTTGAAGGAAGAAAATATAATACTGTAAGAGTGCACACACAATACAAGTTCTATATTAAAGAATGAAGCACTTTGCTTTTATTTTTCATTTAATATCAGAATTACATTTTTTTTTTGAAAAATTTCAAGATTTATAACACTAAAAAACATAAAACTATTGATAATTTTTTTTTTAAATACCTGATTATACATTTTTAAACCTGATTATACATTACTAGTGTTTAACACTTTATAAATATTATAAAAATGGAGTGTGTTGAAATCAGCATTTTTAAAATACATATTAATGTTTATTAAATAAAAGGAAAATATTTCTGAGTACATTCACAATTACTTAGAAGCTGCATGAGAATGATTGGTAATACAATTTGTAATTCTGAACCACAATCAAGTGATAAAAACAAGATGGGAAGCCTGACTTTTATATCATATCTATATAAGGACTGAGAGCCTTGACAAATTTAACATGCATCAGCCTTGTTAGACAACAGGTCTTAAGTGGAATCGGGACTTGATCATGTAACTCGACTTCAACACCAGGTCACTAGCTTGATGACAAGACTACTCAGATATAGAAACCTCAATAGTTCAGGAAATTTATAAAGAAGTTGATAGGTATAAAGAAGGTGGGGAGAGTACTTTTCTTTAATCCATAAAAATTTAATTACAAATGTATCATTTCTTTACTTTACACTCGCCATTTGTGTGTAAGTTACCCCTCAACCAGATTTCTGGAAAATCATTACACAGAGTACTCCTTAAAATTTCAGATAACAATTCCAAAATTTTTATTTTAAGTAAGAATTAAAAACAAATATTTTTACAATATGTTTGCATATTGCTAGTCAATCAAGAAGCAAATAATATATATATATAATAATAAAACAATTTAAATAAAACACATTAGAATTCTAAAATAAATTTTCAAAGTAAGGTGCAAAATTATACTAACCTGTTCCAGAAATTGATAATATATGTCTTGAACAAGCTAATGCTAACTGGACGACCAAGAATAGAAGTCAGCAGATCACTTGTTTCAGCATAAGATGTAGTAAGAGGAGATACATAAATGGGATAGCCAATTGGTTGATCACACGAAGAGTTTATAATGTTACGTAAAGCTTGTTTTGCATTTTGTATACTTCCTCTTTCTGGGTTACGATTTCTCAAGTACACAAGCTCTTGTTGCTGACCAGCCCACAAGCCACGGACGCATTCTCGATTTATCTAAAGGAAACAAATATATTTTTGACATTCACAACTTTTTTTCTAAACAATTACAAGCATGAATAATATAATCAAGCTCAAGAAGTTTTAGGGGAAAAAAAAAAAACAATACCTTAATAACTCTAAAGCTTAGGAATCTTTTATTCAACATGATTATTTTATATTCATCACACCCATCTTCAAAAATGTGCCTTGAAGGGAAAAAATACATTTAAATGAAATTTCATAATTTTAATACAGTTACACATGGTCAGTTATGAAAGTCAATAAAATAAAATATAATTAATAAAACACTATTGGAAAAAAATTATAGCTTTTTTTTTCTTTATAACAATCCATATTTAAATATTAAAATATTTAAGGCTCATTTACTATTAAATAAGAATTTTTAAAAAAATCATTATAAGTAATTAATAATATTTTGAATTTCTGAATTTTTAAGCCTATAATTGTATAAAATACTGATATGTATCTAAATTTACACAAAATGCATTATATTCCATACAACTGTATTTGTTTAATAGCTAAATTACATAGGCATTATTGACAAAAAATTTAGTGAAAAGCTTAATATGCTTGCCAATTTTTAAAATTATATAAGATCTTAAGTCTGCTTTTAATTCCTTTTCCTTTATTTTATATTATATTATTATAATTAATTTTTAATTTAGTTCTGCTTTTAGTAAGTTTTAATAAAATCTACTGCTTCACAAGAGTTCAAACATTGCTTTAAATAGTATAAATTTTCACTAGTATAACATGTTAGATCTAATAATTTTTCTTAGAAGTCTTTTACCTTAAACATATGACTTCAGAGCTACTCCAGTTTTCATAATTCCAAAACAAATTGTCAATGGAAATTTTAAGGAATAATTTAATATAAAACATAAAAGCTCCATTATTCAACATGATAGATTTTAATATAATTTAGTCATATCTTAAAATTATGATTTATCAGTCAAAATGCTTATGATTTATTATCAGTAGATTACAGTGAAAAATTCCAATAGCTGTTTTATATCCAGCAAAAAAAAATTTCTTAGTTTTAAATACTTAATGTTATTTATCTAACTCACGAGTCATTTTTACAATGATAGAGCGATGTTATTATTTTGTGCACAGCTTGATGAATCTAAAACACATGATTGTACAAACTAAAAAGAATACTCAAATAATCTTTTTAATGCTAGTTTCTTATAAATGAAACCAATAAATCGAATTGACATGAAAGTAATAAAAATGGCAAATAAAATTTATATAATTGCACATTTTTAGCCTTTATTGTTAATACTAAATAAGTTGATTTACTGCAAATCATCTTTTAAATATACTTAAGTTGTTACTCGTTAAGCAACTGTTACAAAACTCCAATTTTTTACTAATTATACATACAAATTTATAAATCATAAAGGTTAAATCATTTCTAAAATCAAAATGTTATAAGATATGAAATTTGATGAGAATATTCTAATTTACCTTAAGGCTAATAGAGAAGGAACACTAGACAGAACTGCATTTCTCCAAATAGGATCTGCTTCATGTGTGATGACAATAGTTTTCTGATACACAGTGATGGCATCATATAAAGCAGCATGTTCCTGATATTCATCAGCAGACATAAAGTGATCCTAGCACAAATGAATATAGAGAGTATATAAGTAACAATTATTTGGGATAATTGGTAACATGAAATGTTAACACGTCTTGTCTTGATACCATTAATATTTAAGTAAAATTTAATACATGGGATAACATGCGTTTCTAACAAAATAAGTTCTATCATCTTGAAGATCAGCATTCCAGGCATGAAGTGCAATTTTGGGATTGAACACTCTGAAATGGAGTATCACCACTGGCCCAAGCATTTAAAGTAGTTAAGCCTAATTTAACAAAATCTGCATTTCATAAAATGACTGCAATTTTACAAGTTATATATATATAACTTATTACATATATATATAAAGAAATTTTGCTGCATGTAGTATAGTTCAAAACAAGGAACGACACACAGTCCTACATTGCATATTTTGCACTCATAATACAATGTTTGCTTTCGCTTTTCCATGTTTTTAGCACACTTGGCTCACCTTCTTCTACCTTTATTACCTTTTCCGTTAATTTTTGGAAACTGTCTTCCAGATTAACTTAGTCTGTCTTCAGAATAGTTGAATGTCAGGGTTTTTTTTGAACAAATTGGGCAAGTTTCTGGGTTTTGAGAACTCTTCTATTGTCTGATGAACAACTTTGGATTTAAATTCCAAAGCAGATATTTTCTCGCCTTTTACTTTAGAATAAATTATTTTTGCATTTATAAGAGCTATACTTAAAATTTCAAAAGCAATTTTTTATACTATTTCACTGTTTTTCTAAATGCTGGATAATGATGAATTACAAAATCGACAGTGTCAACACTCAAAATGTCCTTTTATACCTATTGGAACAATAGCATTATCATAAATGGTTGATAACATCAACACATTTTTCTTTTTGTCCTTAAATGCAAATAAATTCACTGAATTTTTTTCTTCAAAACTATGGTTTCATCATTCTTAACATCAAGAACAACTTTTGGCATTTCTTTTTTGTGCCTCATGACAGTCTCACATGCTTGTGTTGTTTTCAAGAAGGTAAAAAGCTACGTACTGTGATACAAAAAAAAAAAAAAAAAAAAATCCAAGTATAAATTATATTTTTTACAACATACTCACCATAGACTAATAGTTTCTAAACTCTCTGTAGTATATATATACAACAGTTAAATATATAACCCATCAGCGATTTACATAATTTATATATTTCAATTCCAAACCTCCATCTTTTTGAGGGTGTACAATGATGAAAACTTAGAGTTCCTTTCCATTAAAAGAGACTTTCATCAATACATATATTTTTTTCAAGTGTAAGCCCCAACTTGAACCTTTCTATTAATATGGTTAATAGAGGCTTAATTTTCTCATTTTTTTTTTTTTTTTGTTCCAGGTTTGGAACTGAAATGCAGGAATTGTTAAATTTCTAAAAATCTGTTCCTTGGCATAGCCATACTCAAAAATGGTGGAAAAACATATATTTAAATTTGGTTTCTAATTATATTCATTATAATTACTAATGCCAGAAAAATCATCAGTTCATCATATGCCACATTCAGGAAAAGCTTGACAGGGCAGCTAGTTCAGGGGCCAACTTCATTAGTATTCATTCATTTCAGAACAACTAACTGTAAGTTTAGGGCAAGCATGTAATGGTAACTCTTTTTCATAATTACAGTCTTCTGTATCTAAGGAAAATGAACATTTTGATTCATTGTAATTATTAATATCAATATCTTCACTAATCTCAGAATCACTTTCATTCATAATTTTACATATTTTACTCTCAGATAAGAATCTCATTATCTTGGCCATGGTTAATGAAAAGAAACCGAATATAATCCCATCACATATTTTGAAACTCTTATAAAACACATCCATAAATATTTCACTCTCCCCCCTGCAAATAATCAGCAGGATGGACTTCCTCATATTCTCCACACGAAAAGAGCAAAGAAATAAACAAGAATGTAGGTTTCCTTTTAACTACCATGCACACTTTTAAAGAGCCATGATTTTAACTTTTTTACACCAATAAATCTATCAAATGTACATATACACAAAATGCAAATGTACATGTCAACAAAAATGCTCAACAGATAAAGAAACAAACTGTTCTTTGTTTATGCAAACCGATTTTAAAGGAAGATGCAATAAGCAATGCCAGCTAACAAAAAAATAACATTTACACAAAATTCTACTATTCTGGATAAAAAAAAAAAAAGCTAGCATTCCCTTTTTTTTTTTTGAATACATATTAACAAAAAATAATATCTCACTTGATGCAATTTTAGAGCCATGCGAACACTAGGAGCAATGACTTTCCGCAAAAGGTCCATATCTTGAAAAACCCATTCGTCTCTTACAGAAGTAATGCGAAAATCTCCTTTGAACAAAGCATGGAGGCCATAAAGAAGAAAATCCACACTACAGATAAATTAATTAAATTTTTAATAAGAAAATAAATGTAACAATACAACATTTTACACAAAATCTGCATAAAAATTAGCTGAAAATGAAACACCAACAAAACGTGATTTTTTCAGTTGTTGCACTTGTTTTTATACTTATGTTTACAACAAACTTGTTATTGGAACCAATAATTAATTTCAAATGTTATGTATTAAGTTACTACAAAAACATATCTATATTTTTCTAGAAACAAAAATGTTAATTAACAAGTTTCTGGAAAAGGATACATAAAACTAAATGTTTTCATTACATAATTTCTGAAAATGGATTCTAAAATCTTATTTTAACAGTGAATAATTTAAAATGAGTTTTAATTTGAAATTTTATACAATTATATACTACAGAATTTAGATAGCTTTAAATTAAAAAATGTCAACTTAAAAAATATTCCGAATAGTTGGTATAAATATACAAATTAAATTAATTTTACACATTTTATTCAAATTTCACGAATTAAAAATAACTCAACTTCATCAAACACATCTCCTTACCTAGCAAAGGAATTGTGTGAAGCAGTTCCCAGAACACGCCTGGCAAGTAGACTAAGCCCAAAACACAGCGAAACCATAGCAGAATCTTTGGAGCTGCTCACTGTCTGTTTTAGAAAGGAAGAATATATCAGTATACATGTATGTACTAATAACACGTGTATCAAGCCCTATTGTGCAAGTCTTTGTTTGCATGTAGTAACAATGTTATATAACTTTCAAAAATAATAATGAAAGATGAACAGAAAATTTAAATTGCTTGCGAATTAGAATTCCAGTGCTAATTTCATATTAAAATCATTGTGTGATTATTATGTTTTCAAAGAGAATCAATTTTTGTCATGTGTTTCAACATATCGCTGGTTTCCATAGGAAAATTTTGATTAGCATTAATTTCTGACCTACTTTTCATTACTATTAAGTAGATATTAAGACCTTTGTTAACAATAGCTTATTTTGAAGGGATATCAGAGATGCTATGAAGTTACAGTAATTACATGCAAGGATGAGATATTGATTTTTTAAGTACTGCAGTGTTAAGCATACTGTCTTGCAACTTTCAAGGCCAGTTACTTAATAATCAATTTCTCTGTTAGAATATGATAGGTGTAGTGATTAGTAATCCAAAAGTATCAAGGTGAATAGTAATGGAAAGGTCAATAACAGCGGAAAAGCAGTTTCTTTTTGGGTGTCAATTACATAATATAATTTTTTACAAATTATACTTACATCGATAGTGGACTTCCAAACAGTCCATACAATCATTCGCTTGGTTTAGCAGTCAGGAGAACAAAATATTAAGAACTAACAACAGCAAACAAATCTCACATTGCACTGTCAAAACTAAATCAGAATCTGATTATATTTCCTACAATCCCATGCAATATCAAACTATTAGTGAGACACATCATCTTATTCATTTCTGATTACCAAATAAATCATTTCCAACAATAGGTATCTCAAACCAAGCTAGTTGCTTATGCACTTGATAAATTTACTTTCAGTAGACAATGAAATATTTTAAATTATACCAAGATGGAAAAATTTTCCATTATAAAAAACAAACTGGATGAGACAAGACATAAAATATTAGTACTTCATTTATTTCAAAATAGCATCATTAAAGAACATCAAAGAAAAGCAAGTTTTTTACATTCCAATACATATGAATAATTTTTTCAATCAATATTTTTAACAATTGCAGTGGGAAATCAAAAACTAATTTATAAAGCAAATTGCTGAGTTAATACATTTACATATTGAGAAGATTTAAGTTTTTGCTTACTATCAAATTACACTTAGTGCTTCAATATTTGCAAACCAACCAGGAATGATACATTTGATGAGATACCAAAAGAAAGTAATTTTGAAATACACATAAATAACACATATATTAAATTTACCTCAAAATAAATAAAACAAATTGTTTGGACATAAAGATATTAAACACACAAGAGGTAATATAAATGATTTTTCTTTAGGAAAATTCCTGTAATAAATGAGTGTGATTTAAGGATAAAAAGTATAAGAAAAACATGGAAATTACTTACTAAATTATTTTTAGAAATGCAGTATTGTATCCAATCTAAGTAAACATTACAGAAGCTGTTCCTTGAAACTCCTGAAGCTCTGAAATCATAATCTTCATCTACAGTCATGTTAAAGACAGGATCAAGATCAGCATAATTTTTATCTAGTGTGGGTCTGAGAGCTTCCTGTATGATTTCAGATTGCAACCATCGATCTAACTTTTCATTGCTTATGGTATAATAAATTACACTCTGAAAATATAAAATACTTGTATTGAAGAAATAAAAAATTAAGATAACAAACAGCTTTTGTATACATAATTTAATCAACAAAAAATATTGCTGCTTTATTATCTAAAATTAAAAAAAAAAAAAATTATGATTAAATTTAGGCATGGTCTTGTTATAATACTCATTAATACTTTAATTTAAAGATCTATCAATTTTTAAATTATTATTTTAAGTTAAAATTTTTAGATAATCAACAAGACATAAATTGAAATATCTTGAGAATCTATAATTCAATAACTCAACCTTAAATCTACTTTTGACAATGTGATAATTCAAATTTCATTTTAAATATCTTAAGAACTTATCTCAATTTTGTTGATATATACAAAATATATAAAATTTTCATACATTACACATATACACCAAAAAAAAAAAAAAAAAATTACCTTCACATAATATGTTATAAGAGCTTTCCTAAGATCAAATACTTGCAACATTGAAATGGCGCTATTATCAGAAATACTGTAACCTTCTATAACATATTTTGAGGTAGTTACTTCCCAGGCCAACCATCTTTGGTTGAAGGCTGCATTGACAGACAAAAGGTGGGGAAGATGGCCAGGTTCACAGCAACAGCAGCCTATTGAGTTTTCCACAAAATTAATATATTTGCAAACATACAAAGGAATTTTTTTTAAAAAAGCAATAATTTAAAGGTAACATCCATATAAAAGCAAGACATCATTAGAGAACTATTTCAACAATTATATCCAACAAACAGAAATGAAAATAATCAACATTTCAAAAATATGAATTTTGATATTTAAACAAGCACCCTTTCCCCCGAGTTTTTCTTGTTGATTTTATTGAAATTTTTATGGTGTACTACTTCATATTAAATTTGAAAGTCTAAAAATGACATTTATAATACACATTTTAAATTACACATTAGATGTAAATTTTTGTACATGTTATAAGTAAATCTGTTTATCTTTATGGTACTTCTGAATTTAAAATGTGTATAAAAATACACATTTTAAATACAAAAGTACTGTAAAGAAAAAAAAGATTTATATCTATTGAAGAACAAAGAAATAATATATAAAGTAGGAAACATTTTTTTTTTCCATGTCATGTTTTTCAGCAAATGGCTTTGTATCAGTAAATAAAGAGTGCACTTAGAATACATAAATATAATTTTTATAAGACAAACTAAATTACCTTCCCTAAAATTAATGTCATTCTGAGATAAATTCTGTAGTATTATAGTTTACAGAGTTTTATTGATATTTCAATTAACAAATTTAATATATTACTTTTAACTATTTATATTAAACATAATGCAAACATATAGTTATAAATATATTTTACCACCTACATAAAAGTTTTATTCTGAATACAGATATTAATCATACATACCATTATTCACAGGATAATTATTTATAAAGAGTAATCAGTTTTAATTTTATCATTAACTAACAGTGAAAAACTTCACTATTACATAATGAAAAAATTTAGCATGAAAAATTACACAATTAAAATGAAACGAAAATATATAAAATAATACCTTCATCTTCATCAACTCCTTCATTAATAGCTTCAACTTCTCTTTGCTGACAATAAGTTCCTGAAAGAATTTTGTTAAACATCACCATCAAAATTTAAAAACATTTTTAAAAATAAAAATTTAGAAATAAATTTAAAATTTAATCTTGAAAACACTATTTTTTTTCTCAGAAAAAATTAGAACAAAAACTAATATTAAAAAGATAAAAATAAAAGATTTATTTAAAGAAACATTTTAACATTCTTCACACTTTTCAAAAATGTATTTTAATTATGATTAATCTTCGCATTATTTCATTACCAAATACGTAAGTAAAACAAACATGATGACAACATCACTTGCTACATGAGGTAGGATTCAAAAGATCTTGGACTGAAACTATAACTTTACAAATGTTATCAATTAAAATGCTGAAACACTTTTCTTTGAACTCAGACAACAACACCCTTTGCAATTGCTTGTAAAGGTCATCAAAACACTTCTGGAATCCCTTTTTAACAATATCCTTTAATTCAGCTTGCAATACAGTTTTAAACTTCATTTAAGGATTCAAAATGACAACCTTGCAAATATCTTGCAACTCAGGAAATGGGCTGATAATAAGCTCATATGAGACAAGATCAAGCGATTAAAAAAAGAGAGAGAGAATGAAACTTAACAATTATTTACATTTTTACAAAAAAGTTGGAGACAAGGTAGGATGGTGAGCATGAGTGTGAAGACAGGCAAAAGCACCCATGACAGCCCTTAGTTAACTCTTCTCAAATGACTCGCACACACAATGCAAGATACCTACATTTAGCTCTTTGTTCAAAGTAAATCCTTCATGAACAAATTTCCAGTGCAGAATGTCCTGGATACCAATATATCTAACATGATCTTTCCTTTAGAGCGACCTAGGAGGAATTTTAGCTTCAGTGCGGTGACTTCCTAGTTAGCAATGCTCTCTTGGATAGCAGATTACATAAAGTCTTGTCTCCAGCGACAATTCGGCCAAATCAGGAAGGATTTTGTCAACAGTCAAAACTAAGTCTCTCACCATTTTGATTCTAATTGCTTTTTAGTCTTTCTTTAATTAACAAGCAGGGCATGATGTATTAACACACCCTAAGATCCTTAGTCAGGATCCATTAATTTATGGCTTTTGATATCACAACTGACTCTATTATATTTATTGTTTCTGCCTGTTCCTGCATTTAATCGCAGAAGCTTTTACAAAGTTTTTATTGGTTTGGGAAGTCTGCAAACGGTCAACATATTTGTCGTCATCAACAATTTTCCTGCTGTCTTTGAAACATTGATGCCATTCATAAGTGTGTTTTCATGATCATATATTTTTCTCCCTGCCATATACACGTTGCAACATTTCTTAAGTCTTTGTAATATTCTTACCCAGGCAAATACAAAATTTGATATGAATTATTTGCTCTACAAACACAATTTCTTTGGATTACTGGTAACTAAATGCATCAATCTACAAAATATGATGCTAAGACAAGCAATCAATCACATGACTTGGGTCAAACCATTTATGAAAGAGGAGGAGGAAGAATATATCAATACAAAAATGTTATCATAGTCACTCTTCTGTAAATACTTTAAATTATAAGCTCAGTCTGCGAGCTTTTGAATCCTGTAAGTAATTCAAATATTAATTACTTGTGGATTGGAAAAAATATTTAAATTTGTTTAATTTAATGTAGTATACAAAAATGGAATTTGACAATCTTAAAATAAATTTAAGCATTTCATTAATATATAATCAAGTAATTTAAAGTCTATATACATTTTAAAATGAAAGAATCCCACCTCGAAACTCCAGTCCTCGAACTTGAAAGGTAATTAATCCATTTCCCACTTCAATAATGTGGACCAAACAATTCAGATTTTCTGAGGCTAGAACAAAACAATCTCCTTGTTCTACTCTTCCCCACCTACCTAACACTACATCTCCATACAAGGAATGTTGTAGAGAGCGAGTTAAATGTTCATAAAATATGGAATTCAAGTTGTTGTCATCAGCACCTATAAAATAAAGTTGTAATAATTACTTAAGTTGAATAATCATAATTTAAATTGCTAGGATGTCTCCTTGCATATGTAGAAAAGCCAAACAAACACAAAAGAAGCAGCTTAATAAATTCAATAAACTTCTTTTTGGGTCTAGTGTAAAATTCTGTTTACTAATTTTACCAACCAAAAAATATTGTCAAACAATGCAATATTCTGCTAATAATAGAATGTGGGGGTAAAAATAGTTTTTGCTAATTTGCTCCTATGCTTGTTAACAATGTCAAACATGTTGTTTTATGTAACCTTGTTCAGCCATTATTTTAGTTAAGAGTCAAACAGCTACAATCATTAACTGTTATTTTTGTTTTTCCATCTAACATTTTGGAAATAATGATAAAAATTCGGGACCTGCCATCTATAGAACATATTGCATTACAGTATTTTCAAAGGTACAGAGTTCTGGTTTAAATAAAGTGTTCAAACAGATTAATTGATTGTTCATTAATTTTAGAAGAAATACGAGGACTATTGATGCCCAAGCTGGTATACCATTCTCCAATTTCAATACCACAGCAACATGTTGACTTGGAGCTTTTACAGATATAACATGCCTTTTCCCTTCTACAAAGTAGGTCTTTAGTGGCATCAGGACTCGAATCAATGACTAGATAAAAAAACACTATCCACAACCTTGCGACTAGATAATTTGGCTAATGAAGCCATTGCATAAACAGACACAATATAACAATATACTTGAAAATGGACAAACAATGGCATCGTAAAGTTAAAGTATTAATCGCAAGTTTTTGATAGAATTGCAACTACTCTTTATCAAGAAGGGAAAAAAAAAAAAAAACACTGAAGAAGGATCCAACATTTTTTTCAGCCTCATGAAAAGCTTGATCAGTTGTTTATTAAGAAATTATAAGATCAACAATGCATTTCTGAAGAAGAGATAATGTGCAAATTTTAAGCAGGAAATACTTTCTGTACTAATGTCAACTTTAAAAATTACTCTAAATCCTATTAAGACCTACTTATTTTTCTAAAAATTTAAAAAGGTGTCTGTTAAGAAATTATAAGACTACCTGAGAAAATGAGATTATTATACATCATATCAAAATGACTATAAAATGCATGTGTTAGCATTTCATGAGAAGCAAAGGTGCAAGTTTCGATTGTGTAATCTATAATTTATTAGAAGATTCTGTGAGATAAAAAATTATCTGAGGGTAAAGTGAGAAAAATTTTATTTTATAAGGGAAAAAGAAATATCTACAACAATAAAGGATTCTTAAACTGCCATTAACTAGTTAAATCAAAATAAAATGTCCTGGAAGAAAAAGGATTTTGAAAGTACAATGATGACTCAAATTTTTTTGAACATCAAATAAAAAGTATTTTGACTCTTAACATTTCAAACCTTTCAGCAGGGGGGGGGGGGCCCATCACAGATTGGAAGAGTCACGAATTAAATAACATTACCAAATTTATGAAAATGAAGAAAACATTGAAGTTATTGAAATGTCAAAAACAAAGACAGAAACGGGCTAAAAATATGTCTAGGAATAATAAGTGGAAACACATTTTCTGATAAAAAGAAATTTAACTTGATATTTCTGGTATCTACAAACATTATTGGCATTACTTGGAGAAGGAACCAAATGAATGTTTCAGTCAATAAATTAGAGGAGGACCAGTAATGGTTTGGGGAGCCGTTAATCATGATGGATTGTACAATTTACAGTGAAATGGAACATATGGACTCTGTACAATATCAAACTATGCTATATGATAATCTGAAACTGTTTGGGCCTTTATTAGATGGTGCTAACTAGATATTTTAGCAGAACAATATTTCTTGCCCTAAATCTAAAGGCACTAAAAGGGCTTAAAAAAGAAAAAAGTGTTTTGTCAAGGCTAAGTTGAAGTCCAGATCTGAACCCTGTGGAAAACTTTTGGGGCATATCATAATTCAAAATTTATGCTATTAATATACAATTTTTCTTAGCCCATGAACTGGAAGTGTCATAATGAGATAATATTTTTGAAATAAAACACCTGATCATTGCAATGAAAACAGTGTTTGAGGTTATCAAGAAAAATAAAGGATAAATATATTAATTTATATACATTTTAGACAAATATAATTTGTTAACAGTGATTTTTCATTTATTTCTAATACTTTTGTTAACTTAATCATTTATGACATTTAAAATTATTGAAACCTATATGTAATACATATGTTGTAAAATCACATTTTAATTCTTTAAATTACATTTGGAACCTTTATTTATCTCATAATAATCAAAATTAAAATGGCTTCATAATTTCTTAATAGACTATAAAATGAAGACTTAAGAACCATGAAATTCAAACCATAGTTATAACTTTGCTGATTTGAAGAATGGGACACATACACAAAAAAATTAAAGACTGTGGTGCACGGCCAAATAGTGTAATAAAAAACATTAGGGATAAACGAGCCACTACTTAAGACATACATAGATGAATTTAAGTGGTATCAGATTCCCAATGAAAATGACTCCTTCATTGCTAGCTTGAATAGAATTAAGAGAATTGGGATGGCCTAAATTATAGATACAAGTTCAACTAGGATTGCACCAACTTTCATTGGTCAACAGGAAAAGTCCACTACCCAATGGGATTTACACAAGTACCTTATTGTTGAATATAACAGAAAAGATGGGGGGGGGGAATTAATTTTCTTGCTTAATTTTAGGAAATAAATTTTAGGCACTGAATTTTAAATTGTGTTATTGAAGAGAAAATATAATAAATAATTCAGAATAAATAATATATAATTCAGAAGTTTCACAAAATAATTTTGGCAAAGATACACATCTAGTTAGAAAAAAAAAGGAGAGCATTATCTTCTTTATTAAAAAATATTTCATAAGCATACATGAACTTTTTTTTTTTTTTTTTTGAAAAAATACTTTTAATAAGTATTAAAAGCATGCTTAAAAATATTTGTTTTTACACCCTTAACTTTATAAGTCTCATCTTATAATTCTCAAAACTAAACATACTCCATTCACCACAAAGGAGAAAATACATAAAAAATACTTTTACATAAATAACAAAAGCAATACATTTTTATCACAAAAATTTCTAATTTCTTTAAATAATATTACACTTACTTCCTTGGAGATTTTAAAATTACGTTAATCTTTAAAAATCACAAGTTTTACTTACCCGGATTACATTCTAGTTGAGAAGACAGCCTAGTATTAGAATGGTCAACCCTCTTTGTGCTGCAAATACATGTGAATTTTTTTTTTTTTAAAACATTTGCTAAAAATATGTTATATCAATCAAACAGGAAGAATAAATACATACTTATAATCTCTTTCCCAGAACTTCACAGGACGAACATAAGATGTAAAAAAGATGGCACTACCTAGTATAGGACTAAGAGGAGTTGATAACACAGATGATATAGCAGCTTGTACAAACAGCATAGCAGAATCTTTTATACAGTTAAGTGCAAACACAATAAACAAGAAAATAAATTACCTATTGCAATATCAAATGTAATCTTAAAAGTATACTAAAATTTACGAAAAAATTAAATACAAATAGAAAAAAATAAATACAGACAAAGGACTCGGGGAGAAATTAAACATATTTGCATAATGTTTATACAGTACACACACTCAAACAAGGCTAAATGCAAATGTTTCAAATAGAATATAATGTGGACTTTTGGAATTTTTTACATGCCTCATAAAACATGAATCTAACAATCTTGATTAACATACAGTTCTTATTACTTCTAGATTTAGTTTATTTTAAAAGTTAATAGAATTTTCATAAACTAAAGTACGATTTACAAAAAACAACAATTATAATATATTTTTCTAATCTCATAATATAAGGTATGAAAGTAATTAAGACAACTAATTAAAAAACATCAATATGTCACTTAAAATAGTAAAAACTTATTATAAGCCTCTTCCAATTTCATTCATACAATTCGTGAATAGTATTTAATATATTTAGTATGGATGAATACTTAGAGAATATAAATGCTATGTAAAACAATTGCTTGTATAACTTTGACAGTAGTCTTTACATATACAAGTCTTCAAATAGAAATAACTTCAATAAGTTCAATATATGTTTTAATTCTCAAAAATATTAGGTATATCAATATTTTCAAATTTACTTATTCATAATCATAGCAGAAATATAAGAAGGATACGAGGCACACTGAATGGCTGAGCAAAAGCATGAAAAGCAGAACCCCAAGTGATCTGCCATGGCGCAATGTAAATTATAATGAATCTCACTTTTAACAGAAACTCGTAACACTGTAAAGAACCAAATATGTTATCAGTAACTATTAAAAAAAAAAAAAAACCATTAGTAATAACACATGTCATTTCTTTCTTTCTTTTTTTTTTTTTTAAAAAAAACAATATTTAATGTACCTAGAGGAGAGAATTTTAAGAAATGCAAAGGCATTCATATTTAATTAAAATTAAGGCAGAATCACTATTTTTATTTAAGAGAAAAAAAAAATCCTTAGACGGATTTTTTAAGAAACCTTTTGGAAGGATTTCTGCTGAAGCACATGAAGAATTATACAATTAACTTAGCTTTAGATACAGAAGAAAAACTTCTTTATAGAAGTTCAGAACATCTTTAAAATATTACAACTCTTTATTTATCAATAACAAACCAAATTTGATATAGATATAATTTTCATAATAGACATTCTCATTTGTACATTTACCCCATTTTATAGCACAAATAAATTCATCAATAATTAAATATGTTGATGATTAATCTTGTATAAAACATTTTAATGAAACTAATAAATTATTTTACAAAAAGTATAAATTTATTTTATGCTTAACATGAAAAATATTTTTATAAAAAGTTACTACATGATACTTAAAAACAAATTAAAAAAACTATTGAATGTTTACCTTACTAAATACAATAGAAAAAACAAAAAAGTTGATTAAAAAAGGTTCCTTGTAACCCTGGAAGTCAAAATTGAAAAAGAGTGTCATGAAAATTAACACAAGGTAATGGTGGGAAGAATCACAAAAGGCACTGCGCAGGCACTTGAAACTGCACACTACCACAACCAAAGAGCCTCCACTAAAATAAACACAAATGTTAAAACTGATAATTTTTAGAAATTAGTTTATTGATTACATAGCAAACATACATATCGTACAAATGTTGGTTTCATAGGAAAATTATTCATACAATTGCAAATGATTTAAATGACAACTTCTTACACATTTTATGAGTGAACATATTATGGCAAGTCATAAATAACTTCAAATGCAGCTAGGTAGTCTATTGTTCACTCCTACTAACTATAAAATAATGGGACAAATGAGTTTCTGCATTTGCTAAATTGATAAGGATTTAGTTTTCTGAGAACTGTTATAAATAGTGGTGCATATTATATCAAACTGTTGCCCCCCAACCAATTAAAACTGAGAGTGAAAAAAAAAAAGCATATTTGCCAAGTGATACTTAGGGAATTTAAACAAAGTAATTGCACTAAGATGACAACTGAAAGAATATGCAGTGTATACAGTGAAGGACTAACAAACGAATGGACAGTTAGAAATTAGCTAAGCAGATTTCGTTCTGGAAATATAACCTTAAAAAACGAACTGAGAGCCAAACATATTTCCATCCTCGACAACAACCTTTTAAATGCAATATTCAAACAAAATTCAAGTTAATCAATAAGAGATATAGCAGAAAGTTTGAGTGCACCACAAAAAACTATTTGCTGCCATCTGGAGAAATTAGGAAAAGTCAAATAAGTTAATACGGGAACCTCACAATCTCAGTGAAAGGAATAACGAAGCTCGAATTTCAATCACCACAAGTTTACTATCATGGGTGAAAATCAAGTCTTTTTTTAGACAGAATTACAACAGGTACCTTATGACAATATAGTCTGCAAAAGACAGTGGCTTGATAAGGATCAACTATCCCTGCTAGATCCAAAAGCAAACAGAAAAATATTTTATTGTACTTTTGGGAGGGGGGATTTTCAAGGTATAATTCATCACAAGTTGTTGAAGTCCAATTTAATGATTACTGTTGATTCATACGTTCAGCAGAAGCAAAAAGAGTGAAAGAAGAAACTCTATGAAAAGCATCTGCTTTCATCAATTGCAAAAATGTCATTCTTTAAGTGATTCAAGAACAAAATTCTGGAGCTTAGGAGGGTTTTTTATTACCACATCACCTTACTCTCCAGATTTGGCCCTAACGGATTACAAACTTTTCTGTAGCTCACAAAACTTTTTGAACAGAAAAACCATCAATACAGAAGAGAAAGGTATATCAAGTTATTAAAAAAATTTTTCAGTCCAAACAGAACACATTTTACAAAGAAGGATTTGATAAGATGCCAGAAAGATGGGAGAAGATTATACATAATAGTTGTGAATACATAATATAATTTTGTTATTAAATGAAAGCCAAATAAATATCTGAAATTTTTTTTTATCTATGACTTGACCTAGTGCATGCATACAAATTAGAAAGTAGATTTCACAGTAATTCAAAACATGTAACTTGTGGTTCATAAAAATTTTTCAAATCATCAAAAATTTCAAAAGACATAAAATTCTACATAGAAAAAATTTTAATGCATTGATTCAGAGTTATTAATAGGTATTCAGACACTACTTAATTTATTCATATACTAAATCTATTTAATTTATTATAATTAATTTTTAAAATGTTCTGTTTAACACTAATGAACTTATAACAAAACATGCAATAAGAAATATTCTAATTTGTTTTTCCTTTAAAGATTTTTTAAGAACTGACATAACATAACATCACACAACTGTAATTTTTGGTCAGCAATGCATTCTACTAATTATTTAATTTAAATAGATAAACTTTAAATTAATTTATTACAATTCAATCAATTTCTTTAAAGATAAAAATCAAGAAAGCAGAATAGCAATAAGCAATGTAACTTACTAAATTCCAAAATTTTTTATAATAAATGAGGAATCTGTTGTCAAGGCACTGAGAAAAAGCAAGGGATAAAGAGCATTTTTCTCAATAAACCATAACCACACTTGAACTTTTTCAAACCACATAATTTTAGCAGCTTCTACAAAACAAAATAGCAAAACATCATTATTACTAAGAAGCAGTCAACAATCCCCTTTTTTAATCAATGAATATAATCAAATTTCTTTTGGAATTAAAAATCATGCAAATTTTGTGGTCGTCTTTAAAGGACAGAAAAAAAAAAATGAAATTTATATAAATATATATTGAAGCCATTGTAAAAAGAAACAAATTACTCCTCAAAGTTATTACAATCCTGCAAAATCTCAACATTCATCATCTACGGCAGAGATTTTCAACCTGGTTCCCTGGAACTTTGACAGGGGGTTTGCTAGAGGCCACCACTAATTGCTTAATCCAAGCTCAAAAAAATTTTAGCAAAATTTTAATTTTAATAAAAGATCGAATTTTTAAAGGCAGTTTGCTAGTAAAAATGAATAATATAAATAAACATTTTATGGATAAAATAAAATCTTAAATTTCATAAAAGTCTTCAAATACATTGAGACATATTAGTTCAAATATTTGACAGGCGAAGAACCATCCCCTATTTTCAAGTATACAGTAAAGTTGATGCTACTCTTTTTCAGTTCAAATTTTGGGCAGATTGCATTTTGTAAGATAATATTGAATGCTTTCCTAATTCACATAATATTTTAATAGACAATAATGCTAATCCCTATAAAAAGATGAAAACTAGTTTGGTCCAACATTTATCAGATCTGCAAAAAATATTTCTTGAATATTTCTCTATTCAAAAGGAAAAATTATCTTGGATCCAAAATCCTTCTCAAGACCATGTCACATCCGAACTCCCAACAAAAGAAAGAGAATAACAAATTGATATATCAACCGACACAATTGAAACTAAATTTTAGTCAAGTTGATATGCATTTTTGGGCTGACATTAGAAAAGAATATTCTGAAGTTTCCAAAAAAGCTGTGGAACATCTAATGACATGTTTCATCCTATTTATACGAAAAATTTTCCTCCTTGTACACAGAGACAAAAACAAAATACAGAATGGATGTTGAAGATGACATTAGGTTGATTTCAAAAATTATTCCAGATGTAAAAATGCTTTGCAATAAAAAACAATTACAGCCAAGTCATTAAAAAAAATTTCTTTTTATTAATTTGTTATAATTTAAAATATTGTTGCTTTTGTTTATTATTCATAGAATATATTTTAGGGGGAAAAAAACCTATTAGTTACCATTCCTTATCTTAAGACGTTTCTATTGTGATAAAAAAGAGATTCAATACTTTTGTAAATTTGAGTACTAAAAAGCTTTGATATCCCACTTTTTCTTCTCTTAGATCAAGATATTTTTTCAAGAAAATAGTAAGCTCAACAGGTTCCCTAAGTTTAAAAAGTTGAATACCCCTGATCTAATACAAATAAGCTCCTTCAAGCACATCCTAACTTACGTTGTTGAAAAGCTTATCATGTGGCTTCCATTTTGTACCTAGCAAAGGTCATTTTATCTGCATAAGTATAAGGTATACCTAAATCATAATCTTGAATAGCAAACCAGTTACAGAACATATATATATAATGATTGAAACATGTTTTAATAATTCACCTTTATATTAAAACTAAAAATATTAATTCACAGGTCAAAATATTTATTCAAATTAAAATCGTACTGTTCCATTATTTAAAACAAAAATTTATACACAAAAATTTGGAGTCTCTACTTACCAAGAGCCTCAAATTGACCATATTCATGAGCTTTAAGTATTGGATGAGAACAACACAGCCAAGGCAATTGCTTCTTCATTTGAGGTATGATGTAATGTAATAAGAAACCCCAGATTGTGACAGCAATGTGTATTACTGTTTGAAGATAGGGCTGTAAATTAAAATTGATATCAAACAATATTCAGTATTTAACATTATGAGAAATTGTCAGTTTTCTTTAGATTAATTATTACTTAAGAAATACATTTATTTTAATTAATAGACATGTAACTTATCATTAACAAGAAATAAAATATAATCTTTGAAAATAACTTAAAAATGAAAATTATTCAAACTTCTCAACAAGATAGACTGGAAACTAAGAAACATGATGCACTTATTACAAATAATGAAGAAATAATAAAATTGAATTTTAATACACACATAATGCATTATTGAATTTTTTGATGATTCGATGTACATTTTTTGTATAATGTTTTTATAAAGCATCATATTTTCCTAAAATTTAAAACAAACTTCTTACTTGGAAAACAGTAAACACTGTGCTGACATGGACAGCAAACACTAACACAGCAATGAACACACAAACAATGGCATCAGATCGTAGTCGAGTCAACTAAATTGAAGAATGCGAATTAATCACAATATGCCATATTTTCTTACAAAATTTATGATGTGCATATTTTTACAAAAACAAAATATGAACCTTAACAGAGATACATTTAAGTACAGCTTTTTATTTAAGACTTTACACCTACCACAGTATTTTGCAGCTTTAAAGGTAAAGGATCTACAAGCTCAGTCCCATCATCTTCTTTACCCTTTTTAGGAGCATCTTCTGACCACAGATGACATTTGATGAGAGACCTGAACAAAAACAATAAATTCAAAAATTTGCATACATTATATGGATTAAAATATGTACATTTTTACTAGATATTTCTAAAAAAAA
>BMAW01060826.1:554616-675506 GCA_019974015.1 Nephila pilipes
AAAAAAAATTAAATTAAGATTAATTGATGAAAAATTCATTAGCTATCCAATCTTTATTATAATGTTATTTTACTATATGTTACTACAATAAAATTTATGTGTAGTGGCATTTGGTAATAGTTTATTTATAAAGTAAATTTTTACAAATCAACAAAGCTAATTCATTTAAAATTATGACTGGATCTTCAATATGATTAATTTTAAACATCATAAAACCAACATTTCTTTAAATTTAAATAATGTATTTAACAATTATATTATTTAATATGAAGGCTGTTCAATAAGTCCTTAGGAAATCCAAGAGATAGTGCTTATAGCATTGAAATAGGTTTGTTTTCAGTTAGCATCATGACTCACTAGAGAGGTGTTTAAGCCTCAATTATTTTAATCTCATGGTTTCATTTTTGTCGATTGAAACAACAAACTTACGTTAATTTATAAAAATGGAAAAAAGTGAGTTTCTCGAGTGATGTTCATACATTTATATTTAAAAGCTTTAACACTGAAAGAGATCAAAGCTGAGTTGGATGAAGTTCACAAAAACAATAAATTCAAAAATTTGCATACATTATATGGATTAAAATATGTACATTTTTACTAGATATTTCTAAAAAAAATTAAATTAAGATTAATTGATGAAAAATTCATTAGCTATCCAATCTTTATTATAATGTTATTTTACTATATGTTACTACAATAAAATTTATGTGTAATGGCATTTGGTAATAGTTTATTTATAAAGTAAATTTTTACAAATCAACAAAGCTAATTCATTTAAAATTATGACTGGATCTTCAATATGACTTAATTTTAAACATCATAAAACCAACATTTCTTTAAATTTAAATAATGTATTTAACAATTATATTATTTAATATGAAGGCTGTTCAATATGTCCTTAGGAAATCCAAGAGATAGTGCTTATAGCATTGAAATAGGTTTGTTTTCAGTTAGCATCATGACTCACTAGAGAGGTGTTTAAGCCTCAATTACTTTAATCTCATGGTTTCATTTTTGTCGATTGAAACAACAAACTTACATTAATTTATAAAAATGGAAAAAAGTGAGTTTCTCGAGTGATGTTCATACATTTATATTTAAAAGCTATAACACTGAAAGAGATCAAAGCTGAGTTGGATGAAGTTCATGGTACATCCACTCCTGCATCTGTCACTATTTACAGTTGGGTAATTGAGTTTAAACATGGTTACGTATCCACAAAAGATGAATGTTGTTCGGTACATCCTACGGAAGTGACTACTACCATAATGGTTGACACAATCCACAATGTGGTTTCAAATGATTGACATTTCAAAGTGCGCAAAATAGTTTAGCCCACTGGCATATCCCAAGGTACAGTGTTTGCACATTTGCATGAAAAATTGGATGTCAAATTTTTTTTTGTAAGATGGGTGCAGCTTATGTTTTCAGCGGAAAATAACTGCAATCAGGTGATCAACTCAGATTATTTTGACACTTTGTCATCGAAATCCTGACAAGTTTCCGCATCCATACATTATTGTGGGCAAAACATGGATACACTACTACACTAGAAAGACAAAGGAACAGTCAAAATAGAGGGCTCTGAAGGAAAGCAAGATGGCGAAATCAACTGCCAAGGCGAGGGCCACTTTTTTTGGGGAAGACAACAGTATTGTTTACACTAATTACTTTGAAAAAGGAAAAACAATAACTGAAGACTATCTTGTGTCATTATTGCACTGGTTGGGCAAAGAAATTAAGGAAAAAAAAAAAAAACATCCTCATTTGAAAAATAGAAAAAGATCCTCTTTCGTCAAGACAATGCACTGGTACACAACAGTGTAGTTTCAGTGGCAAAAACCATGGAATTAAAATTCATATTATTACAACATTTATTGTATTTGACACACAGTTACTTTTCTTTAAATTTCTAAACTTTATAAAAATGGTTTGGTTGATAATGGTTCATGTTGAAAGAAGAGGCCATCGTCCAATCAGATGCCCATTTTGAGGACCTTCCAAAATTCAACATTTTAAATGGCTTATAAAAGTTGAAACACTTGGAAAAGTGTATAAAGCAAAATGGAAATTATGTTGGAAAATAAAATCTACCTAAAATAATTTTTCTTCCTTTTCCTAAGATCTAATTGTATGATTTTCACACTTAAAACTTCTTCCTTTGCTGTCTTGATCAATTTATAAAATATTTGGATGATTTTAATTTTTTACAAATCACAGATGTCATCACTTTCATCTAAGTGTGATGTTGATAAACAATCAATCCATTTTTTTTTTTTTTTTTTTTTTTTTTTTAGATAATCAATTTTAAATGTTAAAGAATCAAAACTTAAATAATCAACAATAAAGAATAAAAAGCAAACTATAATTGTAAATTTTGTTTTCATATGGAGTACTAACTTTTAGGCAATCAATTATTTAAATAATTTACAATATATTTCAGTATAATACGAGAAAGAAAAATATATTACATACTTACCATAAGACTGTAGGATCACTTGCATTTCGACTTAGATGATAACTAAGTGAAACTAAAAGTCCACAGTAGATCGAAAACATAATATTTTGAGATGGGTTATTCGGCTCCTATGAAATAAATAATTCATTTTTTTTTTTTAAAAAAAAAAAAGTAAAGAGCAATGATGTATTAAAATAGCTCAAGTTCAGGTAGCAAAACATAAAAAACAATTTTGCAATTAATACTTAAAAAAAATTAAAAGATTCATTAAACATTTCACTATGGAAATTATGTACTAATTTCAAGCTATATTTAAAATGGTCTGTCTGCATTTAAACAGAAAACTGCATTTTAACAGATATTAAAATGAAACTTAACACAGAGATAATTTTCAATGCCTTACAAGTAGTCAAAAACATTTATCAAACATCATAAACAAATAGGTAAAATTTATTAAAAGGGGTGTAAGGAAAAGTAAGCAACATCTTAACACCGAGCCAACCAGACTGTTCTACTTTCTAAATGTCCCATAAATTATATGATAATGTAATTCACATTATATAAATACTCAAATTATATATATATAAAGAAGAAAGATGATTAAAAAAAGCAACTTTGAAATGTAGATAGGAATCTAAATTTTCTACCTTTCAAAAAGATGCAAGCTAATAAAAACCACATGTTAAAACTAATAACATTGCAACTATATGAAAGTTACATGTTGAAGAAATTATTATTACAATGTGCACTATTTTGAACAGTTTCCAAAGTATTATTAATTTCCAGGTGTTAAATTTATCACTTTTATATTCTTATTAAATATACTTCAAAAACTTTTTAAAAATGTTTATTAACTTTTGATGTTATGTTGGTACTCTGGATTAAAAGCTTCTTTTTCTAATGATTCTTTAAAATCTACATCAACTTATGATTTGAAAATCTTTAATTGTCTCATCAAAAAAATTTGAGTTTCAGCTGTTTTAACCCAAATAACATTGGGCATATCAGCTAGTATTATTCAAGTGCCATAATTTAATGGAACTACATGCAGTTTAAATAGAAATATAATTTATTAATCTATGACAAATTGTAAATATAGGAACATTAACTCAAAAATAAATGCGAGAACAAATTAAAAAAATCAATAACTTGAGAAAATCAATTACAATAAGTTCTAAACATTACTTAATTGAGAAAATGTATAAAAAATGATGCATTATTTAAAAATTACATTGTAATTTGGCAGAATATAACTTTGAAATAATTTTTAAAATTTGTTCTCATTGGAAATAATTAATGTACAATAAATTTTAATTTTCACATTCATACATTTTAATAACAAATGAAATATAAAATATTTTCTTAAATGTTTTATAATTAATGAAAATTGTTCACACTCCACTCAATTTTTGTACTTTCTCCAAAGTGTGCATATATATTAGGTCTACTGAAAAACTCTGTCTGTTTGTGAAGTGAAAGAAAATACATTTTTCACACATTTAATTATATTTATCATACACTATATTCTCTGTCATCATTAATGAACTCTTGCCAGCATGATGGTAATTTATAAATACCATTTTTGAAAAATGCCTTATCTTTAGAGTCGAAAAACTCAAGTTGTGCTAGGTTGGCATATGTTTAATTTTTTTTCCCTTTTAAAAAATTTTGCAGAGATAAACAAGTGATAAGTAAAAAGTGCTAGGTTTGAGGAGTATGGTGGATGCTACAGAAATTCCCAGCCTATCTCTGTGCTTTATTGACGATTCATCAAATCAGCATGTGGTTCACCCTTATCATGATGCATTATAAAAGGCTTCATACTGAACACTGCCGGCCCCTTTTCTTTTGTGCTTTGCTTAAATCATCCATTTGCTGACAGTATCACTCCAAATTGAGCTTTTTGTTAGCTTTCAAAAGCTTGAAACGCATTGATTCTTGGACGTACCACCTTATGCACAGCATTCTCTTATATTGGCTCAATCTAGATTTAAAAGTGGAGAGGAAGATAGTACAGGCTGCAAGTATGGTCTTTTCCTTAGGATATATTTGAAAATATTCAATTTTTTTTATCACCAATTATAATTCGGTCTAAAATGAGCTTGTTTTCATTCCGAGCAATTAGAGATGTGCATATGATTTGATTAAGCAA
Source organism: Nephila pilipes (assembly GCA_019974015.1). Lineage (NCBI taxonomy): Eukaryota > Metazoa > Arthropoda > Arachnida > Araneae > Nephilidae > Nephila > Nephila pilipes. The sequence goes on from BMAW01060826.1 coordinate 559,227, forward strand.
AATTCTCATTTAGTTCACAAGGCACCCATCCGGAATGTTTATAGACCAATCCTAGGAATGATGGAAAATACATTGTACTTGGTTTGGTGAAACAACACGAGGGCAATTAGCTAATTTGAATACCGACCTAGTAATTTTGAACCTCGGTCATGTCAGACGAGGTCGATACTTGAGCTGACACCCCCTCTCTTAACATCTACACCATACCTACAGGAGAACTTTGGCCCTGACAGATTTAACATGCATCAGTCCCATCTACACTGCGGGTCTTTAGTGGCCTCAAGATTTGAACCCATGACTCAAAGAAACTGCTAGCCGCGAGTCCAATGCGTTAACCAAGCTACCACAGCCACAAGTATATTGTACAATAAATATCACTGAATGTATGAAAAATATATTATTTTATTTCATATGACCAAGGGACAGAATTTTCTGGCTGACCTAATATATATGGAAATCTTAAACCTTTTATGAAGAACAATTATAGTTGAATATCCAATATATATGTGTGTTACATAGTTAAAAATAAGCATAAAATACTCATATAAAATTTCATAACTTTTTTTTCCTATTAAACCATCACAAGTGGAACAAAAACATATACAGAAATAATTCAACTCACCTTTAAAGCAAAATATGCGAATCCATACAATAAAGCAACGGTTGCAATACTTCTAATTAAACAGTAAAATGCTGATGTTAAACTTGTAGTTGCTGTTTGAAAGAAAAAAAAAACTTTAAATTGAATTTATAACATTAAAATAATATACAAAATCAGTATTTAAGAGAATTTTATAACATTAAAATAATATACAAAAAACATCCCATTTAAAATTGGCTGATTAAAATACTATTATAAAGTATTGCCTGGTAAATTTTTAAGGGATTTATATAAAAACAATATATTTAATTTTATAAAATGAGTATCCCCCCCCCATTATCCAGTGATTAAACAAAGTATCAAAATTATTCCCGCAATTTAGGGATTCCAGTAAATAATAAAGTTTCAGAAAACTATATGCTTCCAACAATAAAATGTAACTAATAATAAAATTATTACCTGTCCCACCAAACAAATGAATATCAATTTGTTCAATCAGGTACATAAGGAATGTATTAACTTGGGGTAATAATCCCAAACTGAAGATCACAGGAAAGAACAATACAAAAACTGTAACAATAAAAAACTGCACTATAAGATGTATTACAAAAAGACGACGTTTGACGTTCAATATTTTAAAATTAAAAAATTAATACTTACCAGAAATTTTAAAGTAAAAACTTTTATCTTTAATTGCAATTTCAAATATTTAAGTTCAAATAACTAGTATTAAGAGAGCATGAATAATGAAATAAATTATTTTTAGAACATTAAAAATTCACAACTTTTTCACTGCCAATTTGTATACTGGTTTAGCTCTTACTTATTTTGATAAATTACACAAGTCATTTCTTAAGATAAGCATCACAGTAGTTAAAAACATTAATAGTTTATTACATAATTCATGTTGCCTTAGAAGTAAAGATAAAAAAAAAAATAAAAATACAAGTAATTTTGAAAATGAGTAGTAACAAAAAAACCCATTTTATTTCAATCAGTAATACTAAGTTATTTTTCATTTGATTAAATTTTTAATAATAAGATTAAGTCTCATTAAACATAATGAACTGGTCCAATCATTTGATGTATAATTATCCACTACTTACTAACAACAATATCTTTGGCTTTAATAATGAGATCACTGGAAAGCAGAGCTATTCCATACAGTGTTACTGGAGGTAATGTCAGCCTGTAATCTATGCTAGTTTGCAAAGTATTTAGCAGCAAACAACATACACAGAAATATACAGGTCGACTGTATAAAATGACTCGATTATACCCCTAAAATACATAGAAATACATTATTACATGAACATCAGATTTTAAAGAAAATATATCTAAGTTCAAGTTAAAGTAAAAAACAATATAAAAAAATCAAATTATATCAAACATAAATTAATGACCTACCACCTTAATTTTATAATTCTAGTTTAACTGATACAATTACTTTATGACAAAACCTTCACTTAAATACATGGATAAAAATGTGACAGCATTATATAAGTGTATATACTCACATGAGTAGGTGAAGCTGCATCAGGCTGAACACTCTGAAAAGAAAAATATGAAATTTTTTTTTAAAAAAATTCTAATACTTAAAAATTTTCACCTTCATACATTTACAAAAGTTCTAACGTGAAAAGCATGTATATAATGACACTTCAGCAATCCCTCTCAATAATAGTTATTTTTTTTAATATTTGTGAACAAACATTGACAATATGACAGATCACTTATGTATAGAATACCTGGACACTTAACATAAAATTAAACATAAGCATGATTAAAATCAGATAAAATAAGTACAAAAACTTTTGTTAATCACTTATCTAAACATTTACAAATAGAAATTTAATTCTTAAGCCTTCTTTGAATTTATATATATATGAGGGTTATATAAAAAAGTACCCATATTATGAAAGGAAAATTGGATTGTATTTCCTCCAATTTCTTGTAGAAGCAGTCCAACAGCTTACAGTAGTGTTGTCTAGTAATCATTTTTCCATTTTCTAAAAAGTTCATAAGTATAACATTCTTAACATCCAAAAAAATCATTACCATAACCTGTCTTTGCTGCTCTGACGAAGATTGACTAGAAGCAACCCATAGCATCAATTTCTCATCAATCCAGATCTCAATGATGCAAAATGATGATAACAACTTGACAACAGTACCATTTGTATTTGGGAACAAATGGCTTCAAAATCAAAACTAATCTATGAATCAAGGTGATTTCATAGATTATTTGATATGGTAAAACCAACTTGTCTTAGAACTGCCAACTGTTTCCAAACTATAGGTACTTTTAAAATCAACTTCGTACACACACACGACACCTTACGCATAGCTCACATACAACTTTCATCAATCAAAGCAGGCATCTTGAATAACAATGACTAAAGAATTTATTATATTGTCCTTTAAATGCTAAATTGGCCAAAAGATACCAATGACCATTAACAAAATCTAAAACTTTGAAACTTAGCTACCTTAAACTATTTGATAACAATAAAAATAGACCAGAGGAACATTATTTTAATGATTAAATATGAAAATTTAGATAAGGAAAAGGATTGATCTATAAATATAAGTTCTTTGAAAATAAATTTAAATTTCCTACAATTAATGAGCACAATTTTTTTCATTTTGATAAGTGCATAAACTGACCTTGAGCAGTGTATACTGGCAACTTGCAATAACAAAGCAAAATATAAAACTCCACATATCTTCAAATAGGTTTCTGGAGAGACTTAGAGCACCAAGGACAGCTACCAGCACTGCCAATACAATGGATATCACATTCTCAAGCACTGTGAGGTTCCTAAAAAAAAGAAATGACATTACTTACCTATGTATAATATGAATAAAATTTGTTTGGTAAGAAATGTGCTGAATCCTTGCGATAGGTCACATGTTGAATTTGCAAAGTTTGTAACCTCCCTAATCTGTAATAATATGTGAGTGGATTTCTATAAACAATCATTAACTGCAGTAAAATGCTATTCTTTGGGAGAGTGAATAAATATTTTGGTGATTTTTCTAAGAGTTCAAGTTTCCTGAATGATCAAAAATTAAATTAATTTAGAATGCATTTTCCTATTTTTATTATACAGTTGTCGTTTTTAATACTGCTTTATTTCATTCAAATTAATTTATAATAATTATTTTTTTGATGGAATTACAGCTATCTAAAGTAAAAAGAAGGAAGTATATAAAAAAAATAAGCCATAAAAATAATTCCCATTTCCCAATTTATTACGATTAATACACTTCAAGATGTTATTTACACATTAGATTAATTACTGATCAAATTTACAAAGTTAAAACATGCCAGTGAAATTACTAGGTGTATACACTTAGATGTATATTTTTAAAATTAAGTGTGACATTTCCTTATTTGGGTTCAGAATGTTAAGAATGAATTCGTGTAAACTATTGAAATTCAGGACAGTCAGATGATCTTTGCTTCAGTTTCATGTAGAATGTATAAATAAAATATCAACCATTATGATATATTTACATATAAACACAGTAATCGTAATCTCATTGGCAGATGACAATAAAAAGATCTGGCATTCCTTGAAGACAAAGGAATATATATTATTAGGATCTTATTTAATAAATTATATAGCCCTTTATAATTTTAAAATGCAAACACCTAATTCAGGTACCTTTTTTGTTTATAATCAATGATTAATACACAGATAAATAATTAAGATCCATCTATTTAGTGCCATCTATAAAGTCAAAGACTATACTGACAAAACCAAATGTAAACAGTTCATAATTAAAAACAATATACGAGAAAAACTGAATAATTATCAATTTATAGATATCTTTTTATATAAAGAATTGCATTAAAATTTTAATCGCAAATATACAAGGTACAAAAAATAATACAATTCAAGTAATACAACTCCAGAAAAATTTACTCTACATACAAAATGAAGAAATATCATAATTACCTGTCCAGCAGGGCTAACAGAGCGAGACGATCAAATCGTATCTTTATAAATTTAAAAGGGAGCACCCAATAACGATAATAGTGTTTAGGTTTTGGTGGACGCATACGGGATAGATCAGAAAATCGTATCCTTCCACAACCAATATCTGTGTCTGTTCCAGCTTGTGAGCTAGCAGTTTGGGACAGGTTGGATAATGTGGCAGGAATACCTGTGGTTGAGGCCTGTGCAGCTGAAGCAGCCAAGGTAGAAGCCAACATTGTGTTGCGTCTTGCACGATTATAACGAAGACTAGTTGTACTTTCCATTCTCATGTTGTTTCCTCTGATAGTATGTACCAGAGGTGGTGCTTGAGCTGTATCAAGGGCAGTGGAAAACATAGAGCCTGATTTATTAGCATGCAACACTGCTGCAGGACTGTCAAGAATGACAGTTGAGCGAGAACTTGAGGAAGAATGTGATGCAGTCTCCCTGTGAAAATATATTTAAAACACATGAAACAAATTATTAAAAAACCTCTACATTCTTAGAGAAATTCCAGTCTAAAATGCAATCAATATATGTAATAAAAGAAAAGTTGAGTGCAAATAAGTACTTTTGGCAAATGCATTAAAAAATAAAGGCTTAAAAAGAATTAAATACTTAAAAATTTAAATCTTATGAGGAGAAAAAATCAATTACAAATAACCATATTTACTTAATTTTTTTTATAGATTTAAGCTAAATTACTTCGCGCTGGTACCTGAATTAAGTTTCGAGAAAAAGAAATGAATTTTTTAAAATTATTTACTCCAGAACATTAATGAATATATTCATCATGACATAACAAATTCAAGCTAATATACATTGTTACAGAATTTCTAATGAATAAAATTTAGAAATCAATAATTTCCGTATATATCATGTACATAAATAATACAAATTCAGTTTATAAAAAAAAATGAAAAAGTTCTATGCAAAGTTTTGCAAAGAACAGATTTAGCCATCCAAGGTGGTTTTTTAATAATTATTAATAAATTACTCAGTTAAATATAAGGATTAAAGTAAACAATAAAATATCGAGAAATGGGCAAAAGTAAACTTTTGATATTAAAATTAGAGGAAACAAATAATTAATTGAATATTATATCAGCTACATATAATTAAAATTAAAGCTAATGATAAATTATTAAATTGATGTAATTAAAATTGAAACAAGAAATAAAAATTGAAAAGTGATCTGGTACGCCAAAACGGATCAAACTATAACAGCTCATTGGGTGGCTTATAAGAAATTTCATACTGAAAACAAATTCAATTTTTCATTTGATTTTTAACATGATCTGATATCTCACTTGAGAGAAGAAACTTACCATTTGTTATCCATCATAAACTCAAGAAGTTTAACATCTGCAGCTGTACTAAGACCTCGAGCTATGCCTGTGCTGTTCTCATCAAAAGTATATGTCAACCAGTTTCCTATGGAACACCATAAAAAAGTTGTAACACTTAATGAAAAGTAGGATTATTTTTAGAAATAAAATTATTAAAAGGATAAGAATTTAAAAAAATAAACCAAATATAAATCATAACTTCAAATGTCTACTAAAAAATACATTTAACATATACCATTACTTGTAAAGCTAAAAATTGGGATGGAATGTATGACAAATTTAAAAAACCTTCCCCCCTCCCATTTTAAAATATAAGAATACATTATTCTATAAATTTATATGAATACACAAGTACTAATTCCATGTTCTGAAAGAACATATTTTTTTACTTAATATTTTAAGAGAAACTTAAAACTGACATAGGGAAATAAACACAGCAATACCATGTTCATCTTGAAAGCAATGTATGGCTCCAGGAGATGTATCATTGTGTGAGCTAGCTAAGTGAGTGCCAGGAGTGGAGAGCAAGTTAGCAAGAAGATATGCAGGAGGCCCCTGAGTTGACTGTTTTTTAGGAGACATCCAGCTTGTACTACTACTATCCTCGCTAACAGAAAGTAAAGGAAGCATTTAAAATTTGTAAATATTATTCAGGAATCTTGATTCCTGAATAATAATAAAAATTTATTGAAAAAAAAAAATATTTAACATTTTTTTGTTCATATTTTTAAAAAATGTTTTAAACAATTAATAAATTATAAATACATTTTAAAATAAATTAAATATATTTTGCATATTACAAAAATGACAAAGCAATTTGCCAAACAGGAATAATTTTAAAAAAGATGGGCAAGGGCTCTGAAATAATTTAAATATGAAAATATTTCTAAAAGATAAAAATAATTTTAAAATTAAAAAGTTAAAGCAAACCCATTCATAAGAATTAAAAATTCTTACCCATCGTCAGTGGCACCTGGAAGGAGAGATGAAGCTTCAGGAACACCATCAGGAGTTCGCCGTCTTCTAGCAAGTAATTTTGGCCTTTTGGGAACAGGAATTTCTACAAAACAAATAAAAATTTATTTAAAAAAATCATACATTTAACATACAAGGGGGGGAAAAAAGTAAATATGACAAAAGATCTTTTTAATTTAAAAAAGCTTTAACACAGAATGATGCCATATATGAAATAAATTACATTAATTATCTATTTCCCCTTATTTAAATTTTTCAATAGGAAAAATAAGTTTTCCTTGCAAGAGCTCATTTATGTTTCAAAGAGTTCATTACTTGTAAAATAACATTTATTTTAAAGTTATTTCTAACTATCTCCATACACAAATGATGTTTTATAATACATTGATTTCTTACCTTTGGTGGGACTATTTTCATTGGTTTGAGACGTTCCATTGGATGGATTTTTCCCTAAAAAGTTGAATATCACAATTCTCTAATTAAAAGTAAATTATTCTGTTTGTACATGCACATTACATAAGCAAATTTATGAGAAAGATTAAAATATTTACTTATATCCTTACTTTTCATATCTAATTCTCGTTTTAATTTCCGAAGTTCTTGTTCACATTCTACAGGATCTGTTCTGCTTAAAATTTCAATTAATCGTTGACTCAAAAGCATCTTTTCAGTAGGTGACATGGGTCCACGCAATGCTTGCATTGTATCTGAACAAATTAAGATATTTTTACAATTTTCAAAATGTACAAATAAAAATCATAAGTTGTGTTCACATAACATTATGCTACTCTATATTTTCTAAAAACAGGTTCTACAGTCAGAATATTTAAATCAATGATCTTACAATTTTTGAAACAGAATGTCTAAAAATATTATAAATATTCAAATCAATAGATTATATGAAATGGGGAAATAAAAATAACAGTCAAACACATAGGATTATATTATGATTCTAAAGATGCTGTCAAATAAGAGAAAATACATAATAGTAAATATTAGAAAAAACACTTTATGGCAGATAATCAATAACAAAGGATCCTCCAAAATTTTAAGTACTACAAGAAATGTTTCCTTATTTAATAAAAAAAGATAATTTAATATATCAGTGAGTTTTATTTGAAAAACATTACAAATTTTTTTAAAAAAAAACAATAGCAATCACCTCTTCTGACATTAACTATTATCTTCAGTCCTAGTTGTTTAATACATATATGGACAAAATACAAGAATACACTTAAAAAAAAAGAATAATCAGTATAATTGTTGAAAACTAAAATTTACCATATAAAAAACAAAACATCATGAAAAAGAATTGTGAAATAATTAAAATTGCAGCAATGGTTAGAATCAAAAAGCAGAAAGAATGTAATGGAAAAAATGGTAAAACTGCTTTTTAGCCCACATCCTTGGCATAATTTTAAAGTCACCAATTTGATTAATTTTGAGACCATGCTAATCACATACACTTCGCAGAAATGAGACAATATGAAAAAAATTTACTAACCTATTTTGCCTGTGGATCTGTGCATAATAAATGTTTTGAAAACTGCTTTATCATCATTTTCACATATTTCAATTTGGTTGCTTTCACAAGTAATTAAACTAAATGAAAAAGCTGTTATTGCTTTTACGTCACTTTCTGGCAAATCAAACTATATTCATGTTGTAAAAACTACATATTCCTATAAAATTAATCCATCTGATGATTAAATCATACCAAAATGAATTTTGAAAATGTTCTCTAATCCTCTACGAGAATGAAATTTTTTAGCATGAGCATGAATTTCAATAATTATACTAGATTGATATTTTGATTTGTTGTCTAAGATCTCTTAAAATTCCATCTAGAACTTTTCAAAATAAATTTAACAAAATTCACAATCAAAATAACAATTACTTATATTATATAATTTATTAAAAGAAATTTCTCAGAAATTTAAACAGAAAGTACTTAACATTTATAGTAGAAAATAACTTGCCTTAAGATAGCATATTATAACTTTGCTAGTCTAAATGAAGGAATATGAAAAATGTTTTGACTAACCTGTTTTGCTAGTGGATTCAAGAAACTTTTAAGAGCTCAATCATTATTATTTTCATGAATTTAGATGCATTTATTTCCACAAATATTCCAAATCCTCCAAATTTTTAAGTTTTATCAAACATATTAAACAAATATATCTTTCTTAAACATAACTTATCTTTTAGCAATGCCAACCATATGAGAAAGCACAGGGGAAAAAAAAGCACATTGAATATAATTGCTCCTGTTATTAGCTTAACTGACAAAAGTTTCAAACCTATTCCAGGTGCAAGCACAAAAATATCCCTTTCTGATTGGCCAAAAAGACCATTACAAAATCAACCCTAAACCTTTTGCTCCTCTATTACTAATTAAGAGCTTGTAATCCCCAAACCGATTACAAGCACTTAACTAGAAATAGTGAAGCAAAGGGTTTAGGGTTGCTAAATACAACACTCATGCATTAACAGGAAAGTGTGGGTTGTCACATTTGGCAATTAATCTCAAACAAATATTTATATCATCAAGAGCGTGGGCTAAGCTGCATTCCAACAATTAAAAAAAATGTTTCATTGATTTTTAAAATGGATAGTTATGTAATTGAAATATTCTATCTGACTTTTAAAATAATCATCAGAGCAATAAATATTAGAGGAAGAAAATAATTTTAGAATTAATTTAAAATTTCAGTTAAAAACACTTTCAATAAAACTTACTTCTGTCTTTTCCAGAACTATCTGTTCTTCTGTATTTGGGAATTGCACCTTGAGATCTACGGGAGGAAGTAGATTCTAAAGGTGTTGTTTCATCTGGGGAAGATACAGTGCTGTCAGAATTACCATCAAAATTGTTTCTAGTAGACAGTTGACTGTCAGGGCTTAATGCCATTGCACCATCATCGTCTTCTTTACTACAGTAGGAAGATCGGGCTGGAATACAAAATTTAAAATTTTCTTAAAATATTTTTTCTTTACGAATATTACAACTAAAATAATATTAAAAGTCTTCAAGAAATGTAGAAAGCATTAAAACAATCATTTTGTTGTGAAGTGAAATGAAATTGGCCACTAAGTGGCAACATATGTGATGTTCGCCGGCGAACTAAGAATTATGTAAACAGAACTTCTTGGAACATTGACAAAAGTCAAGCGTTTATATGTACATGTTGTGTACCATCCTCTGAGAAATAAATACATATTATGGAAAGGCATTTTAGTCCTTATTTTAACCAGATATACCCATCATCTGGTAGATGCATCCTGTAAGAATTTTGAACTTTATTCCTAGAATTTTCGCTACATTTGTTTTTAATACATTTATTATAATAAGTTTAAGTGATAAATTAATAGAACACTTAAACTTTTTTAATGAACATAAATATTTCAAGAAGCAATAATGAGCAATGACATCTTCCCTAATTAAAGTACAGCAAACCATTTCTAAAAAATATAAGATATTTTCGAAAAATCATTTTAATTTAAAATAAAATTCCTCATACAGATATATTAGTATAAATTATTAATATTTCTAGAATTAAAAAAAAAAAAAAATATATACACTGAATATTTACTTAAATCCTAAAATGATCAATTTATAAACCCTGCTGAAAATAAAAGAAACAAATTGAATATATAACACAGCATCTCAAAAAATTTTGTTACAAGGTAAACTTTCACATGCTAATATTGCTTATATACACCTAATGCTTGTTTTTACACAATATATACTTTTCCAAAGAATACATGTAAAAAAATAAATTGCACCTACAGAAAAATAGAAGATTGGTTTGGCTCAAAAAATCAGTAAAAATAATACAATAAACCATGTGTTTTTCTATTAGGATCTTTAACATTTTACTGCAATTTATCTTCTATCTACATAACCAGAGCTTTCCCCCATTTTCTCTTTGACAATATTTGGTGTGTATGAGGACAATTTAGCACTTAACTTTGTTCCAGAATTTACTTTTTAACAGCAGCTCCATTTTTTTAATAGTTCTTAAGGTAGCTTCATGTAGACTAAAATACTTTTCAAGACATTGCACCTTGTTCAGATGAAAGGTGATCAAAAGTTTGAATTTTAATTTTTGAAGATATTGCTTTCCTCATCACTTTTTTTTAAAGGTGAATTATGTGACATGATGCAAAACTACCGGAAAAAATTTCTATTATAATTAATAAAACAAAGGTTTTAAAACTATAACTTAGCATTTATTGACTGTTATGCAAAATTAACAAATAAGTATATTACATCCTTTGATGAGCATGTGACCAAAATGTAGATAAAATAAAAAAAAAGATATAATTGTTGGCTCACTCGGTCTCATTTTTTTTTTTTTTTTTTTTTTGTGTTGAGGAAGGAACCATTTCTTAAAATAGTTTTTTCTGAGACTTTTTTTTTATATGTCTGAAATGTTTCAGTCAAATAAAAAAAAAAAAAAAAAAAAAAAAAATCACAGGTATTTTCACTTTGAACACCAAACTTAAAAATGTAGACAAAATTACATATTGGGATTATAAAATTTGGAGAACTTTCACAAATCAAAATCATGTTACATTCCTTGTCTCCAATGTCACAGGTATAAAAATAAAATTAAAGCTAAATTTTCCTCCTAGAATTTGGGTCAATCATGTTAAATCAAAATCATGTAAAAGAAGTTTGTGTAAAAACAAAATTGGGTGTACATATAAAAAGTAAAACAAAAAAAACCCACTTCAGATAGGCTTCATTAAACAGGAAAATGAAATAAAATAATCAGACAGTAGAATGACTACATTTTATAGTGTAGACAGTATATAAAAGTTCATAATTGCCAACTACATAAAATAAATAAATAAATAAATAAAAATAAATAAATAAAATAAAATACATTAACAACATTTTTATTTTTTTAAAATTTCAAATAACAAAAATCACTGCACATTGAATGAAATTTTAAATTAATATAGAATTCAAGAGTGAGTGAGTGACAGTGATGTTTTATAGAGCAAGAGCCAAAGCAAGCCATGCTGTGCCAAATACAATTCCAGGAATAAACATAAAAAAGTCTTGTAAATAAATAAATAAAAAAGCAGGTGTACACCAAACAAACATTTTGATTTAATTACTTAAAAAATTAATCTTAATAATTACAAATGCATGAAATATAAGCTTAAATTTTTTTAAATCTTTAATTTCTCAAAATAAAAAGAAATAACTCTTAAGCTAATATTTATTAAATTGATATTAAATACAAATTTCTACTACATAAATCATTTTTTTAGACTAAAAGATTACTTTTATCATATTTTGAACTAAATTTGTAATAAATAAACTCAAATAATTACATAAAATTAGGAACCATAACTTAAAATGGTAAGATTTACATTAAAAAATAAAATACTAAAACAAAACAAAAAAAGTACCATTAGCAGAATTGAAGAGCCAATCAAAACCTGCAATGCTGCTTCCATCAGATGGTGAAGGTGATGGACAATTTTTGGAATCACTCCAAGGTAAGAAGGGTAATTGAGTCCTATCATAACAATTCTCTCGTTGATAGGATGGTTTGTACACAAGAGTATAATGGCTATCATTACTATCTGGTAATGATATAGAGAGAGTTTCACTAGACACAGAGGAAGCTTCACTACCACATTTTGCAGTAGCACAATCTGCTTTAGTCAATTGTTTGTCTTCTTGAACAGGATGAATTAAGAAATTTACAGCAGCCTTCTCTTTATTGTGTTTAGAAGTGTCTGGTGCTGGTTGTGAATCTCCACTGCAAGTTTTTGATCGAAATACATTCCCAGTTTCACCTAATTTCTGATCACTTCCTGGACGATCCACATAAAGTTCTTCAGATATCCCAAGCGAGCGACTGCTCCTCACTGAAAATGTTCGCATATGCTTTGTGTCAGTTTCTAGTGAACGATGCCTCACCAAAGAGCAATTTGAAGAGGAAGTATTCTCCTCTTCTTGTGAAGAAGACTGCTCAAAGTCTGGTAAGGTCGATGAAAAATTTCCACCCCGCATGTTCTCATTACAGCAGACTTCATCACTAAGTTCAACTATTGGCTTGATAGCCTCACTGAAACTTGGACGCAGAAATTCAGCACTTCTCAATGGGATGACAGGCTTGGCTCCTATCCCACTACCACTGCTACTGCTCCGGCCAATCATCTCCAAACTGACAGGATGGGACGGAGGAACACTTGGAGACGGTTTCTCAGGACATGTTTCTAACTCACTGTGAGCTCGCCTGACTACTCTTTTGTCCCTTTCTGCACGTGCTTGGCTGCGATTTCTGCTCCTAGCAATTTCTGCTGCTCGTATGCTGGGATCTTGGGACATGAAGCCAAGCTCGACAGAACCAGTGCCTTTAAGAAGAGCTTCAGAACTAGAACTGGATGATAGGCTCAGAGCACTTGGAAGATAGCTGGTATGGTGGTGGGAGTCAGATAAAATGTATACAGAGCTTGCAGACACTGCTGTTTCTTGTTGATCTAGGGAAATACAATCTTTATGTATCATTAAAAAAATTAAAGAAAACACAAAGTTTCATTTGAAAGAACATTAAATATCAGATAATACTACTAAGAAAAATCAAGTACATAATCCAAGTTAAAGTTAAAAACTATTCTTAATAATGGGGGGAGGGGGAACACCACTCTGAAATTTTGCATTTTTATATTTTAATCCAGTATAAAAATGATCAGCTATCAATATATACAAAATCTTTCATCAAAACATTTAGATTTTTAATATTTTTCAAACTGTGTGTTTGAATAATTTAATAACCATTATCTTCTTGCCATACAAAAGGACAATCTTAGGGAACTTTTATATCATTTTTTTAAAACTATATATATAAATATATGTTTGAGCATCATTCGGTAACATGGAAACAATTTTGGAAACAGAACTGAATACCACAGAATTTCAGAAAAAAAGATATTTGAGTTATCAAAATTATATATTATGTTAGAAAAAAGATATAACTCAAATTATATGCTACACCAAGAATGAAATATGGTAAATATATCCAATACAACAAAAGAATATAATTTAGCCTCTTCTCATGAATAAAAAATTCTGGAAATACAAATTTTCTTAACATGAGTGAAAGAAAGGTTTGTGGCTCAATTGCAAATCTAATTATGCTGCAACAACCACTGCATATCTGTAAAAAAAAAAAAAAAAAGGTAAAAATTAGTTGACAAGAAGAGTCAAAAATAGAGAAGGATACTCAAGGGTATCCTACGGTGCAATCACCCATACTTACAAAGACAGTAAACCCAATGGGAAAGAAATATATCACTCGGTAAGTGAGCGAGTGAAAGTTGGATTTTTTAGAGCAAGAGCCAAATTGCCCAATGCAGCACCAAACCATGGTCTGGATTTATTAATGTCGCATTAGAAGCAACACGAGGGCTATTGGCAACAGACCTCGTAATTTTGAACCTGGGTCAAGTGACGAAGACGAAAACATGAAGCCCCAAACCATGTGTAACTTTGATCAAGGTGCAAGAAAATAATGTAATGGTAAATAAGAAGGATGGTAGAAAAAAGTGAAAGAGTGATAGGGTATCATGGGGATGTGTCACCAGTGTTTATCACATACAGTAAGTCCCATGTGAGAGAAAAAGATCGCTAAGTTACCTTGGGGTCATGATACCTGCAGTTATCTAAAGAAGGTCAGCCCTTGTCAGATTTTTTTACAGATAAATTATTCTCACTAGATTAAATGTCGTAAAAAGATTGGTTAATAACTATGTTGTGTCCATAATGATCTAAATAATTGCATTTAAATAATACAATGAAGATATCGTAGAAAGCGACTCAATATAGAAATGCTTATAAGGATAATGAACATTTGACTCAGTTCCCAAAATTAAATAATTTACTACATTACATTTAATACAAAAATAATTTTAAAAAATACAAGGTGTGGATATTAAATAAAGAGACAGACGCTGCTACAGAAGTACGCATGTGCAAAATGCCAGCAAGCCTCTCGTTTCTGTAAACTAATCCATACAGCCGTAATCTTCATTTGCATTAAAGTTTTGTTTTTTTAACTTTCACCAGAAAAATCAGTAGTGTAATAATGGAGCAACAAATTCAGAAATTTCACATTAGAAAATAAGTGCATGGCAATGAATGTTTATTGTATGAATAAGTTTTTGAATGGTTTAAACGTTTTCAAGATGGCTGAAAAGACATTGAAGACGATTCACTCTTGGGTCACCCTTCCATGTCAAATACGGATGACAATATAAAAAAATGGTAATCTCGTTCCATCTGACCACCGATTAAGTATTCATGCAATTGCTGAGATTGTAAAAACTGACAAAGAAACCATACTGAAAATTTTACATAATAATTTTAACATGCAAAAAGTATGCGTCAAAATTGTCACGTTTGAACAACAAGAAACTTGCAAAGATGTTTGTACTAATTCTTTGAATGCCATTAAAAATGACCCAAACTTATTGGAAAGGATAGTAACGTGATGAATCCCAGTTTTTTACTTATGATCCTGAAATGAAGTGCTAATCCATGCATTGGAAAAGTCCATCTTCATCAAAAGCCAAAATTTCGAATGACCAAATCAATGATGATAATTTTTTCCTGATATTCATGGGATTGTATACCTTCACTGGGTTCCTGAGGGTCAAACTATCAATCAACATTACTATGTTCTTGTTCTTTCTGATCTCTGTGAAAGAATAAGGAAAAAAGCAATCTGAACTGTGGAAGGAAAAGTTGTGTCATTAAAGAGAAAGCAGCACACGTCCTGAAGGAGCTAAACAACTTCCAGCACTATTTTGAGCAATAAAAGACTCACATGGAACATTGTAGGGATAGAGGAGGTGTGTATTTTGAAGGTGATAATATGTATATAAAGAAATGTAATACAATATCAATTTTGTTATTTAATAGCCACACATTGTATACATATAATTTAAACTACTTTTCTATTAATAGATTTTAAACTGAATTATTTCCTTTCCAGATTTAAACCATTAACAAGAAAAATAACAAGTTAACTGATTCCCATACGCTTTTAATCTCTTTGAACTTATGTAATTACATTAAATAAATTGTTTATTTAATAATCAAGTTTAAGAGATCATAGGATCTGTAGTCTTTTAATTTCTAAGCAGTCACAATTCTGTACCAATTTTTTTTTTAAAAAAATTCAATTTAAGACAATTTTATTTGACATATAAGCAGATTTTATTCATATATTTTGAAACAGCTAAATTTTAATACATAAAAGAGAAAATTGAAAACCAATTAAAGATTATATATATTTTTGAAATTAAAAATTGAATAATTCAAAAAGATTAAAAAAAAAAAAATGTGATATTTAAAATGCTCGTAGGAAAAACAGATGAGTGTAACATCTTATAAACTTTCAACATATCTCAAGACAAAATTATACTAAATACCTCGTACAAATAGTGTAGCATAACATTAATATTTTTTTCTTTAGAAGATAATACAAAAAGAAACTTGGGATGTCCAAAAAAAATATACAAAAAAATAAATTTATAACACAAGAAATTCTAAAATAATATAAAGATTTTAAAATTAAATAAATCTTGATTATCAAAAATATTAAACTATATCACAAAATGCAATACAAAATTAAATAATATAATTTGAACTAATGATGATTTAGTATGCAAAATATTCTTACTATATATATGGAACTATTACAAAACTAGATTTAAAATTTGAATCAAAATTAAAATACAGAAATTTATAATCCTCATTGAAAATCCATGAAATAATATTAATATCCTGACTTAATATCTACATACATTTAATCTAACACATATATATTAGTATTAATAATCCAAACTTTTAACATTTTTTTTTTAAATCTTTGAAAGAAGAGATTTTCTTCCAAAGTTAAAAGGAGAGTAGAGATAATGCTAACTAGTTTCTTTAATAAAGCATAATTATATATAGAGTAATTATCTTTCATCAACCCTAAATACATATCACCAAGTTAGCATTAATTAAAAAAAAGGGGGGGGGATAGTAAAATAATGGAACAGTGACAGAAAAAAGAGGGCCCTTCCCTGTTACTATAACCTAAAACGTATATCAAATCTAAATGCATGAAGAAAATGTGCTTAGTGGAGCATCAGAAATTAGTAAAACAAAAATTACCAATTTGATCTTGGCAAGCATTACTACTGGAAAGAGCAGACATAAGGGTATTCATATCAGATAAGTCTTGGATGTTATTTTTTGCTACATCAGCATTCCAAGATCTTCCTTCAGATGCAGCAACTGCATGACAAATGTATTACTAATGCAGAAACAGTTATTAATTTATCCTTGATAAACTAATACTAAGACATGCATGGTATGGACAAAAAGTACATGCTTTTTATTCTATTTAGTACCAGAACATTTTCATTGCTAAGTTCTTAGATTTATTTCATTTTAAACTTAATTAAAATTTAAAATGCAAGTGATGTGTTATGATGCATGCATGCAAAATACATACTTGATTCCATGCACAGATGCACTAGGAGATGCAAGATGAAAATAAACAACAAAAAAATATCAAAATATACAATATATCCTTACGAATTAAATAATAAAAAATTCAAGGAAGATTAATAAATATTAGTAAAGAAATGTATTAATAGTATTAATACAGACAAAGTAATAGTGCTTTTGAGTTACTAACATTAAAAACCTAATTTAAAAAAAACTATACTAAAAAGGGAGTTGAGAAATTACTAACAAATTATGGTTTATGAGCAATTATAAAACTTTTATATGCAGCTTTTATAAAGAATAGTGAGGGTAAAAATATGGTGATTGTATCATACTCTTTCAAAATTATTTTTTTTTTATATAAAATTTCTATCTTGTTTTTATTGTGATTTTCTACATTTTTTCAAATAACTTAAAATTAATTTTTTAAATTATTCTGTAAAAAATTCTTTGAAAGTATTTAAATAAAAAATCTCCAAGAAAATCTTATTTCTTTTTCAAATAGTAATTAAATTACAGTCTAAAAATAATAAACATTTCTTTACTATAACATTGAGAACAATTGCAATCTCAATAAAAATTAGAGAACTAAAAATTACAAAATGACACTACAGTTAAAAAATAATTTATTTAAGATTAGATCTTCAGTTTTCATAGAAATTTATATATATATAAAAAAAAAAAAAAACATGCCAAACACTAGTACACAAATTTTACACATCTTTCTACTCATAGAAATAAGTTAAACTTCTTTGTTTTCATTGTTTATAGCTTCCTTTAATCTGAATTACTAGTCAAAAATTTAATTTTATACCATAAATCCTTCACAAAAGTGAATAATATGGTTACATTAAAAAAAAAATCAATTGTTTCATTTTAAGAGAGAGATGCAACATATTAAAATTTAATTTAACTTAATTTTTAATTACATCTTCAATCAAATTCAAAAATATTTTTATTTCATTCCTTTTAATTCAAAAATACACTCCCCTTAAAAAAATGCTAAAGGGGTAGGATTCAGAGTTCATTTTTAAGTTCAAATTTTTGTTAAAATTTTTAAAATCCCCCTCCTCCCATCTTTAAGGATGCTAAAATGTAATTTTTAAAAGGATACTAAAGATATATAGTGATTTTGTTCAAGTAAATAAAATTCAAGTTAATAAGTAAGAAATAATTATTTATTTTAAACATTCATTATTAAATAATCCACATGTGGTTAAACTTACTATTGAGCAGAGTTTTTCATTCAAACTTAATTTCTAACTTTGAATCTATATTACATTCAAAATTAGAAGAAAGTACCATAAAATGTTTCTTAAATGAACCTTTAAAACTTTTTTAAAGATAAAATTATTCAAATTCAGGCATATTTCAAAAATAACATTTTTATTATTTAAATAATTCTATTATTAGTTAATCAGAAACAAATACCAAGAGATATTTTATTTTATTTATGTTGTAAAATGCAATGTGTAAACTTACCTTGTTGCATTACTTCAGCAACAAGACTAGATGCAAGACCTTCTTTAGCATCTTTTTCTTGCTGAGAAGGTTCAGCCATGGCTTGTTTAACAGATGCAGCACCAGAACTCCCAGAACTTTCTCGGTGGTGAACATCAACCTCTAAATCTGCAAGAGTCAAGTAGTAAATCAAATATTGAAAAATAGAAAATAAACTTTTATAAATGTCATTTAATGATCACCATAGTAATTTAAAGAGCTTCTAAACCAGAGTAAATATTTTAATTTACTAGAAATATAATACATTCATTTCTAAACTAATTACAAACATTTTCTTTAAAAATGAATTAGCTATCTAAATGTTTGCATAATGTATGCGTGGCACAAGGGGAATTGGAATATATTATACTATATAAATAAAAAAAACCAAATACATATTTTGGCCACTTGTTTTTATTGCTTTACACTTTTGGAGTAAAAAAAAATTGATCTACTCATTTGTTTCAGTACAAAACAACTCTTGGTAATCTTTTAATAAAAACTTTCACAATTTAATAAGTATAAAAAGGTTTGAAAAAAAAATTAAAACACATCATTGTTAGATTCTTATAAGCAATTATATCATATTAAGTATGATCAGATCATTAACCACTTAACAGTTTTTTTTTTTCTTGCCATGTTACATCATAAAATAAGCATATTTTTGAAAGAATTTCTTATTGCATTCGATTATATAAACTTAAAACAGCAGTCAAAACTATTTTAGACATTGATTTCAAGAAATGATGCTAATTTTTATTTATAGCGAAAAAATTACATTTTTACTTACGGTTGGCTTTTTCGGAACAATAGCAGAACTGGGAAGATCACTTTACAAAAAGGGTTGTTAGAAAACAAAATGTATTTTCATTTCACTTACATTTAATATCCTCTCAAAATTCATCTTTTTGTATCTATAAATTTTAAAACAGGGAAACAAGTATAGTCCAATATCACAATCTGGACAAAAAAATCTTCTTTTTTTTTTGACAAATTTGTGTCTTTTCAAGCAACACATAAAACACTGCCCAGTTGATCTCAATTTCTCGTCGGTGGAAGTGATCACTTCTAAAAAATGCCATTCAGTGTACCATAAAGGATTGGGCAAAATTCCCCTTAATCCTTTTTTCTCATTAATTCTTCTATGTCTTTCGATCAGACTATCCATTATATCAAGTCTAAAATTCAAATAGGAGCATTTTCCTCTGTGCTTCTGGTATAAAACAAAAGCATTTCAAAGTGATATATCTAAAAGGTGGAAGAATATATTTTTGTAATATTTCTTTCCTCTGTTCTTTGTTATTGGGGAATTAATGAGATGTGATCCATTCTGTCTACTTCCCCCATAGTATAATTGTACTCCATTACTACTTTTGGTTTCTGTTTGATCTCATCCTTGTAAGACTGTACCTTCAATCATTTCAGGATTGTGTATTATAGACAACTTTCTTATCTATACATTAGATGATGCACACCTTCCCACTTCGTTAAGCACACATTTTGCATTTTTTAAGTTTTTTTTTACTGTATTTCTTTTGGTATATCTTTTCTCCTAACTTGAGTTTCCATACATATTTCTTTTATAGCTGAGAAGGATGTCAGCTAGTTCTGGAGATGTGTTATAATTGTCCATAGTTAGGCAGTATCCTTTGTTACACAGTGGCTGCATATGAGTCATAAAAACATAAGATAACTCGCACAGATGCTGGTAATTATCATCAAACAGTGTACCTTTATATAATGAATTAAATCCATAACCTGACTTCAATTCACACAGAATAAAACTTTTTATGCCGAATCGTGAACTTTTTAGAGGTGTATATTGTTTCCAGTCTAATCTTCCCTTGAACAGCATCCAGCTCTCGATGATCGTTACATCTCTTTCAGGTATGATAGTTTCTCGATAACGAGTATTCAAATATTTGATTACCGGCCACAGTTTATGCAACTTTTTGGACATTCATATGTTTTAGCATCAAATTTGGTGTCATCTGAGAAATGTAAATATCAGTGAATAAGATGAAAGCATCAATAAGATATTACTTTTGAAAAAAAATGGAGCTGATGTTGAATGTCTCTTACTCCAATAATGCTTAACATCAGGCTTTTTCACAATTCCTTGAAAAATATTCAAAGCAATAAAAACGAGAATTTTGTTTTTCGCGGTTGGTTCCCATTTTATTGTTCTGCTGTTTCTTTGCAGATTACTGTTTCAAATAATTCTATCCGCATTTTGGTTAGTTTCAGCAGCTTTCATTTCAAGGAGATAAACATCACAGAAAATATCAAAAAATTGTAGAGTTCCCTTACTTAGATTCATATTCAAACGAACTATTGGATTTGCAGTGAAAGGAAATTGTGGTAGAGCTAAAGGAAGATTACTAATGTCAATTTCCCAAAAGTTCTGAACTCGAGAAAGTTCATCTAAAATTTTCATTTCCTCATCACTAGAGAAGTCCGATAATGGACTTTCGTAACTACCAGAACATTTAGTAAAATTTCAGATTCACTATAAGATCTGATATCACAGTTACCTTCTATTACAAGCCGCTCATTGTCACTCATTCTGATTTTATCTCCAAATTAAAAATAAATTCTATTTGCAACAAGTGATTCACCAAGCCCGTGATAACAAGATAAGCATTTCATTCTGCATAAAAAAAAAGTAGTAAAAACTGACCTAGGAACCAGTTTAATTTGTTTTACAATCCTATCTTTACTGGACATTTAGAACTTCCTATCAGAAACATTGCAAATTAAACAAGAGAAAAAAAAAAGGGCAAATCAGTGTATTAGTGTCAGAAAATGTATTGCCTGAGCAGCATTCGAGCAAATCAGGGAAGGGC
The DNA here is from genome assembly GCA_019974015.1 of Nephila pilipes. NCBI lineage: Eukaryota > Metazoa > Arthropoda > Arachnida > Araneae > Nephilidae > Nephila > Nephila pilipes. The sequence continues at coordinate 581,012 of BMAW01060826.1, forward strand.
CATTTTTAAATACCCGAGCGGAGTTCTAATTCCAAATACAAAACTTATTACCTACATTTCCTGCATAAGAAACTGGATATTTACTTTAAAACATTTTATACATTTGCAACATTTAACTTTTTTTCTGTATGATTTCTATAATACTGTAGAAACAAATCCAAAAATTACAAATATCAATTTTACTTATATTATAACTTTTTGCAACATTTGATTAATTAATTCCTTATATACATTAGAAAGAAAGAAAAACATGTTCACATATAAAAATACGCTTGTTCAATATTTTTTAAAAGTTATTTTTGCATACCAATAGTGCTACCACAGGGTTTTGTATCAAACTGTGACATCATAAGTCTATTAAGTAACTCCATTGAATCAACATGAGATGAAGAGATATTACTTTTACTTGGGCCTTCAGCATAAGAATTGCGAGAGCTACACTGAACTGGAGGAGTTTCTTCATGCCGGCGAGGGTTTAGAACATTCATTTCAATGCGTTCAGTCTCTCTAATGAAAAAGAAACAATTTCCTTTTAAAGTAATATAAATAAATATTCGATTGCATAGTTCTTAAATTATTCAAATAAATTACCTTTTATAAATTTATACCAGCAAGTTGATAGGAATTGAAAATATTTTTAGTAAAAACATTTAACTATTTTTAAAAAACATATTTTCTAAGCTAAACTCACAGATTGCTACATATCTTGCAAGTATCATCAACAAATGAATACATCAAAAGAAAATAAAAGTAAATAACTTGTAAATCATAGTAAAAAAAAAATTCTTTTCTCAGTCAATTTAGTTCATTTTCATGAATATTCTTCATGATTCACTTTCAAAAACACTTTTCTTAAATTTTAATGTGATTTTGTCTTTGCTAAGATTAATATAATTTTTAAATTAAATTACACATAGACAAGAGCCTGAAGTAGAACTTAGTTTTATATCAACTAAAAAAATCATTAGCAATTAATTTTTAGAATGAAATTTGTAAGAAAAAACATTTATGTGCATGTGTTTGATGAAGTCCCCCCCCCCCCCAACTTAATTGAATCAGATACAAGTCCCACACAAAGTATTACATTACATTTAATTATTATTAAATAAACACTTCAAAATATTTTCAAGACTTTATATTCATACATAAATATATAATTAAAAGTTTATCTTAAAGCCTTTGGAACATGTGATACTATCTTGAGAAGGGAGCAGTAAATAAAAGAGAAGTAATCACGAAAGTCTTATTTTGAATAACAAATAATAATTACACATTTTTCAAGCACATTATTTTAAAAACATTTTGAAATATTTCTTTTTGATTAAGAAATATAATTTTTTTTTTCTGAATAAGAAAATGATTTTTTAACATTTCAAAGTACCATTACAAAATATATATGACTTTTGAAATAATATAATACATAGAAAGTTAATCTGAAATGCTATTGAATTATTAACAAATTTTAATATTTTTATTTTGCATATCTTCTTTAAAATACTCATCAGAAATATCTGAATGAAAAAACCAAATTCAATTTTAAGCTTCTATAAATACTGAAAAAATGATTTAAATAAATTAAAAATACAAATTATGCCAAAATTATCTACAAACCATAATATCCAATAAAATATCTAAATAAGAGTACAAGCAATATAAGTACATACAATTAAAAACTCTAAATGATGAAAATAATTCAAAAGAACTTACTTTTTCTGCACTTTATCTGGCAAGATAATAGCATCTCCTTCAATATCATCCGATTTTCCAGATTCATCACTTGATTCTTCACAATAGTCTCCAATATCAAACATCTTATGCATTTGAACATTTACAACTTTTAGAACAGTAAAGACCACACCAACAATGATGCAATAGATGGTCCATATGATTAGGTTTGGTGCACAACACTATAAATGAGAAAAATAGCTATTTTTAAAAATTATAAAAATCATTTAGAACATTGTGAAAAAAAATATTATTTATTATATATATGCAAATGAATGCTGATATAGCCATGCATTTTTTAATTGCTTTTAAACACAATACATTGAGAATTTCTATTAAATAACATCTAATTAAAATTAATAATAAAAAACAGAACATTCAGATGAACTGAAAGTTTAATATTTTCCAGTATACACACACAAAAACAGTCAACTAGTGCAATATGCAGTTGCAAATGAACTTTCATTTTTTTTTTTTTTTTGGTTTAAGCTTCATTTTGCAGATCATTATCCCCCCCTCCCCCAAAAAAAGAATTCATTTTTTTCACAATAATGAATCATAATGGAATCGAGAATTCTTGTTGATGAGGGGGGAAAAAGCATATTTCTACATGCATAACTAAAATAGATTCCTTTCTCCCAAGTAATAAACTTTTACAATCCCATATTAGTCAATTGCTGTGTCTAGGAAAGAAGCTTAGTAAAATTAGAGCTGGAAAAATGCCCCAAAATAAAAAAATAAAAAGAATCAAGTGGTATGCCTAGTGAAAATATGCATCAAAAACTAATAATTTAATAACTGAATGAATAAAATAAGAATTCATTGCATGAGAAAATTTTACATATATTCTTATTATATGAATGTGTATGTATATGTGTGTATACATGTATAAACTCGAAAAAAAAATCATTGTTTTACTAGAAGCAAAAACTTGTACAAGTATAATGCATAAGTTTTTAATACATGATCAAAAATATACTTCAGCAATTTGAACTTCGTACAATGAAAATAAATGTAAATTACATCTCCAAACCAGAAAATTATCAAATCTTGTTGGGCAAAAAGAATTTCAAAATAATTATATAAATGAAAATTAGAAATTTTATTCAAAAAAACTACATTTTCCCACATTAACACATTGCTAAGCACTAAATATAATAATACACAGATAAAAAAAAAATCTTACATTTTAATCTTTACTATTAAAATGTTTGAAAATTATATCTGCCAAATAAAAGTATCTCAACCTTCACTTTAGATATTATGTTATCATATTGTTAGATAATTGTTTTTTTTAAAAAATAAAATGAGATATAATTTCACAATTTTTTAAAAATTTAGCAACAATCTCTCTATTTCACTGTAATATTTTAACCAAAAACTATTTTCAATCCTTTCTTCAAATTTTCTTTTCCCAAAGTATTTTAATATTTTCCAGTATAAAATATGTCAACTATTAACATTAAAAAAAAATAATAGGTCAATGCTTTTTTTAAAAAACTTTTGTAAGTGATCGTCGTAAATTTTTAAGAAAATTATAAAATTTTAACTTGAACATAATTAATGTGTGAACATAAAATATTCAAGCTTAAAATTTTTAAAAATTTTATTTACAAAGTCAAAAAATTAGAAGATCTATAATCTTGATATCTTTTTCTAGAAAAGGCTTTAATAAAAAAAAAAGAGAGAGAGAGAAAGAGAGCTTTAAATTAACTGTAGACCAAAATATAATCTTGTTAACAAAAAGAATATTATTGAAATATTTTAAGGGATCAATGTATATAAAATACACATGCAAGCAACCATAAGACATTTCACAAATTTCTCATATGGAATGTAAAGTAGGTGCAGTAAAGTATTTAACCTAATTTGTATAAAAAAAATTCTATAATTAATATAATTATTTTGATAAGGATTTTATCTAGTTAGTATATTTTCACTAATTCAAATGTTTCTCTTTTAACAGTTACTCATTAGAGTAATAAGATTTTATCAAAAAAAAAAAAAAAAAAAAACCCCCCCCCCCCCCCCCTTGAGATTAAAAAACAACATATTTTTGAGATTTTACTGTAACAAAAAGAAAATCTAATTAAGAATGTAGTTTTTTTAAAAATGAAACTTATTTAAAACACACACACACACACACACATATATATATAGTAGCATTTTTATAACTATCTGTTCACAGAACTTTATATGTGAAACATAAAACCAGGAACATAATTCATAAATAATTTCAATCCCCAAAACTTACTTTAATATATGTAGTAATTTTTATTACGTTGTGCTTGAATTTTAAAAATCATACATTTATAATTTTTGCATTAGAGAATTTCCTATGCAAAGAAATTGAATGCAATAATCCAATATAAAAACCAACGTTTTTAAAAACAACGTTCTTATATAGGGGAAAAGTTTATTAAAGAAAATTATTGAAATATTAGTTAAAACTGTTAGTTATTTTTAACTTTAAAATTTACTTAAAAAGAGACATTTGTGAGCATATTAAAAAATTCATAATACTCATAAAATCAAAACATGCATTTGAAAGTTTGTAAGTCATTCTATTAAAAAAAAAGGGGAACCAGAATTCAGAAAAAATTATTGCAATAAGACACAGCACCAAATATTGGAATCTTTCTTTCTTGAGAATGATTAATGACTGAAAGTGAGAATTCTTACTATCTCCCCTTTGTTAGTTTTATGATACTTCATGTGACGTGGGGAGTGCCTGGTGTTTCCAGGGGGGAAAGAAATTTTTTCCTCAATCCTAAAAGCACTAAGAGGAAAGAATATTTTGACTTATTAAAATTATTGAAATATTAGTTAAAACTTGTTGCAAATGTCTAAATATTGCATTGTTAGGCGAGTACAAATGATTCCTAAAATTTCAAAGCTCTAGCTTGATGGGAGGTTAGTTAAATTAACGATCGAAAATTTGATGACATGCACACACCAAGTGAAATTCAGAAAAACGTTTTAAAAAAGAAGAAAAGAATAAATTTCCATTACCATTCAGTTCAAATTTCAAACCTACATTTTCACTTGTTTATATCTATTGAGTATTCTAACAAAAATAACTATACATTTTGGACTCCTTAAGATGAAATAATAAGAAAAAATGACCCTAATCGTAGTAATTACTGATGCAGTGAAAAATTTATGTATCATCATACATAAAAACATAAGAAATTATCAAAGGAAATAGATAAATTTAAATTGTATAAGTTATTCTTAAGTTGCCAGGATTCCACTCTATGATTTGTATTTTTCAATTTTATCTAACCTTTCATTAAAAAAACATTAAATTTAACATAACAGGTGAGAAAGCTTAATTTTTTAAAAAAATTTAATAAATTTTTTTCACATAAAATCTGGAAGTTATAATTTCTACAATCAAAAATATAGTATCTTTGAAATTATTTGAATAAGATTTTTAATGTAATAAAATTCACAAATGATTTATTTTTCATAACTATTTCATTTACAGGAAAAAACAGAGCTGTATTTTCTTACATGAATTTTGATATATTGTCTGAAAATAACTTATCCTGCTCACAGTTAAATTTAGTTTACAATTTATAATCATATGAAGCAGTCATTTCTCAGATGCCTAAAACTTCCAAATATTATATGATTTTGAAGAGGAAGAATTTGAAATAACTTCATACATGTTTACAGACTATCTTATTTCAAAACTATGCATTTTCACCTTTAATTACTGGTGTATATTTTAATTTTTCTCTTCATCTATAATCGTTTGTTCAGATATGAGAAAATCAAGTTGCAATAACATGTTTTCACGAACATATGTACATGAAAACTTAATTATTAGTAAGGTAAGAAACAAACCCTCAACAAAAAAAAATTATGAATTTTTCTATGAAACAGTACATTTTGAAAATTTTATAACTCAGCTGGGAAAAAAAATACTATGCCTTTATGTAAAATTCTGTATATCATATAGTTAAAAAAAATTTTGATTAAAAAAAATTTAAAATATATATAATGAAAAAAAAATATTGCAACACTTGCATCTTCATAACATACTGTAATCAATAATATTAGAATAAATGATAAAGCTATGCTTTTAAAATTTTATTTAAAAAGATGTATCATTTTTTTTTCTCAAAGTTTATTACTTTCAATTTTAAAATAAAAGAAAAAAAATCTTCACAGTAAAACAAAAATATACTTATATCCAAATATGTATTAGTTGACCCTGAACTTCTTTAATCAGAACTAATATTGCTCAGGATTGCTTACTAGAAAAATATTATTTCCTGCTTGAAATAATATTTCTTATAAAACTGAATTGCATTTACTAGAAAGTGAAGACTTTTACTGATATTATCCATTACATCAGTAAATTGAATCGGTAATTTACTATATTGTCTTATTGCTTATCAGAATGAACAGCAAATCATTTATTATATGTAAAATTATACATTAGCATACACAGTTTGCAAAAATTTATTAAAAACAAAAAAAAGATTTTAACATTCCCCTCTTCCATCAAACAACGGCTTTTAGAGAAATAAACATAATATTTCATATTACAGCTATCGCTTCATTGTTTATGTGTATTTGTTTACTTCACTGACAAAACCAAAAACCTCCGACATTATCGTTCTGTTTAAAGGGTTACATTCAAATAAAAAATCCAATAACACATTTTCATAATAAAATATGCCTTACCATATATAATCCAAATGGGAGACATAATAAAAGCAACCAAATATACAGATGAGCTATGTTACAAAAGTGGTCCTGTCGGGGATCATAAAACCAACCCCCTGTGAAAGATGCCCAAACACCTTGGCGCAAAATCTCTAATGTTTGGTAACCCATGCTTTATTTTATTATCATTTCACTGATAATATACTAATAATATTATAAAATCTGATAAAACTGAAGTCAGTCATTCTATGCAACATCCTACAATAACATTGTACTGGGGAGTATGTTGCTGCCATGTTAAATAAATCTCTTTCAGTTTCTGCAGCGAAATGATTTGATTTGATGCCACTTCATTTCGAAGAAAAGAGGAAGGCCGACATCATTGAAATTAATTAAGATGCTTGAGTTTATTTTTATATAAGTAAACTTTTTCTTATACTTATCTTTTTAAATCAATCATTTAAGTCAGATGATTTCTTAAAATTTGGGAGTTGTTTTATATACGACCAATCGAATTCTGTTCAGTTTGCTTATTTTTAAGATTGTCTAATTAGAAATTATGTATCTAATGAATCACAGTTGAAATATTAATTTAAAAAGTATTTTCAAAGTATTTAAATCAAATGGTATTCTATTTAACACCAATTTTCTTGATAAAGTCGTTAGTTACTATTTTTTAACTTTTTTTTTTCATAAGAATGAAACTGAAACTAATTTTTGCTTATTTTGTGTCATTAAAATTTTGAGAGAAAAATTGCTGCATTGCTTTTATTTTGAAAATAAATTTTATTTAACACTTTAAAATGAATAATTGAATATTATGAACAAAGAGACAGTTTAAAACGTATCTTTCTTTTATTTTTGTCTCTTTTGTTTTGACACATCCACAAATCAGCTTCTATGTGGTGGCAACTCTTTTCTCCGAGTTTTTATAAAATTGTAAACTTGAATGGGGGTTAAAGCAGAGGTGTCAGGGTTCTGTAGCTATCAGAAATGGATGTGGGTAGAAAATTTTTTCACTTTGCCTCTTTGTTTTTACGGCTGTAGCATGTATGTGGTGTAAAGTGTTTATCGATTCTAACGATCCTTCTTTGTTGTCATGAACAAGTTTTTGTTATAATAGGCGCTTTCTAGGCCTAAAGCGTCCAACACTATGAGACACAAGATAACATGAAGATTGAGTAGAGAGAGAAGTAAAAAAAAAAAAACTTGATTTTCTTTTGCAGAGCTCGTTACTTGCAACGGATGCCAGATTTCATTCGTTTTTCTATGGAATCTCTGCATTCTAATGTCACAGAGAATCATGGAATCGGCGAGAAAACGAAGCTTTGGACTGCCATTTACGATTACGAGGCATCGGGAGAGGACGAGTTGTCACTCCATCGAGGCGAGCAAGTGGAGGTGTTGTCAAAAGATTCCAAAATATCTGGAGACGAGGGATGGTGGACGGGGAAGATCTGTGATAAAGTAGGGATCTTCCCCAGCAATTTCGTCACACTTATCGATGTCAATGATGTGCGCCCTATGTATAACGACGGCAGACCCTTTACCATCAAATTTTCAGAATTGGAACTGGAAGAGGTGATTGGTGTCGGCGGTTTCGGTAAAGTATACAGGGGCTACTGGAGAAAGCAGGAGGTAGCTGTCAAAGCTGCCCGCCAAGACCCTGATGAGGACATAAGTGTAACTATTGAGAATGTGCGCCAAGAAGCCAAATTATTTTGGCTGCTCAATCACCCAAACATTGTTACATTAAAAGGGGTCTGCCTTGAAGAACCAAATTTGTGTCTTGTCATGGAATATGCCAAAGGAGGTTCCCTCAATAGAGTTCTCAGTGGACGTAAGATTCCACCTAATGTGCTTGTCAGTTGGGCAATACAGATTGCAAGGGGGATGCACTACTTGCATTCAGAAGCCTGCATATCCTTAATTCATCGAGATCTCAAATCTAGTAATGGTAAGTTTTCAATAGATTTATACCTTTCTTTCAGAAACATTAATTGTTACTTGGGTTATGTAACAGTGCAAGATTTCATAATAAAGAAATTATGAAAAAATTTCAATTTCAAAATGAAAAATTTACATTTTTATATTAATGTTGACTTTCTGTCTTTTTGTTATTATACAAATCGTGTGTTAAATACCTATAATATTATTTATGCTTGCTAAAATCATCGTTGTTGGTTTTTAGCATGAAATAATCAACTTAGTTAACTTCATAAACTTTGCATTAACAAAGTAGTCACACTCAATAGTACAATACTTATTTACAAGACTGGATTTATAATTAACTATGAAATCACTTATATTACTGTATCGTTTTGTCCACATGAAATAGCTAATTTCTGAATTTTAGCAATTTGTTATACAATCTAGTATCTATTCTAGTTGTAATTCAATTTGTTGTACAACTAATAGGGTCTTGACAAACGAGTCCCACTGTAGCTCATGAATGTTGTAAGAGGTGACTAAAAATATATATATACCCCCAGCAGATTAAATCTGGATCTCGGGGACATGCCTTCTTTAGGTAAGTACGGGAATCATGACCCTGAGGCACCCTAGTGATCTTTTTCTTTCCTATGGAATTTGCTGTCTTTGGTGAACACAGGTGACGTACCCTTGGTTACCCTAGTGATCCTTCTCTATTTTCCACCCTCCATCTTTTCAACTAATTTTTGACTTTTCAATTTTTTCATGTCTAAACCACAGTTAAATCTTAGGTTCAAATCGAGAATAGGATGTCCCCTAGGAGATTGATGACTTTTGGGAACAATAATTGTCAATTTAGATCATGGTGACCCTAAGCATACTCAATACTTAAATCATGCATGTTTGGCAACCTATCTATTTAGTCGCCAAGTTTCGTCATCAGTCTCCTAGGGGACACCCTATTCTCAATTTAAACCAAATCTTGTATTGTGTAGCATAGCCACATCTGACTCTTGTGCCAATAACCTTTACATTCACTCACTCATTCATGTCAATGATAACAGAAGAAAACTTTTTAAAATTTTGCACCTCTATCCATACAAAAGGTTGATAATATCAATATTTTAATATAATTCCTTTTTTAACTCTTTATTTGTATTGAGAAAATATATAAAACTTAGTCATTTTCAATAAGGGGAAATACTTTTATATTTGTAAACTTTTTTAAAATTGATATATTTAAGCTATCTTAAGGAATTAATAGAGGAAAAAAGTCTTTGAATTATCTACATCTTTAAAACATAGAAATTTGACTGTAAAGCTTTAAAACTTGACATAGGAAATGATATCTTATTATATATTGTATTAAATGACAAATGGTATTCTCTTATATTTATTTATGTATTTCAAAAAAATTACCAAGTGTTAGGAATTTATTTATTGTTCTGTCGGCAATTTCAGGAAGATCCAAAAATATTTTTTCTCTTTTATAGCATTATGAAATTTTAGAAATAATTTTAATTAGAAATATGATATATTTACTATAGTAAATATTCCATTTATATAAAATATTCCTTTTTGTGGTTAAAACCAATTCTTATCAGGTTTATTTTAGATCTAGAAAAGAGTAAGCCACAAAAATAGGGGGGAAAGGAAAGTTTCATTTATGCTACCACAATTTAACAATTTCTATTAACATGTTACAGCTTTAGTATAGCCCACCTGCCAAATTTGACACCATTTTTTTGGCACCAAGTATAGAGTTTTAAAAAAGGGTTACCATCAAAATTTCCAATGAAATTCCATGTTCAAAAAAATAAAAATACATTTTCCAAATTTATAGATATTGTTAAGGGTACTAGGACAGGAAGGTGAAACTATGATTCCGAATTTAAGATTCTATATTTTTGTGACATTTATGTTTTAAAAATTATTGGTACAACTTGGGAAAAAAATTTTTGTGCACCTAATAATAATATTTCAATCTAGAATTTTATTGAACTATAAAATTTTTTTAGTCCAAAAGTTCTTCCTTCCCTTTAAGTTGAACATGGACATGATTTTGAGGTAGATTTGCATTTAAATTTAAAGTGCTATTTTTAAATATATATATATACAAAATATTTTACTCATCATATAGAAAACAATTAACAAGATATAGTGAACCCGATCTTTTAATGATAGTATTATATATTTTCTTTGAAACAATTGTAGAATGTAATTTTGAAAATTTAATTTATTTTCTTTTTTTCATATAAAAAAACTATTTTGACTTATTAAAATTTATAAATATTACATACTCAACAAGTATTTTAATAGTTGTTCAATCAAATAATTTATTTGTAAATAAAACTGCATAGAAATTGTTGTTTTTAGTTGCTGATTACATTCCTATCACATGCTTTGCAAAATTATATAGTTGATTAAAATCTTTAAAAAAACTTAATTCTGATTTTACAGACAAAGTTATTTCTTTAAATTCTTTCATCAGTACCAAATAATTAAATAATGGCTGGATAATTATTTGGTCTTGATTTTCTTTTTAAGTAGCATATTTTGGTATTTGTTTGTTATAGCGGAGCCCGTCAAATTATGAGTACGCCAAGTCTTCGCTAAACTCGTGAAGCCTATCTTGATACAATCTACTTGGCGATATTTCTTGGTCGCTTAACGATTAATCATCAGGCGCCGCTATAGAAGACAAGTACCCATATCTTTTATTGAGCAGCTAGTAAAAATACAGTAAAATATCTTATATCAAATTAGTATATACTATAATTAAAATAAAATTTTGATTAAATTATGTTTTTTTCCCTTCAGTTTAATTCTGTAGGTGTTTAGTTATAGATGGGAAGCATAATTTTTAAATGTTATACAATGAAGGTAAAATCCGAGTATTTCAATCGGACCCTGTTTGACAATGAGAAATGTTTTTGACGATAAATTGTGAAACCGGTAATCTTCCTTTAGGGGTTACACTCAACTCTTTTTCACATGGTAGATCGTTCCTCAGAAAATCATGCAAAAAAAATTCATGCTGTATATGATAAATACGGGGATATGTTCCACAATTTTAAAAAATCTTGTTAGATAAAAAAAACATGCAAAAAAAGTAATAATGAAATGCATATTACATATTTATAAAGCAAAAACAATTCATTTTTATTACAAAAAAAAATTGAAATTAGTTTACTGTAAAAATTGTGCAAATCTCGCCAAGCAGACTTTATTGGCTACAACACACGTTCCATTTGACGTGAGTTGTATAATTTTTAGCGACTTTATTGCCTGGGCTATCGAAATTGAAAAGTATCAAAAATTCAAATTGAAATTAGGAATAAAACTACTAATTAACTATTCATCGCGACTTGATAACACTCATGCATGCTTATTACAAACTGGATAAAAAATGTTATTACAAAAAAATTGAAATTAATGTACAGTGAAAATTATGCAAATCTCGCCAAGCAGACTTTATTGGCGATGACACACATGTTCCGTTTGGCGGGAGTTGTATCATTTTTTGTGACTTTATTGCCTGGGCTAGCAAAATGGAAAAGTAACAAAAATTAAAATTAAAATTGGGAATAAAACTACTAATTAACTATTCATCGCGACTTGATAACAATCGTGCATGCTAGTTACGAACTGGATAAAAAATGTTATTATCAGTAGATGTATTAGATATGTCTAGCGCAACTCTCGGCGTTGATTCAAATGTAGAATTGTTTGTTATTAACAGCCTTTGTAGGGTTTTTTTTTGTGATTACAAAGTCTGTTCCGAGTGGCTCTTTTTTTTTTTTTTTTTTTGGTTTCTCAAGTTGCTTATATAATTCTTGATTGCTACTCAAAACATTGAAATTTTAATGCATGCCTTATGTCAGGATCATGAGTGAAAAAATGTTCCATACCTGTAACAAATTTCAAGCCCTCGCGAATTAAATCAGCTGTTAATAGCTGAACTTTTTCTATGAATTCGTCATTATTGATTTCTTTATTATCTTAAACTGTCTTAGATTCAATCAAGTCATCCTCATCCTGAGGGCTTTCTAGCATTAATTCTTCTATGTCAGCCGTTTGCATGTTATTCAAACCTTCGTCACCAGTTGCATTTGATAGTTATAATTTCAGAACACACAACTGATTTTTGTACGACAAAACTTCCACTTTTCAAGCATGCAGCAAATTTTTTTCCCAATGAGCATTTAAGGTCAATTGGGGCAACTGTTTGATGACAAAAGAAGCACTCGTGATATATTCTATAATTGTAAACTTTCCTCATGCTTCCACAATAGTCAAATTTCTTTCTTCCACTGAGTGTAAAATATTTTTAAACATTTGCTTTATGTTTTACATTTAAAATGCTGCTGTAATATCCTCATCGAATGACTGAATCAAAGAGGTGGTATTAGGCAGTAAAAACAGCATTTGAATATTTGAAAAAATTTAAAGGGGGGCGATTAGTGTTTGAACAAAAAATTTGTGTAAAAAAGTATACAGGTGAACTTTTCATTTCAAAATCTGTAAAAAAACACAGTGTAAAAAAAGAGTTGAGTGTACCTAATCCTTTCTGCTGGTAATCCTGCATTTGGTATCACTTTGGCATGATTTTGAATATCACACCAAACAGCTTGTTAAAGTAGTGTTTACCAAGTGTTTCTTTCATGTTAATTTTGTGGTTTATTCCGATTTTTTAAAAAATACCCTAGTTGAAAAAGGAGAGCAGTATCTAATGAAAAGGTATATTATGTATGATGGCGTGATATTTATGTATGTCAGTAAAAGCTTTTTCTTCCATGTTTAAAATCAAATAGTCTCAATTATGTTTTATTCAATGTCAGAAAAAAAGGAGTCACAATTATTAAAGTTTATATATGTGTGGTGATATGCAATGTATAACATGCAAACTTCCAAAAGAAGTAGAATTTCATTTTCTGAAGGATTTGCCATGGTTTACAGAATTGTTTGCTTTAGAAATAATTGTTAAGTTTCCTGAAAGATTTTTTTTAAAATTCATTCTTTATTCATAACTCTTCATGTAATATAAATGTTTATATTATTCTATAATTAATGATTAATGCATAAAAAGGATTCATTGGATGCTCAAGATTCGAAAAGCAGGTTCTTGATTATATATTTCACATAGAAACACTGCTTATGAAATGTGTGGTAGTTTGATATTTGTTTCTAAATAAACAGGTTTTAATTTTTAGATTTATATGTGAAAAAAATTGTCTAAAGAAAAAGTATATTGTTCTTTATTCAAGTTTACAATTTAAAGTTAATTATGAGAAGAAATAACGAAATAATCTTTTTTTTTTTTTTTTTTTAAATGTCCAATGCATAACATTTGAAATGTCTATAGTTTGTTTCTTTTCATTACTGACAAATGATAAAATATATAATAGAAAATTTTCTTTAATAAATGTTTTTTTATATGTGTGTTTATAAATGGCAGATCGATTCTTTTCATGTGATATAGAACTGCATGGTTGATTTTAAAGTTCTCTCTTCAGAGAAGGAATTTTCAAAAATTAAAATTTTTTAAGATGTTTGTAATTCGCAAGCATTATAATATCAGAAACTCATTTACTTTAAAACTGTAATTATACTGTGTTCAAACTATAGTGATTGCAGGTATGTTCAATGTTAATATTTTTTGGACAAAGTTGTTTCAATCAAGTTGTGGGTCTGAGTTCTGTCGCTATGTAACATATGTCATGTAATGAAATGCAGTGTCCTGAATGATGTGCAATTAAATCTGTCAGGATGCAGTGTCCTGATACTGGGATGGTGGGACACGGCTTGGGTGTCATCCTTATCGCTTGAATTTGTTCAAAATTATGAGGCCTGTTGCCAGCAATAGTAATAAACAATCAAATAAAGTCTTCAAAACTAATTGAACTGCTATGGAAGATTTCATTGGGAATTCTTGACATTTTTAGTTTTGTTTATCAATCTGAAATGATTTGCATCTTTTGTTGTTCCTTGTAATCGCAAAATACAGGTATTTGCTAAAATCATGGTTTCAGCTTTCGTCTTGTTAGAAAAATAGTGTTACTGATTTTATGAAAAGAATTTAAAAAATATTCTTTTTTTTTTTTTTTTTTAACTTTTTGTTAAATCTAATAGGAGAATCACATTCATCATATATGGTATATTTCCTTTCATTTATTGTGTTATATTTAAAAATTTGTTTGGTATTAAATAATTTCATAATAAAAATAGTATAATTTACATTGTATACATGGATTTTAATAATCAATTTTAAAATAAGTTCATGAAGTAATTTTGTGTGATTGAAAGACATATGCAGACGGGCACTGTTCTTGGGAAAAATTCTGGATTTTAACAGTTGTATGATAAACTATTTTTTCGTTTTTACTCAAAGTAAATTTATTAGAAACTGTGAGCTAATTAAAGAAGCAGTAATTTTTTTCTTAAAGGTTCAGAATATTTTTTTCAATTTTAGGTGCCAGGTTTTTAGGCGTAGAGGTAGATTATTTAACATAACTGTACAAAATTTGCTCAAGAACTCTGTATAATATCTAATATAATTTTTATTTTTTAAAGTTAAAAGAAACTAAAAGATGTGGTTTATAAAGTTACTTCTCATTAATGAAACGTTTAACAGTATCATATATTTATTATATAGGTTACTCTTCCTTTTAAAACAAATTTTTTCAATATCTTATGATTGTTTTATTTATTTTTATAGATGTATAATCTGTAAAAGTTATATAATGGACTAGTTATGCTTACAAAGTTGTGTTTTAATTCTAATTTTAAAAAAGGAGGGGAGAAAAGCTATCTAACAAAATCTCATGACAGTTTACTGATTAGCAAAGAGGAATTTTCTGTTTTAATAAGATAACAAACTGTTTTTCTGATTTTTGTAACTGGAATCTGTACTATACTGGAGATAATAAATAATTTTGTTTAAGTCTCTACTAATTATTTTCTTGATGTAAACTGCAAAAAAAGCTTTGAATATAGTATTTTTTTTCCTGTAATTAAAGGAACTGTTATGTAATCAAGGATATTGTTACTTTTGTATGAAAACTTGGGCATTCTGCTTTAATTACCTTTTTGATATTTGACTTACAAGTCTCTGTTATTTCTGATTAATTTCCTGGGTTTTAAATTGCAATTTTACATGTGATGCGCAGTAAAATTTTTAATATTTTATCATGTAATGAACATTTATTTTGGGAAAATTCTTCTGGATAATTTTATGTATTGTGCTTTTTAATGCTTAGATAACACACATTTATATTTATACAATGTAATATTGATATGGCCATGGTAATCTATTGGTTATGGTTGTGGACTCATAGCCAGCATTGTTTTAATTGAGTTATGGATTTGAGCCCTGATGCCTTTAAAGACTCGCTGTGTAGTGAGGCTGAAGCATGTTAAATCTTATTGAGGTCCTAAACCCTCCCATTGATTGGAGATGAAGGTTCCAGCTCAGGTGTCGACCAAGGTTCAAAATTACAAGGTCTGTTGCTAATAGCCATGGCGTTGCTTCTTAGTGCACTGTTATTGAACAATCACTATCTTGCACATTATTAATGATTTTTTTTTTTAAAAAAAAAAGTTTTTGCATTTTAAGCCTATTTTTAGGGTTTTTTTTTTTTTTTTTTTTTAACCAGAGTTTTATTTTTTTTCTTTAATTGGTTTCATCCCCCCCCCTTTTTTTTTAACTAAAAGTGAACAGTAAAAAGTCCCAAAAATTCTGTTGCAAATGTTTTAAAAGCTTGAAGAAAAATAATGCAAAAAAATATACCTGTTTTTTCTCCCAAGATCATTGATAGCAACAACAAAAAATGCTGTGGATAATGTGTAATAGATATTATTTATTTACAAAATTCCAGATTTATTTAACTTTAAATGAAGTTTTTATTATTATTATTATTAAATACTGAAACACTGCAAAATTTAGGACAATGGTGTTTCAAAATAGTTTGTCGATGATGGTCATGTGGTATATTTTGCTTGAATGTATTATTCACCATTTCTTAATTTTTTTTATTAATTATTTACAATAAAAAGCTCTGCAAAAATTTGTTTAACCTTTAATTACAAAGATAATTCAAAAGTCTTTTTTTTTTTTTTTTGCAAAACAGCGATATAAAGACTAGGCAAAAACTTATTGGGTGTGAGACATAATTTCTGCAAAAGATTTAGAGTCATGAATTGTCTTTTTTTTTTAAAAAAATTTTAATTCAAAAATATGCAAATATTTCTATAAAATTCTTTGTTATGCTTAAAGAATTTCGTGTAGATATGAAAGCATAAATATTTTGAATGTAAAGAAATAAAATATTGTACCATTTGAGAAAGGAATAAAGGAGACATGTTTACTGATTTTGAATTGAATTGCCATATTAAAATAATAACTTATTAAATTTTAATTTTTTAATAAGATATTCTTTCAATGGTAGTAGTTAACTAAAACAGTTTAGTTTTGAAATTTAATCAATATGTTCCATACTGTTAAATATATAAAATCAAGAATGAACTTGTTCTTTGTAAATTTCCAGATTAGTTCAGTTTATTTCATGTGTATTCATTTAAATGTTAGATTTACCAGACTTATCTTTTACATGAAAGTAGTGTGGTTTAATTTTTATTTTGGTCAACTTTTTATTTTTAGTAAAATAAGTGGAAAGAAAATTGGGTTTCAATATTTATCTTTGCATTTCATATTTGTTTTGAGAAACATAAACGAAGATGGAAAATCTATAGTTAAGTTTTATAGCTCTTGTAAATTTAGGGGTGGGTGGGTGGAATCCAAACTGTTTTGTAAAATTTTCTTTGTGTGTCAAAAGAGGTGGACTTTGAATTATAATTTTCATGTTTCAAACATTATGTAATAAAATTTTAGTAGTGTATCAATATGGGCAGTTTTAATAGATCAAGATTTTGTACTTTCTCTCCTTTTTGATATTTAAGAGGAATGCGTAAAATCGTTTAAGGTGTAAAAAGATTATGAAAATCTAATAATTTAAGTTAAACATAAAATTGCATAATATGTGGCTTATAAAGAGAGAAAAAATATCATTAACTGGGAAAATTGAATTAATAATGATAAAGAGGTTTGGTTATTGTTCCATTATTACTATAATGATAAGCACTATAATGAGTTCGCAAAAGTAAGAATAAATAAATTTAAAAGAATTTTTTTTAATGTTAACTATTTAATTTAACTTCTTTATTGGATATGCTGATATATTGTGAAATGAAAAGACTGTTCATTGTTGTAATAAAATAATTCGTTTAAAAATCAAATCATAAATTCATTACGTAATATCTAATCAGTAAAATATGTCACTAAAACTGATAAAATGTCAAGATTTGTTGTAGAGATAAAAATTACATTACACAAGATAAATACGATTTTTTTTTTTTTTTGGTTGAAGGGCATTGTAATAAATAAGTTTCATTGGCTTAGACGAGA
Organism: Nephila pilipes; assembly: GCA_019974015.1. NCBI lineage: Eukaryota > Metazoa > Arthropoda > Arachnida > Araneae > Nephilidae > Nephila > Nephila pilipes. Next base: position 598,812 of record BMAW01060826.1, read on the forward strand.
TTATCATGAAGCTTGTGTGCTCATACGGAAAAAAATAAGAAAAGGGAAATTTTTAATGAAACTGATTAGTTTCATATTTTAAATGTTATACAACATTCAAATATCTCATTAACTTAGACCTATTGGTGTTCTAGGCCGTTCGAATGAATGAAAGTTCAAAATAACCTATAAAATGAGCCAAGGTACACAGTTAAACTGTACAAATTTACATATGCATTCGGTCGAATTAAACTATTTAAAACAAGGTAGACCAGACTCGTCTTCGATGACCCCACATGACACTCACACTGATTTGGAAAAAAAAAGTAACAACTGATGTTTTGTCTTCCTGTAGCATTAGTGTCCACGATAGTCTAGTGATCATGGTCGCGGCCTTGCGGTTTTCGTCGCGTCCCGAGTTCGAGCCTTGATGCCACCAAAGACTCGCTGTGTAGCTGGGGCTGATGCACGAAAAGTCTGTCGGGGCCCAAAGTCCTCCCGATGGCGTGGTGTAGAAATTAGGTGAGGGGGATGCCAGCTCAGGAGTCGTTCTCGTCACTTGACCGAGGTTCAAAATTACGAGATCCGTCTCCAATAGCCCCTGTGTTGCTTCTAGTGCGACGTTAATAAAACCAAACCAAAGTCCTTTAGCATTAATTTCTTCAACAATTGTCACAGATTCCTTAAACCTCTCTTCATAATTATCAGATATAATTTCATTGCTGTTTTCAACATGAAGTTCAAATAGTCTTGAATTTCACTAAGTTTTGATTCCGGGTTGTCTTCTTCACCTTGTTCATCTTCATCCCCCTACAAAGCTTTCGACCTCCTCTGTTAAAATGTAGTAGCCTAGATCATCAACTGTTTCTAGCCGCAGTTCATTATCTTGTAGTGTTACAACATTTTTATCACCTTGGTGTAGTTTTGTGAAAATTTTGATTTTCGAACTGTGTCTGGTTCAACCTTCGTATTCAGAATACATTGCTTTTTTTCCTGAATAGCGGCTGCAACATAAACAAATTATGAATCGGACATTTTAATTTTTGAAATTCTAACATCTTCATCTTCAGCCAGTTCCTCAATTTCTAAATTTAATTTAAAAGCTTAATTATATAAAAACCTACAGTCTTGCGCTCCTTACTTAGATTTTTATTTCTGTTTTATCATGATTTTTTTAAATGACTGTCCGAATTAAGCGACGTCGCGTTTAATTCGAAGTTAGTTTTTATTAGGGGTGATGGAAAAAATGCCTGTTAATTCCATCTGGATCTCAAACTTTTGTATAATGTGATAGAAAGGAATGAAGTCACACAAGGGTAGGGAATCTGCAACCTTTAGATAACTTCTTGGCATCAGATGCGACCTTATGGATGAATTTAAGTTCCATTGTTGAATATACCTCCCCTTTTTTTTTTATCTGTACAGTTTTATTAATTTCTAATTCATCAACAAAATAACCTTTTTATTTTCGTCTGTAATGCTGATTTAGTTCTAACCGAAACATTGAGCGCTGCTCTGGAGTTAGACTTTTTTTTTTTTTTTTTTTTTTTATAAAATTTTATATTACGAGTATCACTGAAGTAGAAATACCATAAATTGCATATCTATTATTGATTACCAGAATGCAAATTACAAATGATTATTACTAAATCTAGGAATTTAATTGTTTTTAGTAAAAATTTACTCTGTTTTATCTTAAAAATAGAAATGCCAGAAGTTGATTATTAAAATTTTAAATTATAAGTGGTTTTTTTTTTTTTTTTTTTTTTTTTTGCACTTTTAGCATGCATTTAAATTGATGTACTTGGAACATCAATGTGAATATTTAGCAACAAAAAAAAAAGTACGGATTTTGACTAGACCTTGTATGGAGCATGTTCAATTCTTCTGCAGATTTAAATTCATACAAAGTAACAGCAATTATTGCAATATCAAAATCATTTGGTCTCAAAACATTCTAGGAAATAAGTCATATTAAAAAAACAAGTTCAGACTTTTCGAGACTAACACGGCGGCCACACGATTATCTTAAAATTTTGAATAATTTGACCCTATTTTCAATCATTTTTTTGAGAACTCCTGATAATATATAAGTTAAGGCAATACGTTAATCGATAATTTTATTGAAAAAGGCTTAAGAAACTGGATTGGAAGTTTTTATTGTAATATAATTTTGAAAATTTAAGTTCGTTACTGGATAAAACATGCATGAATGGAAATTCCAACATACATATAGATTTTATATGTTGGATAATTATCTATTTTAATTATGTCTACATGCAAGATCTTAATTTCTATGATGCTTCTTCTATTCAATATTAGTGTACATTCGCTTATGCAACTGATTGATACATCTGTCTCAGTATGGTTACCTTGCAAAATTAAAGAGACTTACCTTGCTTAACCTTCATATTTATAATTAGCGCAATGCGAGTGTTTTTATTACATTAGCCATTAATTAATTTTTTTTCTTCTTTTAGTCTCTTTGATCTTCGAACAAAAATATTGCGCTGTTACCAAACTAAAGGCTTCCCCTCCCTCAATTTTTGTGCCCTTTTCTCTCTTTAATTTTAGAATGGACCCTGGTCATCGTATTTCAAATCTTTGCCTACTCCCGAGCTTAGATGCTCCTTGAGAATTGTGAAGTCTTTCAACAGAGTATCCCTTTTCCTCGTTGTAAAAACGTAATATTCATATTGAAAATCTTACATTTATGTTAATTCAGATTAGTTAAAAAATGAAATTCTTGAAATTCACCACCGAATTTGAAACAGAAAATTGAAGAAAGGATAAGTGCTCAAATAATTTTTTGAAATTCAGTATGAAATTGAGTATTTTATTTTCTCGAGTTTAAAATTCGCGTTGTGCACTATAAATGATTAAAGCCATTATTCTGAATATTCAGCTTTATTTAAAAAGGTCTAAGAGATGAATACGCTTTTTAGAGTAAACGTGGGAAATTTTAAAAAAATGTTTGACGCAGCATAACCGTATTTTACTCCTTCACAGTAAAATTCAATAGTCACTCATTTAATGATGAATAGATGCAAAATCAATTTCTGAAAAGGAAAAAAAAGTTTTATTTCATTTTGGAAGGGAAAAAAATGGAGATATAAGTAGAGTATGAAATCATTCTTTGAAATCTTTTAAAATGAATTTTTTTTTAATTGAGATGTCATCCATAAAATATTTTAATATGTTTATTTCGGCCAGTTGTACTATATATGTTCTTATATACCGGAGTGTGGTTATTGAATCTCAAAAACATATGCATGCTGTCTTATTTAAGTTGAACTAAGAATCTTGAAATCGAATTTTTTGTTTTTTATGCCAGTAAAATATGAAAGAACGTGATTAAAAATAAATATTTCTCTCAATATGTATTTAGGTATCCGATTCGAATTGTTACTTGTGATCGAATGTGAACCTTCGAGTTTAATTAATATTTAAGCAACAATCTGATTTACTTTGTAGTATTTAAATTATATTCAACTGATGTTAAAGCACAAGAGCTTGGAAAACAATTTTACTTATAAAATGTCCCAACATGAATCAAAATTAATGTAGTTATAATAAAGGTCCTTTTACTTTCTCTATGTAATGGCGTTAAAATTCAGAAACATTCCAATTAGTGTAGTTTTTAATTTTATGTAAGGTAAATTTCTATTTTATAAGTTAAAGTTTGGGAAGTGAAATATGAAACATATTGCATGCAAAAGAAAATGGAAAGAAATTAGTTATTTGATTTGAAATAAAACTCTTTATTTTTCTGTAAAGCATATTTTCCACAAATTAATTTTTTATTCAGCGTATATGCTGATCATAATTTACATTTTATTTCAAATGCTGTTATAGCTTAAAAATGAAGGGGCAAGGCCTTTCTCAATGTATTTTTTTAAAAAAAAAAATTTTTTCCGTACCTAATATTTTTTCACATAGCTCAATGCTCTGATATTGTTATTTTTTAAAGTTATATAGACAGCATTAGATTGAGTCCTTAATTAAACATTAGGGGAAGTTAGTCTTTTTTAAGTTCCATGTTTGAACTCATTTTATGAATCTAAAGAACTTTTTAGCCCTTATTCACTGTATCTCAAATCATTCACTCAGCATCATCGAAATTTCCAAGAAATTCTTGGAAGTTTACGATAGTTCAGTTTCTTTGTCATAATGAAACTCATTTTTTTCGTTTGTGTAGCATTTGCTGTTTTGAATAATAGTTCTAATTAAATTCCCAGCATCAAAGTTGTAGTTTTTCGTGGAAATTTAAATATTACACTTTTCTACTTGTTTGTATCTAGTCTGTGAAAACAGATTGAATTTAGAAAAATCCGATTTTTTTATTTATAGACAATAAATTATTTGACACGATTTACAGATATTAAGTTTTAAGAAGCCACATTGATAGATATCCTAGGCTATGGGTTGGTCTTGTCAATTAATCATTTTTTGTTTTAACCCTTGTTAATTTATTGAATCGAATGAAGGGATTGAAAATTTTTGATATACCACTCGTGTTTTCCATCTTATTCCTTTATAGTCTCGAATGTACTGAAAAGAAAATTAAAAAAAAATATATATACGAAAATTCTTTTTATGAAAAGCAGTGGTTTTAAAAGAATTTGCGGAGTAGTCTTTGAATTTCAACTGGTACCCCTAATGCAATGGGTGTCTTAACTAAGGAGAAAAAAAAATTATTTTTTCTGGGCCACATTGCAAAAAAATAACATTTTCTGGGCCGCATATACAATATTTTTTCAACAAATTGAAATAAAAATTAACTCTATATAGTTTCATTAAAATAAATTTCTTTTTATCATATTTTTTTAAAAAATTTGAATTAGATATGTATAAGTACATATTTATTTTAAATTTGTAAAAGTTTCGTTTCATTTAGTTTGGATTTAATTCGAATTAATGAGTTGGGTGAATTTGATTTTGTTGAACAAGCAAATCGAAGTTCAATAGACGAGGTAGCAATTCTTACTGCATTTTCAAGATGCAAGTCAGTGATCTTTGTCTTATTTTTGTTTTTTGTAAGCTTCATTCTCGCAAATAATTGTTTACAAATATAAGTACTGCCAAAAGCTGAAGACATTAATAAAGCATGATTGTGAAAAATAGAATATTTATCGCGGGGTAAGTAATCTTTATAAAATTCCAGTAAAGAAACATTCACAAATTTTTCTTTCACTTCAATGCCACTTTGCAGTTCAATGCACTCCATTTGAAGAATTGAAGGCTATTTATTTCTAGAGAAAATAAGGTAGAGAATATGTCGAAATACTCTTCATTTTTTCAAAAGTTTTGAAATCTACTTTCAAACTCTTGAATTAAATCAAAAATTAATGCAGCATATTTTGTGCAACTCACAGGTTTATGTGCAGCCAAAGTACTGAAATGTGTCAAATCTTTTACTTTCATTTGATTGTGCCAAAATTTCAACTTTCTTTCAAACACTGTTATTGTTTGGAACATATCATTAATAAATTGGTTTTTTCCTTGAAGTCTCAAATTTAAATCGTTCAAATGTTCTGTTAAATCTAATAAAAAAAACTAAATCTAAAACCCAATCTTGGTCCTCAAATTCATTCACAGGTTTCCCGTTTGTTTCCATAAATATTTTTATTTCAGTTCTCAAATCGTAAAATCTTTTGAGCATTTTTCCCTTACTGAACCATTTTACTTCTGTATAATAAATATCATCTGCGAATTCAGTGCCCATTACCTTAAGTAACTCTTCAAATTGTTTGTGATTAAGTCTCTTTTGCGCTTATAAAAGCTAATGGTTTTTATAACAACGCTTAATACACTTTCCATTTTTAAAATTTTTCCACATAAATTACCCTGATGTATATTACAATGTTATGCCATCAAGATGGTATTGCCGGCAGCGACGACTTCATTATTAACCATTTTAACGAGTATCCCATTTTTACTAACCATGGCAGGGGCTCCATCGGTTATGTTAGCTGATAAATTTTTCATAGATAAGGAAAACCTTTTCATCGTATAAATATACAGACTTGGTTGTGTCTTTTAACAGTACTAAAGCAACCATTTCTTCCGTGATATTATAATGTTCATAGATTTCTCTTATAAAAATTGCCAATTGTGCCGTATCAGAAGCGTCATTGCTTTCGTCCATGGCTAACGAAAAAAATTTAAAATTAGTACAATTACTTTTTAAAGACTTTTCAACTGAATGTGTAAATTTAAATATTTTCATAGTTTACGTTTGGGCCGTACTTTAAACAAGCATGCCTTATGACTTTTTGCACAGTTTGAATTCTAGTATTAAAATAATAATAATTTTTTTTCTATTCAATATAATATAACACTGTATCTGCCGCTTTTAATTGGATGTTTACAGCTAGAGTTACAACAAATTAATTAGAATGAAGATAATCTGGTAATACCAACTCAATTTTGCTTACCTTATCGCGTGAGAATGAAGCAACTGCAATTGACTAATAAGTCTTTTAACAGGTTATCGATCAATATATACCGCCAAAAAAGAGGAAGAAAAGCTATCGGTCGATAAGCGTTGGTGAGAAGTAACTTTGTAATAGGCTTCCGGTTACAGAAGTGTACGGAGTAACTGTTTAATCTCTTGCAAACAGTAGTTTCGTCGTAGTTTTTTCAGATAAAAGCTTCATCAATTTTAATTTTTCTATATTCCTACTTATAACGTAAGGCAGAGAAACTAAAAACTGATTAGTCAAAGTTCTTGAAAAGCAAAGCAATAAAATTTTTCACCAAAATCTGTCATTTCTTATTACATTGTTAGTCATTCGTAATAGTGCAGTGTTAACAGTGATTATGATCTAGCATTTCTGTTTAATAATGAAAATATTATAATAGGTCATATGGAATGGTCCTATCTGCTTGCCTTGAAATTAAAACTGTCACATTTTATATTATTGAGCGTAAGTGTAAAATGATGTAGGTTTTTACCCCATCGTATAAGGCCTTATTTTCCGATTCTCTAAGTGTGATTCTCCTAAACCACAAAATGCATTTTTTATGAAGTTACTCGTACATGATTTTTTATAAAGTAAGGATGTAATGTTTATTAATTCATGGATGCGTCCATATCGAGAGTTACGAGTACTGAGAAAATTTTACTTTGTGTGCGTCTTCGAAATTTTAACTGCTTTGTTTTGCAATTTCTCATTTTTACATTTTGATTTTCTTCTTATTTATAATGAAAGAAAATCTGAATTATAAAGTAGGGGGAGGGGGTAATAATTTTCCTTGTTAATTATTTGAAGAAGTTAAAGATTAACTGAATGAAATTATAAGTGAGGTTTGTACTAACCTCAGCTTTGTTTTGTATTTTAATACACGTGAATCAATTTTCTTTTTGGCTCTATCTGAATTCCTCCTCCACCATAGAATTGAAACACAGTGTAATCTAATTTCATTTTTGTGGTGTGAATCTTTCATTTTACGTGTGAATTTATATCCCAAGCATTCTTTTCCAAATTAAAAAATAATTTAAAACGCACTAGAATGGCCTTCCTTTTTTTTTAAAAAAAAAAAAAAAAAAATTCATTCTTTTTCTGTTATCCGTATTCCATACAAAGTCATAAATTAGAAATTACTCATCTCTTCTCTCATTATCTTTACTGATTATCTGGAAACCACGCGACCACTCTTTGAAAGTTATATTTATTTGCTATTTTTAATTTGTTTCCACATATTCACCCTACAAACTAGAATGTTTCTTTCAGAATTAATGCCGTTAAGAACATTTTATCATCGTATGTTCAACCTTTTTTTTTTTTTTGTCAGCAGCGAAAATAAAAGATAAGATCCGAACATTTCGTTTGAAGTTGTTTTTTGTTTGAATAGCAACGCGTTCCAAAAATCAAGCTTATTTTTTATTTTTTTTACCGTTTGTGCCCAAAAAATGTTCGTAAGTTCCCCCTCCCCATATGTTTAATCTATATTAATAACTCTCTCCATAATTATCTGTTATGTATTAGTGTTTATAAATGCGTAACCTATATATCATTTTTCTGTCAATGATAATAAAATGCTATCAATTTAGCTGTGTCGAACAGACAACTACTCGTAATTGACTAAGACTTTGGTATTTGTATCCATTAATTACGTGATATAAATACTAAACTGTATTGAATTAATTGCAATTTGATTGCTCTTCGAAGTTTTCAAAGTACTCTCTTACGTTTCATATACTTCGTTTTGGTAATTATTGTAAATATGTGGTAATTATGAATATTTTATTTGATTAAATATAAATGAAATCAATACTTATGTGCTATCATTCCAAACAAAATATATAACTTGGGAAATGTATTATGTGCTTTGTTTTGCCTTTTTTTTTTTTTCCTTATTAAAATGTTTCAAATTAAGATTTTACTTGGTATTTTCACGAGAAAAGTATTGACTACAAATGCACATACATGCATTTAATAAGAAAATGAGCAAATTTTTTTGTAGTATTAAACATTGAAAAAAGTCTGAATAAAAATTGACAGTACTATTGAATTAATTTTTCCTATTTTCTGACATTAGAATAACTGAATCTAAAATTGGAATACATTTAACAACTGTATGTCAGTTTTATGAATGTCATGAAAGTAGTCACTGATAAGAAGCTTTCAAGTGTAATTAGAAAACTTTATTTTTCATTCAAAAAATATGTGCTGTTAAATTTCTTATATATTTTTCTATTCATTTAGAATAGTCCTAGAGAGATTGAGTCTTTACTTAAAGTGTGACTATCATAGGAAATCAACTGTTTTATAAATTTTTTTTGAAGAAATTCGAGATTTATGCTGTATAAAATTTTCGTTCAAAACTATTAGAAAGCTTGGTATACTGATTTTTCCTGAAACTATCAAATGATGAATGTAATTTACCTGATTTAATAGTCGCTTTTCAAAGGGGAATGGTATCAAAAGTTTTGAAAAGCCTTTATTTTTATTAAACTATAAACAATAATAATAAACCATTATCTTTTTAAAATACCTCTCATGTAACGAAGAATTTAAATACTACTGAGTATTGTACCTGACATGCTATTTAATAAAAATAATTGTTGAATAAACAGATTTTTCTCAAAGCTTATATCAAAGATATTACGAAAACGAGTACAATTTTATGATATGCTTCACCAGTTCATTTTAAAAATCGTAAATGTATCTACTTTGCCTTCAAGGTAGGGCTTTAAATTGCTTGAGCACTGATTTAACCAATGGGAAATAGTTGTGAATGACTGATGGAATAGTGTTTTTACTCACGACGATCTTTACTGGAATTAATTGCCTGAACACTATCCATCGGTTATGCTTCCTATTTTCTGTGGATCAGGTTATCGTGACTCTTTATCTTTTCTACTGCTTGGGAAATCGCACTAGGTGAATGTATCGGGATCTGACAAAAATGCTCTTTCTTCCTGTAATAAGTATAAACAACTTCTTGTAGCAATAAGCAGGGGTTTTAAAAAATCGAAATAATTTCTTATGAGATTCATTCAATCTAACTTCCTTTAAATTTTTACTTCTAAATCTTTTATGGGGGGGGGGGTATGAATAATTATAAACATTCGAAATTTTTGAAAAGTAAGCTACGAAATTCTTTAAGCTTTTTTTGACATACCTTTATCACGACTAGGCCACTAAAGCATTTGCTTTGAGCCATTTATGAGCCGCATTTTGTATGTTTGATGCATAAGTTGAAATGATAATATAAGCAAGAAAACTATCAAATGCTAAGTTTGGGTAAAATCGATGTATTAGACATCCATAATATTTTTTTCTTTTATAAATTATTATTTTGAGAGATATTTGCCTAATTTCAGAAATATGACGAATAACAATCGAAAATTTTCAAGCTTTCATATTGAATTTATAGAAAGTTTAAAATATTTTACATTTATATGACTAACTGTAGAAAAGTTTTATCTAAAATTAAACTCTAAATTCTTATAAAACTTGTGATCTATAAACTTTTTAAAAACATTATTCAGTTTTTGGGAAACAGATTTAAATTTTTAAAATTCTGCTTTTAATAAATTATTTTTTCCTCCTGTGTAATGCGATGATTGATATTTTAGAATACGGCTGACGCTAATAATAAAATACAGTCTCTCTCTTTGTCTCCTCTACTCTTCCCTTATATAAATTTGATATAATTTTCTTCAGTGTTTCAAAGGTCGTTTCTTCTTAATTTAATACACGAGTAGAAAAGACATGCTCGAACTTAAGCATTTTTTTTTTCTTTAAAAAGTATTGTTATGTTAGATTTTTATTTATTTATTTATTTATTTAATATCTATTCGGTTACTGAGTGTTAATTATAGTAATTGGATTCTGCTTTTTTTTTTGTAAATATAGTTGTATTTTTTTATATATGTTGTGTATGTTATATATATATATATATATATATATATATATATCAATAATAAATTTTAAAATTATATTAAATATTAGTTAAACGAATATATTTAAAGTTAAAAATTAAAACAATAAAAAATAGTATTTTTACTTAGTTAAAAAAAAAAACATAACGTAAGCACAAATTATGATTCCATAAAAGATAAAGTCAAAAAAGATTTTACTTCTACAGATAAACGTTGTTAAATGCTCTGCCTGATATTAATATCAGGGTTATTTAAGATATTTAATGTCAATAGTTACTGTCCACGCGCCATTACGAAGCAGCACATCTAATTGAGTATTTTACGCGGCAAGTGTAATTTGAATGAAGGGGGAATGAGCGTTATATTGTTGGCGAAAACTTTTATGTAAAATAGGGAAATTTTCCTTTAAAATTGTTAATTCAGCAGTTGATGGGGCTAACAGGCAAATAAGATTCGCGCGGCTCTCAAGTGAAAGTTAAAGTAGTTTAAATATAAAAAGACTGGGATTAAGAACAATTAATTAAAAAAAAAAAAAGAGCGGATAAATTTAATTTTTATCGTGTGTTTGTGTGTATAATAATAGACATAAAATTAGAAATTATAGATAAAATTTCTAGTAATATTCGTAAGAAAAGATTCTCATTTGAATTCTAATTATTAATGTTGAATTCTGGAACAGTAATGTACATATATCCATCAAAATGGAAAAGAAATAATTAATTATATGCAACGTAATAACTTGCACACAAAGTTTGACGTATTTTATAACTGCAAAGGATATAAATATACAATTAATTATTGGTTAATTTGTTTAAATTATGTTATACATTCTAATGATATTAATTTTTTTCACTTAAATAGCTTACCTTACAATCACTAGATGGCGGTATTAGTATTATATTTTGCTTTATTTTTTCCTTGAATATGAATTACTTCTTTAAATATGAATTAGAATATTATGATATTTCTTTAATTAGTACTCTTTTTCGTGTGTAATTTTTGATTTGTTCGTATCCTTGTTCTATTGATTTTGGTATTAACCATTTTGTAAAAAGGTAATTTGCTGAATGGGATGGTTTGGATACGTAAAACATGTTTAACCTGCTTTTCTGTCCTAAGCCGGAAACAGCATTTTAAATTACTTTATTTCATTTTTTTGATTTGCTGATATATCAAACGATGCATGTAGCCTATTATGTTGCGCTTATCTTGCCCGGCATGTGTTCGAATTCTTGTTTTCAGTTAAAGATCTTCGTATTAAAGGTTTGGGATAATACTGCTCATTAAATCGAGTGCGATCTCAAAATTATCATGTAGTTTGAAAATTTGGAGATCTCGGGTGCCGTCATCATCTAGCTGATGGATCTCCTAACTACTACCGCGAGCACCACCAGTCCGTCCTGCTACAGTTTATTTTGAAGCTGGCGGTTTTCGTCGAGTAGCCCTGGTAGCATTAAAGACCCACCGTGTTGCGAGGCTGATGCACGTTAAATGTGTCGAGGTCCCAAGTCCTCTCATTGGCGTGGTGTGGAAATTTGTGAGGGAGATGCCAGCTGGGATGTTGTCCTCGTCACTTGACCGAAGCTGAAAATTACGATGTCCGTCGCTGATAGCCTTCGTGTTGCTTTTCAGTGCGACGTTAATAAACAATCTCAATCTCACCACAGTTTATGTTGCTTACATTGTAAAATTTACTATGTTAGTAAATGATACAAACCAATAAAAAAACAATGTAACTAATATACATAATGAAAATGAATGATTTTAACTCTTAAATATATGAGATTTATCCTAAAAATTGCAATAAGGACGTACATAGGAATTCATGCACGTAACGAAATTAGACATTGTAATTATGCTTAATGAGATTTATATAATTTTCCACTGGCAATTGCTTGCAGCTGTCGATCAAATACACCTGTCAGCAAAGACTTCAAATGTTCATCAATTAGTTTTATCTGAAAATATTTTTTTAAAACGTTTTTCTGAGTTTCACTTCGTGTGTGTGTGTCATCAAATTTTCGATCGTTAATTTAACCAACTTCCCATCAAGCTAGAGCTTTGAAAGTTTGGGAATCGTTCGTACTCGCCTAACAATGCAATATTTAGACATTTGCGATAAGTTTTAACTAATATTTTCTTTAATAATGCAGTTTAGCCCAAACACTTGGCGCGATTTCAAAAATTGGCACCAAACTTGGCGTGTTTTTTTTTTTTTTTTTTTTTGGCTGAGCGTTAAATCCGTGAAACGGAACAGGGTAGCCACATTTGGCAAAATACTGCCAAATAATTCTTGTCACCAAGGGTGGTTGGGTTAAACTGCATTCCAACCATTAATTTACCAGATGAATTAATTAATTTTAGTTAGTTTTTATGTATTTCACTTGGCGTGTGTCTGTCTGTGTGCGTATCAGTGTGTCTTCAAATTTTCTATCATTAATTTAACCAACTTCCCATCAAGTTAGAGCTCTGAAATTTTGGGAACCGTTCTTACTTGCCTAACAATGCAATATTTAGATATTTGCGACAAGTTTCAATTAACATTTTCTTTAATAATGCAGTTTAGCTCAACCACTTGGGCGATTTCAAAAACTGCCAAAATTGGCGTTTTTTTTTTTTTTTTTTGCTGAATGTTAAATCCACGAAGCGGACCAGAGTAGCCACATTTGGCAAAATACCGCCAAATAATTCCTGTCATCAAAAGTGGTTGGACTTAACTGCATTCCAACCATTTAATTTACCGGATGAATTAATTAATTTTAATGTTTTTATCAGTGTGACATCACATTTTCTATCAATAATTTAACTAACTTCCCATCAAGCTTTAACTCTGAAATTTCGGGAACCGTTCTTACTTGCCTAACAAAGCAATATTTAGATATTTGAGACCAGTTTTAACTAATATTTCAATAATTTTCTTTAATAAACTTTGCCATCATATAAAAACGTTGGTTTTTATCTCGAATTATGTATGTTTCATTCTGGAGAAATGATATGCACTTGACACTTCCCCGTGCCACGAATACATCACTTGCTGGCTTGTCCCGAAACGAATATCTGGACATAATTCCAAACTACAGTATGTTGGTATAATAAGCTAACTCGGTCTTGCCGTTTGAAACTTAGTGGAGGAATCAGTATGGCCCATAGGCAAAAGTCAGGAGACCCCTGATCTAGCCTATGTACAAATTGCAAGCTCTACTGCTTGTAACCACCTTGCTGCTCTGGATCATCCAACTTTTCGTCGACTGATTGTATGGGGCATTTATTTTTACCTTATTGCATTTATCTTCCATGAAATAATTCATGAATAAGAATTTTTTGTTACTCTGTCGAACATTCACCGGGAAGCTTTAAATGAGGCGTATTAGTAGCTGGAATGTTGTGATTTCTAAACTAGATTGCAATAATGATAATTGCTTTTGCTGTCACTATTCAAATTTCAAATGTATGAACGCTGTACGGCATGACAATGGAAGCACTAACTGGAAAGACGACTTAGTTTTAAAACTATGGCTTAGAATAGGGGCGGGCAGTTGTTTTTCCTCGGGGGGTCGCTTTGTGGAAGCAGATGTTAGCGGCAGGCCTTTTAAAATGATTGCATTCATTAGTTAGCTTTGGTTTTCAAAAAAAAAAAGGTATAAATAGTAACTTAAAAATCAATAAATATTAATTGAGCAAAATAATGGCAGTTTCATTCAATTTATTTACTGCGCCAATTTCATATAACCTAAAGCTGCAAGTTCATTTAATTTTAGAAAATCAGTTTAATGAGACATGTTACCGTATCACACTTCTCTAGAATTTTTTTGAAATCAAGAGTGAGATTGCTTGTTTAGATTCTCATCACAGCCTGCAATTTAAATGTCTGTCAAGCAGCATCTTCATTTGCTCTTGTTGATCTTCAAGGGGAAATTTATGTATACCCAAATATGTAGTGAATATTTTCCTAGCAAATTTATTTCTTTTCTGCAGAAAAAGATTAGTTAAAGTCAACTAATGTCATTGCAGTTAACATTTCTTTCATAAATGACTGCAAGTCAATAAGTTCAAGCTGTAGCTCCTCAGTATAAGCAATAATGGGATAAGAGAGTAAATTGAATTTAGGTTCACTTTTCGTTTAGTCCCGAAATCTTCATGTGAATTCGTCCTTCAAACAGTGCAGATGATCCCTAAATTTTTTCAGGCACTTTCTGTTTTTCCTTACAAAGGGGAATGACAAAAATTACCTTTACCTGCTTGACTTGCCTAGTTTATCTGTGAACGATTTTACGCACGGGAAGGATATTTCGGTTCAAGGCGGAGTATATATTAATTTGCATCATTTAAAGATATTTATTAGATTAAAAATAAACATGAAATATAACTATTCTTTCAACGTAAATGGAAAAAAAAAAAAAAATTAAAATTGTGCATATACTATGTAGTGTGTATCTCTTGAACATTTTTTATTAAAGTGATGAATTAAAATTTTGATACGAACTTTGCCCCTGCACCGCTCTACTTAATATCGCAATATCAGGGATGTAATTTGTGATTTTCAATTTGACGCATGTTCTGATTGTGCAGTTGTTAAACAACTTTTTTTTTGGATTCAAAATATTTTTCACGTGAGAAAAAAATTAGTTCACGTAGATATGTAGAACCAAAAGCGGAAAGCAGAGCACATGGAAATTTGCAAATTTCTTCATACTATTAAATATCTCCGTCAATGATATCCAGCAATTAAAAATGGCTGTTGATTTATCCGTTAGGATTACCTCCCATTTCTTTTCGTGATTCCTCAAATTTTGCTTTTTATAATTCTGAAGATATAAGTTCCATTTCAAAATTATCAACTTTCCATTCATTCAAAAATTAACAAATCGAATGGGATTATTAATGGGTCCATTAAATCTAGTTTGATTATGACCGAAAATATAAACTTACAAACTACAAAGCCTGCATCTTTTGGAAAATTCCTCCTTAGTGCTTCAACATGGTTTGAAGTTTATCTTTTTCAATAGTCGATGTATCTGCTAGCGCTGTAGCATTTGGGAAGTATTTTGTAGGTATTAATATTAATATCATGGGAAAATGTATTTAATTTTGTAGCAGAGCCTTTCCTATATACAAAAAGTTCAAACACTGTTTGACTCTTTTCTTGGAAATTTAGTTCATTGAGATTTTAAGTTACATCGGCCAGAAACATCTATTTTGCCATAACCATTCTATGTCGTTCAATTCTGGAAAATTTTGTTCTTTCTCATTAAGAAAAACTTTAATGTATTCCATTCATGACACAAACTTATTCAAGATATTACCTCGACTAAGCTAACGGACATGGCTGTATGAGAGGAAATCCACATATTCACTTTCCATTTCTTCTAAAACAGATTTAAATTGCCTGTGTACCAATGAAGAACGAGACACTATGGAATTCACTATTTTAAAACAGTATTCATTACAGAAAATAAACTCTATGACGAAATTTTGGCAAGTAAACTTTCTTGGTGTATTATGCAATGGAAGTTCAATACTTTATATCCAATATGATTTTCAAAAAGTTGTCCTTCCTTTCCAAGCATTGTAGAAACTCCATCAGTAGCTACACAAAATATTTTATATTGATTTTTTTACTTTCAAAATAATTTATAAAAAAAAGAATGTTTTGTTCCTTAATTCACCCAGACAGAGGAATCATCGTGCATAATTTTTTATAAACTCGATCTTTAACACATTACCGTGCATTTACTGCAAGGCGTGCAATGTAATTCATATCCCTACTTTCATCAAGAGTGATGCTAATTGCAACAGTTTGTTCTAATTGAGAATTCTGTTTTGTTGTTACATTTTCTGCCATTTGAGTTTTCGTCTTACAATAGTTCACGCAGAAGCCGGTATTTCTTCAATTCGGGATAATGTTTATAATTTTGGTAAATCGCTAAAGAATATTTTAACACTTTTTTAAAAATGTGTCCTTTATATGTTCGCCATCTGTGAAAGATTTGCCGTTGGCAGCTACAAAATAAACAATTACGAAACTGCTTTCGGTTTGGATCCAATTGTTTGACAAGAAAAAAAATGTAATTAATTTCCTATATCCAATAACAACTCTTTTTATAACTTCAGATTTCTCATCGGAATTCTTAAATGTTGACTTATGTTTAGTTTGAATATGTTTGCACACTTGACGTGCGATATACGACGCTTTTGCGACATAACACACATACAGCACTATCTTTTTGTTTTACGAATCCATATTCATTCATCCTAGAGTCTTGAAAACCTCAAATATGAAGCTTTTTTTTTAGTGGTCATTTGATTAAATATGTAGGTAGGAATTGTCACAATAAAATACAAGTTTTCACAGTAAAACTAAGAAAAGGGTGTAAAGTTAAAAGTATCATATAATGCACGACGTGCATCAAATTAAATTATTCTGTCGGCTGAAATCATACTCGTATATCGGTGTAGCTGCGGTATCCTAGTGGTTGCGGTTTCCGACTTGCGGTTTTCGTCGAGTCGTGGGTTCGAGCCTTGATGCCACCGAAGACCAGCCGTATGGTTGGGGCTAATGCACGTTAAATCTGTCGAGGCTCTTAATATCCCATTGATGTGGTGTGGAAGTTCGGAGAGGGGAGTGTAACCTCAGGTATCGTCCTCATCACTTGACCGAGGATCAAAATTACTTGGTTTGTCACCAATAGTCCAGTGGGCCATAGGTTGCCATTATGTTTTAATATCTTATGTTCTTATGTCAATAAATGCTGAGTGCTGGGATGATAGTCTCCCGAGGGGCTGGTTTGTAGCTCTAAACCCTTTGGGCGAGCTCGTTCCCGTTGGGTATTCTGCCAATAGACCTCGTGTTGCTTCTAGTGCGACGTTAACCAACCAACTCATGTATCTGCGCGACTAACAGAACAAAAGGAGAAAAATACGTGAGATGCAGAGAGGAGGGACAGGGCTTTATTTATCTTTATCTGATAACTTTGTAGAATGCCACTGAGAATTGTACCGCGTGCCAAACCTGGCAGTGTGCCATAGGTTGCCGACGCCTATTCTAGATCATAGTTATACCTTGTTTGGCGCAGCTTAGCCATATATATATATAGATGCTTCACTTGCCAAATCGATTAACTCCATTTTTGAATCTTATTAAATTGTAATATCAAAGGACTTGATTGGCTCCTAACTGCACATATTCAAAACAAATTTCTCTAATAATAAGTATTAACACCACTAAATGACAAAATCTTTTTAGCCATTGAATAATAAATAACTTATTTCGGAAGCCAATTTGATTAACTCCATACTGTAATGTATTTATATCATTATAAAAATCTAGTTAACCCGCTGTACTCTTTTTCCTCTGCTACGGAGACATCTGAAAGTTCGTTTAATTTCTTTGTTCCCGTTAGACGAGAGATGTTATCGCTCATGTGAACTAAGGATGAGAAAAATAAAATATAAATCATTTGTATTCGAACTGCCACTGGAGCAAATACTTATTTATCAATTTCAATTCTATTTTTTTTTTTTTTTTTTTTTTTTTTTTTTTTAAGGAAAAAAAATTAAATCTTTATAATATTAAGTTGGAAAATGTTAATAAGAATAAGGAAAATAATGAATCGGATGGTTCTTCAATACAAATAATTGGCAGAAAGCTCGGCTCAAGAAAACGATTTCGTATTTATTCGGATTCGTCATCTGATCATAGCAATGAAAAAAATCGCAAGAAATAATTCGTTTGGATGAAAAAGAAGCCGTGATCCTGCTAAATGGGACCAAAATTTCCAAAAGCAAATAATAATTAAATGTATAAGATACAGAAATAGAAGTGGACATTTAATACCCGACACAACATTTGTAAATCTGCCATGTCGATATCATCAGAAGTGGAATGAAAAAATCAGTTTGAGACCCAACTCGAGTATAATATTTTTTTAAGAGGGTGTATTGGAGTTAAATAAATAAAAAGAAGGCTTCCGAAGGATAACAATAAAATTCCGAGATCACGTTCTTTAACCTTTTTTTTTTTTTTTTTCCTTTCTTTCCTTTTTCGAAGAAGCGAAAAAGATGATATTTCGGTTTGCAAAAAATATTTTAAGGATATGTATTAGATATGTGACGGGTAACTTATACGACTGCTGTTGTAAAGAACAAATTTCATTTTTGATTGATCGTCGTGCTCACCATGTTCCAGGCTATAAAATTGATGACACATATGTTTTAAAACATATAAACTCATTTCTTGCCTGCCCAAATCACTACACAAGAGCTTATAATCGAAGAAAAAAATACTTAAATCTGCACTTAAGTATTAAGAAAATGTACGAATTCTACATCGCACAGTGTACAGAAGAAAAGAAGAAAATATAAGACACTGTGAAAGAAAAATATTATTACAAGGTATTCTCGACTAAATTTAATTTGAATTTCAAACAATCATCCAAAGATACATGTAACACTTGTGATTCTCTACAAATAAAAATGGAGTCTTCAGACAGTGAGGAAATGAGAATGGTAAAAATCGAAAAAGACGCTCACTTGCAAAAGGCTGAACAGGCTCGTAGTCATATGGCTGCAGATCGGATGGCAGCATCTGAAACATTTTTGTATTTTCTTTTGACTTGGTAAAAGCTTTACCCATTCCAAAATTGACGACATCGGTAGCTTACTATAAACGAAATCTATATGTTTATGCCATGATTTTAATAAAAGTATAAGTCACATGTTCGTTTGGCTAGAAACTGAAGGATCTTGCTGAGATTAATTCTCATTGTGGCTATTTAACCTGAGGAAGTTTTTGCCGTAAATATTGTAAATCATATTTCGTTACAAAAAAAAAAAAATTAAAGAAAAATTTCTCTCGTATGTCTAAAACTGAACTATATTCTGATGATTTTTCCCATCATTTCTTTTAAAATTCGAAAATATTTTTGACCCAAAGATATTGATGTATTATTGATTCATGTTATCGATAACGTGTTTAAAAAAATTAATATAAACTTTATTTCAAATGAGAGCTTCCTCGAATCGCTTATTTATCATGATTCATTCTAGGATAATTTAACATGGTGCTCCACATGTTCACCCTATGAACTCACATATTCTACTTCATATGTACATTTCTTAACGATTCACAACGAGAGCCTAAAACAGTAGTTGGTTTGAATTGACTTTCGTATACGAGAGCTATTCGAGCAATTAACGAAACATGTATTTTTGAACCTCGATCAAATAATGATATTCTCGAAAGTGGTAAAAATGCCTGTTTTGGGCAACAGATGGCGTTGCTGAAACAATTTGATGTTATCATTGTATGTTGTCATCAGTTACACTGGGCCAAAATGAATCTGACGCTCATTCCATAGATTAGTTTTTATTGCTGCCGCGTCGAGCTGTTACCAAAGATGAAACCTGTATTCATCGTTATGCAGAAGAATGCAAACTACAATTATAACAATGGTTTGCTTCCGGTAAATTCATCTTAAAGTTTAAGACAATCTTCGGTTGGAAATGCTATAACGACGATTTTTTGGGTTGCGAAGGGCGTTATATTTATGGACTTCTCATAAGGGTACCTGATGCCACTAAAAAATCCCGCCGTGTAACGGGGCTAATGCACCTTAAATTTGCCGTGACTCGAAGTCTTCCTGTGGGCGTGGTGTGAAAGTTTGGAGAGGGAGGTGCCACATCAGATGTCGTCCTCGTTACTTGACGGAGGTTCGAAATTACTTGGTCTGTCGCCAACAGACCTCGTGTTGTTTTTAATCTACATTAATAAACAATAAATTCTTAAAGGAAAATAGTCACTTGACTATACCATAGTGACAGTGAGTTATTCCATTCCCATTTCCAACACATATACTTTTCAAACCTCATTATCATTAGAATGACCTGCTTCCGAATTTGTCCTTGAAATCCTGATATAAAGGTTATATTTAGACAACCTGTATATTACTTACATTATTTTCAAAATGTTTTATTGATTTAATTAAGATTAGTCAATTTTTTTATAAAAAATGTTTTAGTTTATTTATTACATTACAATAACATTTACTCGTTTAGAATTTTTTTCAAGAATAAAATGATTGTCGTTTTTTCTTTTTCAAATTTCACCTTTTTTTTTTTTTTTTTTTCATGTTCATCTTGTTATTTTTTGGAAAACAATGAATTTAATATACTCAAGCCTTCAAAAGAACTTTTTTTGATTATTGACAACAAAATACTTGATCGATTTTTGAGATATTTAGATTATTTTGAAAATAGAAATAAGGTAGAACTTTTTCTTAGTTGATTATCTAAGGGACTGGATCGAACTGATCAGCATATAACCCTACTATATTATTTCATTTATGTGATGTGCTTTTTTTTATTAGTTCAGGCTAATACGCGAAATCATATCTAACCAAACCATTGCAGTATCACACATCATTACCCTTCAGAATCCATAATATTTAGTATTTCATAAATTTATCATTCTCATTGGAAAAAGAATAATAATATATGGCTTGTTTTTTTATTCTTGTAAAAGTTCGTTGAATATGTCTTTACAAATTTGCTTATATCAGTTGACAGATAGAAATTTTCTCGTAGAAAATTCTGTACCGTATCATTACAACCCTAACATGACATTTGATCCCAATTTGAATTTTTTTAGACTAATAATTTTAATATATCCAGTTTAGTTATTCGTACTTTCAATAACAGTGAAAAATGAGCATTCAATTCAAACAAATACTTATCATTGAAGAAAAAAGTCTTCCAAGTCGTTATTAGATTTACTCCAACATGTTTACCCTAGCGATCCTTTTCTATTTTCGACCCTCCTTCTTGTCAACCAATTTTTGTCTTTTTTCAATTTTTCTCACACGCCTAGACCACAATTACATCTTATTTGGCGCAGCATAGCCACATCTGGCTCTTGCGCCAATAACCTTTACTTTCACTCGCTCACACTCATTACTCCAACATGTAGCAGTTAGTTACTAAGCATGAAAGATGAATATTGTAAAAGAACTTGAATGAAATGATCAAGAAACAAAGTTCTAAATCTTATCTTTAGGTGTTGAATGGACCCTACCAGTCAAATTACTGGGTTTAGATTAATGTGAGATGTATTTACAATTCTAAACGTTGAAATGAGTAGTCTGTCTTCAGTTGAATATAAAATAGCATACGTGTGAGGTTCACTATTGTTTCAATTGCGTCATTTTGTATGCTTTTATTATATCTTTTCGATTTCACTTTCAGGTAGCTCACGTTCATGTCCCGAAGTTTAAGCAAATTAATTACAAAATAAAGGGAACTGCATCTTCTTTCTTTTTTGTTTTTTTAATGTAACACCACTAAAACAGATTAAAGGAGAGATTGTTTGAGTTAAGGCCTTGCGTAGGAAGTGGTGCAATTCAGTTATGTAGTCTCAGAAATAATAGTTATACGTAAAATGTGGATTTAAGGCTAAGCATCGATTCAATTGTAGTTGGTTTCCCTAATTACTTAATTATCATATATTTATCTTATGTGTCCCTGAAGTCGAAGCTTTTGGGTTTCCTCTCATGTTGATAATCATAATTCTTCCCCCTCCCCCTTTAAAATAAATGAATTTGGGAGTTCTTAAGTCTGAATTTTTTTGTTTCCTTGGACATTTACTTGGATGTTAACCGAAAAAACTTCGCCGACTTCTACATACGACAGGACTCTAAAAAGCAAGTCCATTCAGAGAGACGACGTAGAGAGATAGAAGTGGGTATTTTTTGAGAATCAGAATTTGTGTGTGTGTGTGTGCCATTGCTTTGTCAATTAGTTATATTTCCACTTATCTAATAATTTATTATTATTTTGTTAACTCGGTTCAACGCTCATTTAATTTTTAATGATTTTTCTATTCAATGTCGAATTATTTCTGGTTTATATATATATATATATATATATATATATATATATATATATATATATATATATATATATATATATATATAATTTTGTGATCTTGTTGCAGATTGTTTTAATATCAGATTTAAGAGGTGTGAACTAGCCTTAATAACTTTTAAGGAAGAACATGCGAATGAAAACGCGATTGTCTGACGAAGGAAAAAATGTGATACAAATAGATTTCATCGATTTGCAAAGTGATACGGTTTTCTACTTTCAAAGATGCCGCTATTGCTGTCAGTATTCTCCGAACTTGCATTATCTCATCCGATGCTTAAGATAATTTTTTTTTTTTCCCGGTTAAAAAAAAAAAAGAAAAAAAAAAAAAAAAAACTCAAAAGTGAAATCAATACTAGTATCAAATAATTGCGGCTGAAATAATTTGATATGCGTTTATTTTTTTGTAATTGAGGAATAATAATCAAGAACTAATATATATTGTGAGGTTATTTTTTATACTTTTGTTCGAAGAAAATTCTTTAACCGAAACTTATTCTATTTAAAAATTTATGAGAAACCTGTTATATCATTTAAACAAGCGTTTATTTGTATATATGTATGTTTATGTGTGGCTTAATTTCTTTTATTCAGTAGTGATTTTGTGTGGACTTGTTTAAATTAAGTGTACATTTTGGACTGTTTGTATTTCAAAACAAATTTTTTTTTTGAAACCTTTCCACAATAAATTTAGTTAACAAATAATTTATGTATGAGGGGAGGGGAGATATAAAATGTTTTAAAGATTTTTCAAGCGTTAAATTGCGTTTTTTACGAAAAAGAAAATCCAGAACGTTAAAACTAGATTGTGCTGCTCACTGTTGACAAGTTAGAACGCTTCATTTTCTTTCCTTCCTTTTTTTTTTTTTTTTTTTTTTTTTTTTTAATGCAGCTTGAATGGCAAGAAACAGCCAGTATAAAATTATCAGCCTTTAAATTAAATACGTCATTTTTAGTAGAAAATAACAGTAAGTTTGTGTGAAGTAAAATCAGCTCTCTAAATTTTCTAATATTCGAAATATGTTATTTAAATGGATTGATTATTATGTTTAGAATTCTCGCTAAATATTTATTCATGGCTAAATGTCCATATTAGCCGATGGAAGAATTCAGTTGGTTTGACTGAACCCAAATAGCATATTATTGTCAATTTCTATGAACCGGTTATTATAATAGCGCTTATTCTCGTAGTTCGGGTTCCTTCGAAGGTGGTCTGTTTTAGTGTTAAGAACCGACATTTTTATAGTCAACGTATTAAATTATTTTCTTCCCTCCGCTAATGCGAGCAAAATGACTTGACGTATTTTACCTTGTAGTAGTAACATTCTCGCTTATTACTGCTTGTTAGATTGTTAATTCAATGCCTCAAGCACATCCAAAGGGAGTGTCGTGACATCATCTCATGAGGTCTAGACATCCCCAAATACTTACAGAACATTTTTCTACTTTTTAAATGAAAATATTAATTGCAGTTATCGTGGAATATTGTTTTCTATTAAATTAGAAATATTTCTTTTTTAAACAAATCATAGATTATCTATGGATTCAATGTAATGAAAACCTAAATTTTTATGTGTTCATCGTTAAGCATTATCAGCCATTATATTTTTATAAATCATATCTTTCATATGTTTTGAATAATATTAAATCAAATTTTATACACTTTTAGTTTTAGTTGAATTATTTTAATAATTTCATTTTAATTTTATATTGTTATAAAATTTGAAAGATAGATCTATTTTCCAAATTGTTTTCTAGATATGTCTCTTATTCAAAGCTTCGGAATTGTGAAGGAGATTTACGATTTTCTTTTTATTTCATTAGACTGAACTCAAATGTAAATTGGGATAATTTTTAAGTTAATCCATAAATTAGATGTTTACTTGAAAAATTATTGTCATATATTTTTTTTTTTTTAAATAAATGTTTCTAAGTGACTTTTGGCTCCTCCTGTTAGTTCCTATATTATGTGTAGAAAATTTAAATTGCAGCTGGCATCTCTTGCAAATGTATGTAAACTTGTTAGAAAAGATACCGCGAATTTCTCCTTTCGTTATTTTGAATCGGCAAAAAATGGTATTAAGAAAGGGGGGATTCAACGACCGGATTCATCCAAGGTTTTGTCGTGTATTCAATTGGTCCACGTCTAATTTCATAATTGTGTTCTTTAATCTTCAAACCGCTTGATAGTAACCAAAGTCGAACTCTCATTCGAATCTGATTACTTAGACACAAAATTTTTCTTTTAATATTTTCTTTTCTTTTCTTAAATCTTCTGCAATCTCCTCTTTAGTACCGTCTGACCGCTTTGGCAGCCAGCTAGTGACTCTGTACCTATACATCGTGAAGAGCTGCAGAGCAAGAACGCAGCGTTTGACCTCGTAACACCTTTGCCTTGGCAGGTTATGCTTAATGAACTGCACGAATCGCGACTTG
Source organism: Nephila pilipes (assembly GCA_019974015.1). Lineage (NCBI taxonomy): Eukaryota > Metazoa > Arthropoda > Arachnida > Araneae > Nephilidae > Nephila > Nephila pilipes. The sequence goes on from BMAW01060826.1 coordinate 623,536, forward strand.
CATCTTAAACGACCGAACGCTCACTTTTATTATTATTTATTTGTGATCATAGTTACTATCATTGGCAACACTACTGTGGGGGGAATCTACCATTGACGTAGTTTTTTCGTGAAATTGAACTGTTTTCAATTTTATCCTTCGAAATACATTGATGTTTCATCCAAAAACAACTTCCAAAAATTACAGGCTGGAATTCGTGACTTGCATTTTGAGTAACCAAATCTCCCATTTATTTTCATTTTGTTTTTGATCATGGCTGCTATTATTGGCAACAGCGTAGATAGAAGTTTTTCGGTGACGTAAATTTAATTGCCGCTCTGTTATTCATTTATTTTATCGCTTTATTTAATTGAGTATTCTTAAACAATATTTAGAACTTGAGGATGGAATTTCATAATACTCGTGTAATATATATTTCAAATCCACGGATAGTTATTCAAAATTCCGGGCAGCTAGTAGTATAGTTTGATATATATCTAATGGAGGAAATACATTGAGAGAATTCTAGTTCTTTTAGTCATTTGTAAAAAAAAAATGTATATGAACTAATGTCCATTTAAAACTTCTTGAATGCAATCTTTTCTTTTAGAATCGATTTTGGGCCATATCTAAGTAATTACTTTAGTAGTGTTAATCCTTTCAATCTAAATAAAATACAAGCAAAAGAGAATTCAATTCAAATTGTTTTTACTTGATTATAATTTAAATCATTAACATAACTTTGTACATACCGATACTAAATTCGTACCTCGCTGCTTAGAAAGCGTGATTTTTATTCAAATAGATTTATGCTATTGATAAGAGTACGCATCTTGGTATCAAATTGCGGCAGAAATTAATCAACGATTAATATAGGAATTTCCTATCATCATTGAAATAAAATGTTGTTTTCAGTTACCTTAGTCCTTTTCGTTCTTTCTCTTGAAAGGATAGTCTCTCATATTAAACATTATTTGCTCATTGTTGGATTGTTTCCTTCACGGCTGGGGTAGCCGAGTGGTTATAGTCGCAAGTTCGTGGCCAACGTTTCCGTTAAGTCCCGATGCCTCAGTAGACCAGCCATGCAGCGGGGCGAAATACGTTGAATCTGTCGAGGCTCCAAATCAATCCCGTTGATGTGGTGTGGAAGTTTGTCTAACATTTTAGAAAATGCGTTAATAAATTTTAAATGCAAAATGTGGTGGAAATTTAGAATTTGGAAATGCCTTTTAAATAATCGTTTATGCTAAGTTTAAATTTCAATGCATAATTTAAAATCTAAATATCGTTAATGGTTGCTTATATTAATTACTTAAAAGATTCTAAGATCATAAATCTTACGGTAAACCATGAAATCAATAAATTTAATTGTTAATGCTAAATATGAAATAACTCTCAAGATTAAATTTGCTCTACAAGGTCCAAAGAAGGGGATGTCCAAAATAATTTGGAAGACTGCACAGTTGAAGGGGGAAAAAAATATTTTTAGGAAGACATGCTTTTATTCAGCTCAGAAAATACTTTTTAATGTCTTGCATGATCTTTGTTCGAATGTAAGATTTAAAAGGGGGGGGGGGATTCAATCTCCTGTAATTATTGGGGAAAAAAAAAACAGAATGGCTAATGGAATTGTAGCTTTAATCTTTACTCCCCCCCCTCAAAAAAATTGTCCAGAAGGAGCCTTTAGTCAAAAACTGTCTGTAATAAGCAGTGTCCTCAGTTATTTATTAATAGTGGAAAAGTGATTGTGCAAGTAATAATACAGTTACTTATAAACTTGACGTAGTTGCATGTGTACATTTCATTCATTAAGATTTTTCTAAATTTATAATTTAATTTTTATAAACTTATCTGCTGGAGAGCATTAAAAAATTTAATCTAACCACGAGGGTCGTAAGTTTTTGTGAGGAATTATTAATTTCAAACGACACGTTGTGTCTTTTCGTCATATTTGTGAATAGATTTGATGCATATCGAGAAAATTTAGACTGCATGGTTTTTTAAATATCAATATTTAAACAAATAGAAGACAAAGAGACCTTCGAATATTCATTTATTTAAAAGTTTTATCAGATGAGGTTTTTTTTACACTAGGTATACCGAAATTTCGTGCCCTCAGTGGTTTATCTTCTTCAGTTGGAATAGGCTTTATGATCCCGAGACTACCTAGCGACCTTTTTCTTTCCCGTGGGGTTTACTGCCTTAGGTAAATTCGCGATACCCTAGCGATCCATCTCTGAATGAGCTCCCTTCTTGTCAATCCCCCCCCCCCCCCCACTTTTTTCTTTTCTCAAATGTCCGTATTGAAGGTTTATATAGAGCGCCGAAACCAGAATGGGTCTATATCTCTCGTCTGAGTTGAACAAATGAGTCTATCAAATATCTAGATCACAGTTACACCTTGTTTGACGCAGCAGGGCCACATCTGGCCCTTGCACCAAATGTAACCAAGGACCAGAATAATGCCATCACTCATTCATCATCAAAATTTCGTGTCTTCCTGTTTCTACGGAAACCAGTCAAAATGACTTGCTAAAGAAAGAATTATTAATGTAAAAGAATTGCTATCTTTTTCAAAATAAGTCTTTGTTGAAAATAAGTTTAAGATTGTCTTAGTTATGTTATTTTTAATATAATTTTAGACATGTTTTTTTACACTTTTCTCTAATTTTTGAGTCACTCAGACACCAATGCGGTTATGTTCAAAAAACCGTATTAGAGAAAATTAATATTTTGTAATACATAAATTTTAATAATTTTTGGTTTATTTAATCAAAGAAGTATACAAAAACTTTTTTTTCCTGAAGGTAGGCTCAACGAACAAAACAAGATATGTACAGAATGTGCAAATAAAAACGTAAGTATTTATTGGGACTATAGCAGCATATTAAAATCTTTAGAACTTCATCTTTTGGCGGCTGAAAAGGAATTTATGTAAAAATAATTGTTTATTCGTCGTAACAAACATCTTTTCGTAGTTAACAAATTTGAAATAAATATTTTTAATTTTCAATATTTCGAGACCATGTACCAGAATTCCTGCTACGTTTCCAACCATTTTCGTCCATTTGCATTATTTTCGACATTTCCATTGTCTGGTGATGTATAAGTATTAATACGATTAACTCTCCTGGAATTAGGGTAAAATGGCATTTCACTATGTTCTATTTCCCTTGACATTTATATTTGTTATACTCTTACATTAAAGTTTTTTTTTTTTTTTTTTTTATATTTTATTTTTATTTTAAAAAGTTATAGTTTGTATAGTTATTAAAGAAAAAATATTATTTAATGCTTTTGATTACACAATCTTCACAAACACTTCAATGTAATAGTTTTACGTTTTAACCAAATTTTGAATATTTTAAATTAAAAGAAATGTGACATCCATTTTTTTCGACATATTTATTAACCAAATATATCCATTTTGAATTGCTGACTCCATTCATTTCTTTTATCGAAATATATAAATCTTTGTAGATTTATTCCTAATCATTATTTTAGGGGGGGGGATATGGTCCTCCATTTCGCAGACCATAAATGCAACAATTTTAAAATTTCGATTCGTTTATTCCGTGGACCTCCGGGGCTTACCATCTTTAGGTAGGTTCGGCCATCACTCACACCCGAGACACCCTGGTGATCTTTTTCTTTGACATAGGTTTATTATCTTTAGTAAACACGGATGACGCGCATCCGATATAACCTAGCGATCCTTCTCCATTTTCGACCCTCCTTGTTAACCAATTTTTCTTTTTTCAGTTTTTTCACATCTAGATCACACCCTTGCATTTTACTAGCTTTACACTCATTCACCATGTTTGGCGCATGGCCACATCTTGCTTTTGCTCTTCAAAAAATACTATCACTCACTCCTTCAAACATCTAGATCACAGTTACACCTTGTTTGGCGCAGCATGGCCGCATCTGCTCTTGCGCCATTAAGCTCCATCATCATCGCTCACTTGTTTCTCCACGACCATATAATATTGTAATAAATGCACTTAATATTGCTGATGTTATCATCCGAGAATTATTTTTCAAAACGCGACGGGCATCTCTTTCGTATAAGTTCTTACATATAACATCATTAACCAAAATATTTCTCTTTGCTTAGCCCGATGATCCCAGTACTCCCTTTTGTGGCCACAGTAGCTAAGTGGTCATTGTCGCATTGTTTCGGTTAAGTAATTGGTTAGAATTCTGATGCATAACTGAAGATTTATGCGGGACTGACACACGTGTAACATCTTGTCGAGGTCCCAAGTTCTCCCGTTGGCGTGGTGTGGTAATTTGGAAAAAGAGTGCCAATTCGGGTGTGTGTCATTCTCATTACTTGACGATGGCTCAAAATTACGGAATATGTCACCAGCAGACTTCGAGTTGTTTCTAAGTGCGACGTTAATTAGCAATAAGTCAAACTTGATATGTCCTTGAAAATATTTTTGAAGTTGTGATCTGCGAAGAATGCTACCTTGTAGTAGCAGTTGTAAATTTCCTTCTGCCACTATTTCCATAATTTTAGGAGTTCCTTTCATCATCTTCGTTAGAATATGAAGCATTGTCACTCTTCTTCCAGGAATAAATTGATGATATTCTTTTTATCATCACTAGTGTTCCTTGATACATTGTCATTTTTATCGCACGATGATTCATCGCCAAAGGACAAATATTACAAACTTTAATCTGATTCTGGATCACAGCATGTCTCGTTTATATTTTTTATCCTTTCTAACGAGTTAACTTTATTTGACCGTATTTTTATAATTGTTCGATTATAAATACTTCATACAAAACTCTTGAAAAATATTAGCTTTTTACTTTAGAATAAATTACAATGAACTATAACAAAATGAAGTCTTATATAAGTTATGTTTGTATGTTTTTATTATTACATTTTACAGTTTTTATTATTACATTTTACTGATTGTAATAATCTCCCATGTAATCCTTCTTTATTATTCAACATTAGTAAATATTCTAATTATTGTGTATGATTATTTATTTTTATATATATATATAAGGACTCAAGTCCATTTATCACACTTCACTTGCGATAGATCCAAAAAGATGGGAAAAAAGGACTCAACACTTTGTTATATCTTCCTAGTTTTAAGTCAGTATTTTGCAGTAAAATTCTTTATAAGCTATCCAGAAAACAGCAAAAAATAACTTGAAAATGCATTTAGATAGATTCAAATTTCTCTAACCAGTTTCAATGACTCGTCTTTGTATATTTAGATATACTATATGCATATTTCGGGGAGAGAGAGAGAGAAAAGAATTAATGGAGAACAAAATAATAAATATAATCATTAATCTATTTCATTACAATTCACCAAAAACAATAAAATTAAATCATAAGTTGAATTAATTCGTAAAAGATATGTGAAATCTAGCCATTTTGATTAGTCTGGTAAATCTAGCGTAAAAAATGTGGTACATTTGCGTAACGAGGGTTGGAAATGATTTTGATTTCATCCGAATGATGCTTGATAAAAATGAACTGTCGAAAAAAGTTATGTTTTATATAGCCGCTTTCAAAAACCTGTGCAACATTGTTTTTTTTTTTTTTTTTTTTTTTTTTAAAAAAAAAAAAAAAAAAAACTTCGTTCAATAATTCCTAACAAAATGGAAACTATTTTATCCAAAAATTATATATATATAATATGAGAGGAAATGCCAGGCTGGATTATATTTTTAGAGATGCAATGGAAGTTATAAACCTGCTAGTTCTCCAACAAAAGGATATTGACGATGAACCATGTTTTTGTTGCTCATTTCGTTGTTTTCTCAAGCTGTAGTGAAAGACGAGAAGGGGGGGGGGGACTCGCGATTTTCGCTTCTAATTTCATTCCTGTTTTGTGTTATTTATTAATTATAATTGTATTCATATGATGTTATGGAAAGTGACTCTACTTCCGAGCAATAATTCCCGCTTCTACCTTGTACATAAATCAACATTACCATTCTTTAGTTAGATACATATCTTAAATTTCAATAATTTAGTTTTTTTTTTAAATGTTATGAACATTTTATTTTAAAATCCTTTGTATTATGTGTTAAAATTATTTTGAACATTCCAATTCTTGAGGCGCCAGAACGGATTAATCCATTTTATGTTATTTTAAATTCCCTATGTTATATCCATGGTTTTTCACGTTGCACACTGATCTCACAAAAGTTATTTTCTGATAGCTCTCCTGTTTTTCATGGGCCTTAATCGCTCCTTTAAATACTCCTATGACTGCTTCATCCATTCAAGGGAAGGAGCAACAGAAATTTTTCCTAATAAAGAACCGACGGTTTTTCTCGTAACGTCGGCTTTTCAAGACGTTTACCACTCTGATCCCTGCAGTTTCAATTATAATTTAATTCTGGAAATTCCATTCAATTATTATAAATTTTAATAACTTAATTCTGATGAGGGTAAATTTTTTGAATAATAACAATAAAAACCTTGTAATTACGATTCTTGTTCCCTTGGTTGGAGAGTGCACTAATTAAATTTAATAAGAACCTCTTTTGTAAACAAAACAGTTGGTGCAAATTAATTATGAAATAATTGGTTAAAGTTAATCTTTACTAATGTGTTGCCATAACAACATAACCTTCAAAATTATTTGCAATCACTTGACTGAGAACTGTGTAACAACCTGTTTTTAACAATAAATAGGTTGTAACATGGTTAAATTTCTCTATTTCTCTTTTAGTATATTTTGAAGTAGTATCACGGCAACCATTGAACTGTTTTTGCTCCCCTTCTAGCACTTTTTAACCTGTCTACGGCAATGACCTAACTGGTGAGATTTCTGTTAATTTTAAAATTTCTTCACCCTCTCATCTTAATTTAGATAAAATTAATAATTAAAATATTTTTCCATAATTAAATTTAAAAAAGCCTTCAAAATTGAAGGAACAGGGCTGTTATACATCTGGGAGATTGTCAATATGCGATGAATGATGTCGATCAATCGGTTGCGCCTCACAAAATTGGTCAGTGCCCCCAAAGACTTTAATAAAGGGACGAGTATATCAGTTAAACGAGAGCTATCAAAAATTAACTTACGCAAATACGGCTGCATGATGTGCTTTTTATCTTGAATTTTATTAATTTAGGGGAAGTAAATATCCACAGAAGAAAAGATTTAAAAATAAAAATTAAAAAAAAGTTTACAGCAATTGTTAGCACGTACAAATTGAAGCATTGGTTAAAGAAAAATATTTAATAGGGTGAAGTTACATAAATTTAAAATTGGAATTTTTAACAAAATGCTTAGAGGAAAATGCTAACAATTGGGATATTGATCACTATGTTACATTCAGTGTTTTGAATATTTTATTAAAGAATTATTTAACAAGTACGTAGCCTTTTCAGAACTTGTATGGGAAATGTTGGTATTTTTGCTCCAGTGCTGCTTATGGTTGTAGCAAAATTTGACATGCTGGGGTCGAAAGGATATAACCTTCACAACAACTCGTTAGAAAATTGAGACAATCTCAAGGAATAAAAAAATTGAATTTTCTTAAAATATTAGAATCAGTTAAATTTTTAAATCTTGGTGTAAGATTTCGTTCCCCTTACAAATCAAGGAGTGTTAGCAGTTTTGCGAAGATGATTATTTGAAAAGACGTACATTTTATTGTCTGTTATTTAGTTACTGTATTCGCCCAATTGAGAAATGTGTACAGCATGATTGATATTAATATTGTTTGTGGAGCTGAAGCTTGTGCCTGATTGTAAATTTCCTCTTGTGAAAATTCAAACTGTTGAGCGTAAAACTTATGCCAACTGCTTTTTGATGGACAAGTCGTATGTGTTGGGCGGAAGTTAATTTTTGCTTCTAAAATTGACCCTAGGTACTTGTACTTAGTAACCCAAGGGACGAGCTGGTTGAAAATTGTGACGTTATGCAAATTGTGTTGTGTGTGTGTGTTTTTTTTTTTTTTTTGTGCGGGGGTAAAGGGGTTTTGACCGGACTATAAAAGACTACTTCTGTTTAAATTATGTAATATTAATACGCTGTACACTGATAACGTTTAACTTTTCCTTTCCATTGGCATGCAATAATACATTTTTTTAAAAAAAATCTAGCTTAGACATTTAATTCTCAAATATATAATGGTATAAATTAAATAATTTTTTTTACAAAACTGACGTTTAATGTACTGATTGATTAGTTATGATAAATATTGTTCACTTACTTTTGAAGACTTAGATGGTTTGAACGCAGAGGAATGGAAGCATTGTATTGAAATTTTTGCAAATAGCATTAACGGCACTTTTAATATTTCTCACGATAAGGATAAATAATTTCCTTTAGTTTTGTCTTTTTCATTATCAGGCGTAAAAAATGGCTGTTATTTCCATTTGTTTGTTCTTTTAACAGAAGTAAATAGCAGATATATCTTAACGAGCAAGAGAGACAATCTTTATACTTTTATTATTGTTTAAAATTGATTGTTTTTTTCTTGGAATTTTGTAGAATGAAGGTGAGAGTACACTTTAAAAACACAATTTTTGGTCTTGATATTGATTTTCATTTTTGGTCTCATATTAAAATTAAATCTTTTATGTTTAAAAATCTGTTTGAATTTTATTTCTACCTTATTTATAGCCCGAGTTACAGCTATTTTAATATATTACTTGATCATGAATTTCTCTCGATTGGAAAGGCTCTAAAAAACGACATTTTTCATTACTGCAAAACACAATATCTCAAAATGTTATACATTAATGGACCTGAAGTTATATATACGGGTTTTTCGAACATCTATACATAGAATAGACTATTTTTGAGATTTTATTTTAATATTGTAGTAAAGTGAAAATTATAATGACTTTAAAAAAAAAAAAAAAAACTTCAGTGTTCATAACTTGAATTACCCTAGTCTCCTTCGTAAGAGCTATATTATCAAAATAATAATGTATTCCCAGGACAAGATTACATTCCGTATTGTTCAATTAACTCTATGTCAACACATTTATTTTCTTTTGTGTTTTTCTAATTTTGTAACCTCTTAAGGTTATGCAATTGTAGACAAAATTGTTAATTTAAAAAAAAAATATTCGAAGGTGTATTGTTACTTTAATACTTTATCGAGTTTATATATGTAGTGAAGATTGAAATATCAGGCATGCGACATATCACAAGAGTGTTAATATTTTTAATTCTTACACATATATCTTGGCAAAAATCACCTATTTGGAGTTTTAACATCGTATTCCTACAAAGTATCCATATGTGAGGTCGGGGGCCGCGGGCAAAGGGAAAAAAAGGTACGATTTTCGACAGTCGAAAATAATAGTTTTTGTCCTTTTTAAAAATTTTTTAGTTTATTAAAAAAATCAGAAATTTGATATTAATATTTCTATGCATTTTGTATCAGTTATTTTTATATGAATGCTGTAATAGAATATCCATAGACACAACGACTTATTCCGAAATCGCTTGTAGGGCGATATCAGGAAGAGCCTAGTAAATTGAGGATGTCGGATCTCATCATTTCGGATTATTTTACTTTTAAATGTTGATACTCGAAAATTAGTGGTGTTCTTATTCTTTGTGTATTGGATTTATTGCGATGTTTGCTTTCATGGAATTTATTTTTCAATTGAGTAATTATTTATTAATGAAATTGGGAATTAAAATTGAGTAATTATTTATTATTAATTGAGCTCTGTATGAATGACAGATTTGAAAAAAGAAGTAAATTATTAATAGCTCCTTCAGTTTCCCTCAGAGTTATTTTATTTCAAATTTTTCGGAATGTACAGTAAACTATATATAATTGCTGAACTGATGAACAAAGTTAAATGTATCGCAGTTATTCAAGATAAAATTCCACTGCTTTTTCTCTTTCAGGGGTTTAACGTCTTTAGGTTAGTACGGGATTCATGATACCGAGTATTTAATAATCATCTATAGTTGTACATTTCTCCCAGCGTTTCTTTCTTGGCCTTTCTAAGGCTGTCTTTGTATAAAACTCAGCAGATTGCGCCGAAAACCATTGTTTCACCTCTCGAGTGACTTCATTTGTGTTGTCAAATCTCCGACCTCCCAATGATTTTTTTGAGTTCTGATTATATGAAAAGTTACATGGATCCAGATCGTGAGAATAGGCATATGTGGCAAAATTTCAAAGCGACATCGCGCATTGAATTCCTCGACTCGTGATGATCATACCGCGTCGTTTCTTGATTAGAACAACACGCAGTTTGTTCAGCAGTGTGCAGTAATAGGCACCGGTGATGGTCTGATCCTTTTCCAGGTAGTCTGTTGACTCCACGACAGTCCCCCCCCCCTTAATAAAACAAGTAAAATCTGAATCTCCCTCCGAAAAGAGGTAATTGTGTAACCGATGTGCTTACACCTTTGACGTGTGCAGTTGAAAAATCACATGAATAATTTTCCACACACTAATGTAACCGAGAATAGTCTCTCTCATGATCATTTGGATGGTCCCGCTTGTTCTTGTTTTTTTTAGAAATTATTTTAAGTCATATCTCAAAAACCACAATAAAATTTTTAAATAAGAAAAAAAAAAATCTATGTTCTCGTATAAGTGATTATTTAAATTTTCAACCATAACGCATATCAATAAAATGGAATAAAACGTGACTTCGATTATATTGAATCCTAAAATTGCAAATATTCTTGATATCAGATATAATAGTAGTAATTATCTTATATTTGGTATGGCGTTCCTCCTTGCTTTGTTTCAGCATCATAAGATAATCCTGCTTCACATATATAAATATGTAACGGTAAATGGAAGTAAAGCGATAATATTTTGTTTTGATATAAATTGAGATATTCTTCTGATAAATTCATCCAAAAATTACGTAATGGCTGATCTTTGTGTTTTTACTTTAAATAAGTGTAATTTATTAAATCAGTTAGATTTTCGTAGTCATTTGCCTGATGACTTAGCCATTACTTAAAATGGATTTCGAACCCAAGTATTGTCCTCTCTAATCTTCATAAAATATTACGGAACAATTTTTTTCAAAGTTATCTAAATGTGTTCTAAAAATACTTTAAAAACTTAAACTATTTTACAATTGTTTTCTGTCAAACATTCAAGTAAAATGGGGGAAAGCATTTAAAATAATTCTGTTCAACTGAAGAAATCCAAAACTTCATTTTTCTCTGAAGATTTAATTTTATCTCTCTTATATTAAAAACTGTTAAACTCTTACCTCGCGATGATAATTCCGTTACTTTTTGTTAAATTTTAGTCAGTTGCTCGAGTTTTATCAACTATAAAGGAATTTTTTAAAATTCAATAAAATATTGTCCTGGATTATAATGCGCATTAAAGCAGTCCAATAACTCGCTACAAAGTTCATAAAACCTCAATAATGTTTTTCCTCTGTATAACCATATAACATCTGTTCGTACGGTAACGGTAACGGCTAAAATTACGAGGTACCTATTTTAAAAATTAAAAACTTACCCTCTCATCATAATTTATAATTAAAGAGCATAATTAGTTAAAGTTTATCAGAATTGTAAAAAGCTATCATAATTAGGATCAAGGCAACAAACGCCTGGGCGTTCGGCAGAGTGAGGAACTGCCGAAAAAAAGTTGGAAAGTAAAGTTACGAAAGCGCGCATTGCTTTTGGATGCTGTGGCCGTAAGCTAAGAAGCATATATAGCAATGGGCGGAGAGTAGATTAAGGGGTGGGGCATCAGTTCGAAGACGAAAGCGACTTCGAGAAAGCTGTTGTCCGCGGGATTTTGAGAGGTTATAAAAAGAAAAATTAAACTATTGAATTAAAAAGAAATGCCGTTCCGAAACCAATTTAAAAGAAAATTTAGCTATTTAAAATTAAGGGAGATTTTAAACGCGAGGAGAATGAGTCGAAAAGTAAACATCTGTTCGTAGTGTAAAAATATTTTAAGTCCGTTACCCATTTCTTTGCATAAAATTTTAAACATCTTAATTGAAGAGAAGATTTTATATAATGTATCATTTTTATTACTTCATCCATAACATTTTTTTTTAAAATCAACTTTTTTTGCTAGAAAAAAAAATGATCTATACAAAATGCAATTATTGTTGGTGGCTCTTGTGGCTATTTATAGTTTTCCTACCATGGCTTTCATATCATTTGTACTAATATCAATGCACTTCTCCCAACCAATCTCGTGTTTTAAAATGTAATCGTTAATGCAATTGAATATATCTTCTCTTATCGGTTTTTTATGTAAATGTGCCAAACATTGCCATAAATATTCTTCAATACTTTTCTCAAATATATGAGAGCAAATACTAGTAGTGGAACTAATCCTGTAACATGTTTGAATTCATTCATTTGCTATGCATACTCATTGCAAAGTTCTAGTCGATAAATTAGCTCTTCCTCCTTGGCAGTAGAAAGATCTTTGGTACATCGTAAAACAATATATTATTTGATAATTGTATGTGCTGCATCTATTTTGTTTACACTCTGCTTGTTAATAACGCATACTAGGCCTTTAACACATAGCTTAATATGTTTTTTTCTAATTGAATGAGCTTTAATCTTCAGCACAATGCAGTAACTTACGTGGTAAGATGGCTTCGGTTACTTTTTCAGTTTTAGCAAAAGTAATTATTTAAAGTTAAGACTTTTCTATGGAATCACGTTGTCTTTTTGAAAAGTGTGTATCTTTTCTTTTGTTATCAGCATTCATTAGAAACTTCTTTTCTAAGTTTCTACTAAGTTTGTCTAGATACAAGGAACTGTTTGCGAGTTATGTTTAACATAAAATACATTCTGCAACAGGAACTTCTAACTTCCCAGTACATGTAAATCCAAATTCTAAATTACTTTCATTATGCTTCCGTTTAGGTCTATCTGCATTTGGCATTTGTTCTTTAATATTATCTTTTGAAGAAAGCCCGGTCTGTATACCCATTTCTTCTTCAATTGCAGGTGTATCAGTTGAATATTCATGACTTAATTTTCTCAAAATTTCTGTCTTTAACCAAAAATCCATATATAATTTTTTTAACAATATATAAATTCAGTAAAAAGAAACAATTTTGTTATATTATCTTTTTTACACTTTAAAAAAATATTTTTGCGAAAGTATATAGGCCTAATGTCATTCGAATACACGAATTTGATTAAATTTGAATCAATAAACCACACAGACTAACTTGTGAATTAAATATCATTCCCGAAGACTCACTCTCTCTTGTTCCCTTCAGAATTTAGACTTTGGTATGTTGCGTTAACACGTATTAAAACTAATATACTTTTTGGCGAACTTAAGACTTATGTTAAATATGTTTTGAATTAGATCTATGAAAAATATATGAATATATCAGCAATATGGTCTACCGTGTATTATTAATAAAAACATAAACTATGAGGAATACATAATGTTATTAGTAATTAAACACACGTGACAATTTGTGACGCCATCTCAGTAATTTCGGTTATGAAATTTATGACCGTCAGATTAGTATTGTCGAAATGTAGAAAAGAAAGTTGTTATTAACATTTTTTCGAAGAATTTTTACTAACTTACCACGTAACACAGTTTGGGAAACATGGGATAAAATCGTCCACTTTCTCCACAGTTGTCAGAGAGCGATGATCTACTTGTTGGATCGTCTGTGAAGGACATACAGCAAGTTTGAAAATTCATTTTCCATCTCATAACAGTATATGACGGGCTAACATTTCCATAAACAGCCATAATTTCATCGTAGATTTACCTGGCACTGGAATTTTTGAAATGAAGGAATTTAATCACACTGCTAGTCTCTATCTTCTGCATACTGCAGGCTACTTCTATATATGGCTTCCTGAAACCAAACAAATCAACATTAATAGCTGTAATTGCAACATTATGTACATGTGTATCCATTAATATGCTGAATTAATGTTATCCAGGTATATCGGTTATTTCTTAGTAATAATTAAAACTTTTCGACACCCCTTCATATTTTATAGCAAGAAATTGTTCTCAAGAAAATAAAATATGAAGTTGAGAGAGGACCCAATTTAAAGCATTTGCATCAATTGGAATGAAGTAATTACTAATTTTTCCTCTACTTATTTATAAAGTATTAAAAAATAATTGTAACAATTTTGTAATTAATGCCTGTCTTATAGATAAACACAAAGGCTGTTAAGTTACTAGCTTTAGACTAAACGAGCTATTTGAATTTTGGGAAACTACTTTTCAAAATCTGTCTACAATGAACTCTGAACTTGTTATTACAGTTATTTTTATAACGTTTATTATTATTATTACATATGATTTTGTCTCTTTTAATGCTCAATGAGTTCGTTTTCGATGGAATTTTCTTCTTCCGAATTTAGTCAGCACTTAAGTATGTGCAAATGTACTTCAGATAAGTTTATTAGCTTTACCTAACACATGGATCAATAAGTTCCGAGACTAACCCAGAGATGGCGCTCGTAGTAAACCAGTAACCAGGTCTTTCTAGAGTACGAACCTTTGCTTGAAACGTGTCAAAATTTTAAGTCGATCGGACCAGAAACAGCTGAGTTATCGAGGTTGGAGTAAAGTCGTTTTGTAGTTTGTTTAAAAAATGGAAAAAACCAAGTTTCGTGTTCTGATAAAACATTGTTTTTTAATGGGTAAAAACACCGTGCAAGCGAAACAATGGATTGAAAAATGTTACCCGGACTCTTGTCCATCAAAAGCAACGATTTGTCGGTGGTTTGCCGAGTTTAAACGTGGTCGTACCGACACAAATGACGCGGAACGCTCGGGTAGACCTGTGGAAGCCGTTACACCGGAAAATGTGAGTGAAGTGACAAAAATTATAATGAACGATCGTAAAGTGAAGCTCCGTGAGATTGCTGAGATGACACTGATATCATATGGAAGTGTATTTACTATCCTGCATGAAAAAGGTTTTTTCCAAGTGGGTGCCGCGATTGCTTTCGATGGAACAAAAACAGCAACGAGTCGATGATTCAGAAAGCTGTTTATCGCTATTTACTCGCAACAAAAAAGATTTCTTGCGGAAAAGAAAAAAAAAAATTTTTTTTTTAAAAAAAAAAAAAAAAAAGATTTGGAAAAGCGTTGGAACGATTGTATCACCCTAAAAGGTGATTAACAAAAGGTGTTATGTTGATAAATAAAAAAAAAAATTTGCAAAAAAAATGTTGTTTTCAATGTTAGTCTCGGGAGTTATTGATTGATGTGTTACTTGTGTTTTGATCATAAAACATATGTTGTTATAATTATATAATTCTAACATTTTAAGTATTAAGAAAGCATCATAATTAGATGTATTCAATTTTCAGAAGAAGCATTTGTTTTTTATCTGTACTTTCTGCCTTAGAATAAGTGCGCTCTTTTTTTTTTTTTTTTTTTTTTTTCCCCAAAATATATTTGTTTAAAGAACTTTTGCAAAAAATTTGTTTAATGTTTGCGAATTTACGTTATTACCAAAAGTAACGTACGAGTAGAGTCCTTAAAAGCATATTAATCGATTTTAATGATTCTACCCCCTTTTCAAATGCAAAAATTGCAAAATCAAGATTTTGGACCAAAGTATAAATTGTGCATGCTTGCATTCTTATACTGTGTTCCTTAACCGAGGAAAGAATAAACGTAATTCTGTAATCAAATAGGCATAAATATTTAATTCTTTTTAGTAAAAAAAAAAAGGTTTTTTCCATTAGAATATCTTTTTTCTGATTGCAAAAAGACTTATAGATTAATGAAAAGAAAGAAATTTTAATATTGTCTGATTTAGTTTTTTCCAAGTGTTGCAAATGCAAAAGAAGTAATTGCCACAAAAGGCAATTTTCTTCATGTGAGTTGTTAGCTAATCAGTGTAATATAGGTTTATCTTTTATTCTCATAAACAATTTTATTAATATTACAATGTTTTTAGTTATTTTTGCATGCTCTAAATGTTATTTCTTTTCATGTAGCATCCTTAAGCTTGATTGCATAGAATTATTACTTTATTAATTGTAATTTAATAATTTGAAGTAAATTTTTTTTTTCTTTTCAGTGTTATTGAGTGAGCAAGTGGGTATTAATGACTTGCAAAATAAAACACTCAAAATAACAGATTTTGGACTCGCTCGAGAACTGTACAAAACGACCAGAATGTCAGCTGCTGGCACATATGCTTGGATGGCTCCCGAAGTTATTAAATCTTCTACATTTTCCAAAGCCAGTGATGTCTGGAGGTAAAGTTTTCTCTGAATTGGAAACTGCATTTTACTACTGTAACAAAAAAATTTATTTCTTAGCTTTTATTTGAACTGTTCCATTTTCCATTCAGTAGTGTAGAATAGATTGAAATAGTATATTGTATTATATCTTGCTAATTTCCTTAAAATAGCTATCAAGGTCACAGCCTATCTTTCTATTATCCAAATCTTGATTTTGAATGAAATATTTTTTTTATTACTTCAGTTTTAGTATGATATTAATGTTTAAAAGCAATATTCTCATTCCAAATTGATAAAATCAAAACTTCACCTTTATCATATGATTATTAAACTTGCCTTGTAAGTGATGATTTATAGATTAGAAAAAATAAGTTTGGTTTTTCTAAGAGTTAACAAACCATCTAGTATATATATATATATATATACACACACACACACACACATACATAATATACTACTAATTTGATCCTGCATTTATGATGGGCTTTAAAACTTTTTATCTAATGCCATTTGTAGTTTATACATGGCATTCATATAACTTAATTCAACGAAACTCGTGTATTTGGAATTTAAAATGCATGACTTTTTTTTTTATTGAAGTATATTTTAAAGTATTTAATGGAAGTTGCTTAAAACCACCTATTTAATCACTTGTATTTATGAAATGGCTCTCGGGTTTTTTCATATGATGGAATTTCTGGAAACTTATATTTTAATAAGAGCTTAAGTTATGATAAAATTTTGAATTCCTGTAATGGTGCAGAAGCTAAGAAAATACTTTCTCATAACTCTTTCACAAAATTGTTAGTTTGATAGCTAGTGTTGTGGCAAAATGATCCCCTCTTAATCAAACTCTGAAATTGATATATCTCTTTAATCTTCTATCAGTGTGAGACTAGACTTCCCACTTTTTTCTGAATAATGAGTTCACATTTTTTAAATTTCTTATGATATAGTTTTAAAATATTAAAATTATGTATTAATTATAAAATGTCTTGAAGTTGAAGTGTATCATAATATTTTCTAATTTAACAATCTTGTGATCCTGACTTTAATTTCTTCTATTGTTCCATCTTTTTTTCCCTATTGTTCTATCTTATGAAAGATTGCCATTGTAGCACTTCCCCTATAATCAGGTACTTCACTTTTCTGGTCCTGTCATTAATCTGGCATTTTACACAGGCAGACAATCCTTACAGATGTTATTTATGTCTTCTACTGAAATGGAATAATGTAGGCATTCAATACAAAGCTATAAATTTTTTTAGTTTTAGTAATTTCGTGGGTTTAACACCTTATTTGTGTGTACTGTGTATTAAATTTTATGATACTAGGATTTTCCCATTTAAATGTGTCATCAGTCATTTTCCAGTAATTTGGTGGTGCCCTGGTCCGATAGTCAGATTACTGAGAGAGTACTGTATTTTCTTTGAAGAAAATATTAAATATTTATAACAAATATCAACTTTTAATTCTTTTTGATTTTCTAGTTATGGTGTTGTTTTGTGGGAACTTTTGACCGGTGAAATTCCTTATAAAGGCATTGATACTCTGGCTGTAGCTTATGGAGTTGCTGTAAATAAACTTACTCTACCCATTCCTTCAACATGTCCAAAGCCATTTTCAGAACTTATGAAAGGTGAGTTTTGTATATTGTTCAACTATTAAAAAAAATTTATAACTTTGTTGAAAAGTCATTATATTATATTTTGAGTAAAAATTTACTGTGATTTCTCAAACGTTTTCCAGTAACTTTTTGATATTTATGGGTTATTGTAAGGATGTTTCTTTGCTATGTAGTGGTTTAATATTTTGACTGTCGTTAAAATTGTTGCAGTTGTATTAAATACAAAATCAAAATAAAATTTAAAAACGCTTTTTAATTGCAAACAATGTTGCTATGTTATGTATAAATTGTTTTATATTGTTAAAAATCACCTTCCTAATTAAATTAATTTTTAAGTTAATTAAGTATAAAATAATTTTACCATATATTCTGGCATATAACGTCCGTATTTAATACGAAAAACGAGGACGAAATTTATGTGTATGCATTTTACATTGAATATAAAATTGGTACTGGTAAAAATAAGGAAAATATGTGCATGAAAAATTAAAATTTTACTTGGTATCTAAATGTTATTTATTTAAAAGAAATAAATAATTATTTCCCATTCCATCTAGATTGTTAGATATATCATTTTTCAAATTACTATTGGATAATGTCAGGTTATACTTTATTTATCCGCTCTTGCACCATTTCTAGAATAGCATGATGCATTTGGTGTCTTTTGTTAATTTTTTTGTCACCTTCTAACACCCATGTATTACATTATTGTTTTAAATTTCCTGTGAATGGTTTATTGATACACACATCTAAAGACTGAACCAATTGCATTAATCTGCCAGAAATAATTGTCATGTCTGTGTTACGCTTTTGTCAATTATTTATTATCGTACACATCCACCCCACAAACAATTGTTGTTCTCCTTATGACTTGTTAATTCAGTATACAATTGTTCAAAAGGCTGGAAAAATATTTCAAATTAATGACTTTAATGTATAAGATAATTGCACATGTGCATTTCAGGTTTCTTCATTAAAAAAAGGGGGGTTTGCATCATACATCAGAATGTACACTATGTGTGATACATGCAACAAAGTTGAAATATTTCTCTTTTTAAGGAGGTAACCATTTTCATTTGAAATTAAATGATCTTGAAAGAAATATGCACATTGTTAAAATTTTAATGTTTGGGTAATATATGTAAATGAAATAACAATTTTAATGTTATGTAAATGCCACTTCAAATTAGCAATTTTAAGAATTTTTAATAAAATATTTATTCTTAATTTTTCAGGCTGTTGGAACCCTGACCCTCATCAGAGACCCACATTTGATACAATTTTACAAAAATTAGAAGCCATAGCTCGATCTCCCTTCATGAATACTCCACAAGAATCATTTCATTCCGAACAAGAGAAATGGAAGAGTGAAATAGAAGAAATGTTCCATGAACTGCGTCGCAAAGAAAAGGTAATGGTTGTTTGTTTCTCTAAATCCTTTCGCTTTAAATTATTAAAATTTCTAGCTCTTTTCGCACCCTCTTAAGTGTGACCATTATGGGACTTGACTTTTGAAAAGCTGAATAACATGAAATACAAATGCTTGATTACATTAACTGAGTAGAAATAACCTACCACTCTTCCATCTCAAAGAGTTACCATATTTACAACCCTGAGTGCCTAAATGATATTTCATTTTTCTTATGGGTTTTGCTGTAAACACAGATAATGCACACTTAAAATACTTTTATTATCTTCCTTTTATTTTCGGTCTTCTTTCCCCTTAGTTATTCCCACTAAAAATTGTTGTGTAACAGGACTGTTTTATATCAAATCTATCAGACCTCAAAGTCCTCTCGCTTCTGGTGTGGAAGTTATGAAAGTAGGGTGTTAGCTCAAATGTCATCATTTGACTGTGGTTCAAAATTACATAATTGGTTCATCCATCTTTCTTCCAAGTGTGATGTGGGGTCATTTTGTAAGTGTGTGTGTATATATATATATATATTGTTTATAACTTTAAATCTCATCATTTGACGAAACGTTATTATATAGATACAATAAGGTTATTGATACGAATAGAATGAGCAAAAACATGCATTATTTTTAATATCTATTTAGTTGTGAGTAAATGTGATTATTTATACATTCTTGTTCTTTATTAAATAAATTGTTTTTTATTTGGTTTGTCTTTTACGTACTATATTTATTAAAAATTCATGTGTAAAAATTTAATTGAATAAATTCGAGACTGTCCTACTAATCTTTGTACCTTAATACTTGTTCAATATTTTTATATTTAGCATCTGACAATACTTCTCTGTTTGTATTTGTGTTTTGTAAATTTATTCTATTATTAAATCAGATTGAAATTGTTAATCATCTGTGCTTAGTATGTTTATATCCTGTCTCTTTTTTCGTAATGGTATTCTTATTTAGCAATACGTGGATTCAACTAATGACTTGGTGAAGTGCTAATGGTTGACCTTAAAAGTAGATTCTACAAATTCTGTACTCATTTCTCAATTCTATTGAAAATTATTAATTGTGTGTGTAATTTTTCAAAATTTTACTTACTTTCAGTGTTATGTCTTTACGTTTAGGCTCTATGCTTTAAAGCTCTAAATTATGAGTTGTGCAATTATTTAATAAATTTAAAAAAAACAAAACATGTAGGTACCTTATGATAATCACTACCAAAGTTCTGCTTGATTAATATAAAATGTACTTAGTAGATTATATAATCTAAATTATCATTTCTCTGCATTGTGTTGATTGCACAAATATGAATAAAGAAGCATTAAAAGAGATAATAAGTGTAAAAAATTACCAACAATATCTTAATTTCTCCATCAACTACTTATATTTTTATTGTTGCCTCAGATTATTTTGAATAATTTAATGAAATAGTTGTAGTTTGATATAAATAAAGATATTTTACAAATAATGTTAAATTTATTGCAATAATACCTTTCTTAACCTATATCAGTAGAGGACTGAACTCGTGTAGTTTAAGTTGAATAACAAAATTACTGTAATTAGAAATAAACACATGCATGTTTCATATAAACAATAATAATGTTTATCTTACAATATGACTTCTTCTCAACTGAATAGAGTAACTTATGAGTAAAGCTTGCATAACAGCACATTTTACCACTTGTAGTTAAACCATTGTTTAACTAAGTAGACAACTGAATCAAAGGCTGGTTTTAAAGCCTCTCAATTTAATTATGAATGTTATTACAATATTGAGGTTCTTTTATCTTTTGCCTATAAGTGAAATGACCCATAACTGTATATGCAATAGGTATTTTTTTAGTTAAACTGTGTTTTGTAATTAAAATATAATTCTTTAAAATTAAATTTTTTCAGTAGTAACAAAATTCTTCACCTTGATGGAAAGGCTTAACATGAAACATGTTTTAGTAGTTTAATGTTTTACCTGAAACATGGAAAGAATAGTTTAACAAATAAAAGGTAATGGTGATTTATTGCAAATTGGCCTCCAAACATGCGAAGAAAGAACCTTAAATAAGAAATAATTTGTAGGGCTCGTGATAAAGGTAGCTATACAGTTGTGTTGAAAATTCTGAATAATTTAATCATTAATTATTCAGAAATTTTTAATTTATGATTGCATATAAATTATAGTATTAGACTGATTGAAATGTAAAAACAAATATGTAATTTTTTATGTGAATTTTGTTTCAATTTAAGAATTTTTAGAGAAATGTTTCATTATTATAATATATTTTTGAAAATTAAGTTTTGTTCTGGTGAAAGCAGACTCCATTAATGCATGGTAACACTAATATACATTCTCCAACTTTCTACTTTTTGTATTAAATGAATTTGTTATGCATTTTCTCATTCTTTTTATTAGGAGCTTCGCTGCCGAGAAGAAGAATTGAAAAAAGCTTTAATTCAACAAAAAATACACGAAGAGCAACTGAAGAAGAGAGAAAAGGAATTGCATGATAGAGAGATTGATCTCTTGGAGCGAGAACTGAACATTATGATTCTTCAGCAACAGCAAGACCGTCCCACACCAAAGAAAAGGAAAGGGAAGTTCAAGAAAAGTAAATTGAGATTGTTAAAGTGCGGAGGTCAACAAATAAGCATGCCTTCAGGTACTTAGGAGTAGTGTGTTATTGTACATTAAACAATGTTGAATTTTAAAGCAAGATGGCTAAGAAAAAAAAATTTAATTTGTACCTGGTAAATTTGTATTTGTGAATACAATGTCCTACTTTAATAGAACTGCATTTCATTTTATTTCATTGATCAGTTTATTCATTCAAAGAAATTTTTTTATTATATCTAAAAAAAAGTTTTCAATTGCTCAAATCGCCAAATTTTGTACAGTGTTAAATTCATGCACTGAAATATATGTGTATTAAAAATTGATAAAAATAAAATTTTTAATTAATTTGTAATTCGGCCATGATACAAGAAGTGTTAAATGGTTGAAATTATACATTTTTTTAAATTTAACTAAAGAGATATACAATCGCACATAAATTACATCGGGAACTGTACAGACACCAAATGTGTAATTTTGCCTTTGTGGCTTCAAAGAACGCAAAACTTTTCCTGCTTTGAATATTGAAGGCTTTTTTCAGATCACATTGTATTAGATTTAGGGATCTTTAGGTAGTTTAGACATAAAGTCTATAGGGAAATCTCTTTACAGATGTGAAACCGGGAAAAACCAAATATGAGCAGATTTATCACACATGATCACAAAAATTAGAAGCTCAAAAGGATTTGTATCAGTAAATAAGATGAACTTCCCTCTAGAAGTGTAAAAGTATTAGAAAATTTAATTTAATTTAAGTGAAATCACAATATATATACACAGTTGTACCTCCTAACAAGGGACATGCATCAGACCAGTCATTTTTTCCCTTACAAGAGGTACTACTGAATATATTTATTACTCAATCAATGAATAATGTACATTTATTTAGACTTCTTAGTATGCTTTTCATATATGAATTTCAGTTAAAATTTTGGATGGTTGTAATAATTTACAAAAACAGAGTTAGACATGGCATTGTATTTTAAAAAAAAAATGTTAATTCAACATATTAACATAAACTTAGGACTGTTATATGTATGTGTTATTTAAATATTTTTTTTAAAAATCTATTAAATGGAAATTAAATTTAGACACATACTATCCTGTTAGTAATGTTGAATGAAATTTTTATTTTGCAGTTGTCAAATAAAATATGCTGATATGGATTGGAAACTGTCTATAAATTTTATGTGTTTCTTTTCTTAGTTAGTTTCCTTTGAAATAATTTTCATGTGTATGCTCTTTCACAGAAGTAAAAAATAAAAGCATAAAATTCTGTCTCTAAGTTATTCTGGAATAAACTTCTACAATGAATATTGACTTTGCATCCTGTAGTGGATAAAAGAATATTTCATAAATATTGAATTATAGTGTAGGTCATTTCTTAAGGATTAATTTTCATGTGAAATATATTTTTTTCTTCATTGTGTGACGTAAGTTAATTAAAGTTGAGGAGTATTCAGTATAAAATTTTTTTAATTGGCCTTAAGAACTAGGTTCTAAAGAAGAAAAAATATATCCTTTAAATTTATACTATTAGAAATGTACTAATAAATTGTAACTTTTTAAAGTATTAAAATCTTCAGGTTATAAAGAATTACTTGTATAACCAAATTATATGAAAACAGATAAATTTGTAATAATATTTTATAGTGAATGAAAATAAACAATGTGAATTGCATATATGGAAAAAATTCTATTATAATTTTGATTATTTCATATTTTTCTTTTTTCAGATTTTCGACACAACATAACAGTACAACAAAGCCCTACTGTACGAGGAAACTTGAAAGGTTTACACAATCCATCTAGTCCAGACAGCCCACCTCCTTCGCCCAATCTACCTCGCCTACGAGCTTATGCCTGTAAGTAGCAAATCTTTTCCATTAATATATATTACTTTGATACTTGTTAAATTCTCGCAACATGACCATGTTGTATTTTGCAGTGCAAACCGATGGTTTGAAAGGCAAAACCTGGGGTCCAAGCACAGTACATCAAAAGGAACGTTGCCATTCCCGACAAATGTTGCTTGTTGATGGCAACAAACGATGGTCTAAAAGTGCACCTAACCTGGAGAAATCGCCTATTGTTGTTCCCATTGGAGGAATTTTGAATGCTGCTGCATTAAGCGATAGTGGTAAGGTTCATTCATTATACCCCAAATCTTAATCATTCACATGTTTGGTCCAAATGTCTTTGCATACGAAATTTCATTACAATCGGGCAACTCCTTCTTGGTGCGTCAGGTTTATTTTTGTTATAGAGTGTATTATGTTATAAAACCATATGGTGTGGATGTGTTAAATTTGTTTACTTAAAATTATACATTTATCTAGGTCACATGTATTTTGATATATTTGAAGTCTTTCTTCTTTATATGTGCAGCATTTGAGAGTGAAATCTCATCCAGTGCCAGAACTTACAATGGAGAATTATCAGGAAGTTCAAAACGTTCCTCTCTTCCGCGAAGGTTTGTGGGAACCTTGATGGAAAACATGAGTGCCATCCTTGCCTCAGTTGCTGCTGGTTTTGACATTAGATCAGCAAAATATGCATCTTTGCACCCTCGCTTACCTTCTACATGGCCAGATGATGGAGAAGATGATGAAAAGTGGTGGCCAAAAGAAACAGGTATGTTAATATTGAAATATTAAACTGACATAAACAATAATTAAGCTGAAGAAGGTTTATTAAGTTCTGTAGGAGAAAAAAAGGGTTGTAAGTTATTGAATAATAAGAATTTTTATACTAATTAAAAAGTTAAATATATCTTTTACCTTTCTGATCTCACCTTAAACATTATTACTTTCTTTCTTCTAGTTCATCCCCCCCCTTAAACTAGCTGATAAAATTTTTTTGAAGCAATTAGGTGTAATCTTAATTCATATGTAAATGTAAGTTCCAGGAGTTTTTTCTTAGTTAAAAATACAGATAGAAGTTAATCTGAGTTTTGGTAGGCTCTCCTGATGATTTTGATTGATGTCAGACATTGACTATTTCTCGTGGTTCAAAAGTCACAGTTTAATACTTTTTCCTGTCACAATATTTTTTCATTTTCTGATGCATTTTTTCTATTGCACAACATGCTTCCTTTTGAATTTCTTTTGGGTCATTCCACATATATGTATCTTTTACAGCAACTTTTCAGAGTATACTATCATTGAACCTTGAAAACTATTCATTCAACTTTTCAAATGGTGTTTTATTAATAGTTTTGCTTCTATTCAAATTTCTATTTCTTTTATTTGCAAATCCCAATCTTTACTACTAGTATTATGCTGTGCAAATTAATTGGGACAAGTTTTTCTTTTTGTGTGGATGTGTCTGAAACCATTTCAAACAGATTTTATCTGCTCAGAGTGGGTGTGACTGAACCTAACTGATTTTAGTGTAGAAGTACTTGCCTATTCTTCAGTTGTGAGTCTTTAAGTGAGACAGTTAGTTGTTAATGTTCTTTCTTTCTTCCACGAGTTCAAAAATGGGTATAATTCCAAGGAACCATGCTAAAATTATAGCTCTTAATGATCACACTTCTATGACAGTTAGCCCCTGGGGATTATAACAGGGGACCTCTCAGGGACTTGCCTTCCTCAGGTAAGTACGAGCATCATGACCTCAAGGCACCCTAGTGATCTTTTTCTTTCCCATGGGGTTTACTGTCTTTGCTAAATACGAGTGACGTGCCCTCTGGATGCCCTAGCGGTCCTTTTCCATTTTCGTCCCTCCTTATCAACCAATTTTTGTCTTTTCTTCATGTTTAGACCACAGTTTGTTTGGTGCAGCATAGCCACATCTGGCTCTTGTGCCAATAGACTTTACATTCACTCATTCTATGACAATTAGAGAAATAGCTTCTATAGCTGGTGTAGACAAATAAAATGTTTCTAGAATCCTAACTTCTTTCAAGGAATGCAGATCAGCCTCTTAAAAAAGGAAAAGAAGATGTGGGAGCAAGCAGAAGACTACTGCAAAAACTGATAAAATTCTAATAAGAAATAGCAAGATAAATCCAAGGGGGAAAAGCTCAGATGCTCAAAGGGATTTATTGGCATTTGGTTTTGATGTGAGTAGCTCATCTGTACAGTGTAAACTTTTGGACCCTGGCTGTAAGGCAAGGAGACAAACAAAAAACAATTTTTAACTCCTAACATGAAGAAAAAACATTTAGCTTGGTCAAAAAAGGTACAAATCATGGATTGATGATGACTGTGGAAGAAAGTAGTTTTCAGTTTTGAAACTCATTTATTTTGCAGGGATACATTTCAGATATTCAGAAATAAAGAGACTGTAAACCGTTGAGACAGGACCATATCCAACAGACTGTAAAACATTCACTGCCGCAGATGTTTTGGGTTTTTTTTCATGACACATGGCATTGAAGGCTTGGTTCCTGTTCTAGGTATGATGAATTCAACTAAATACTTAAGAGATATTACAGCATAAGATTGCTTCATTCATGAAAATCTTAACAGAACATTTTGATATGACTTGGCTCCTAGTCACAATTCAAAGCTGGAAAATCAAATTAAAGTGCTTTATTGGCTGGGAAATTCACCAGACCTAAATCCCATAGAGAACTTGTGGATTATTGTGAAGAGGCATTTAGGTAAGATGATTGAACTACAAAAGAAGGTATGATAAACAATGCAATTCAAGTGTGGTTTCATGATGACGAACTCAAGAGCATGTGTACTAATCTAGTGGAGTCAATGCCATAATGTCTGCTAGAGATAATTTCTGCTAAGGGAGGATGTACGTCATACTAGAAAATGTACAGATTGAATAAAAGCATAGTTTTCTTTAAAAAAAAAAAAACGGCGATTTTTTTTTCCCCCCTTCTTAATTTGTTGCAATTAATTTACACAGACACGTGTCTTTCATTGTTATTTTTATGATAGAGAGAATAGTCCCGTTAACTTGTAACATTGTGCCTTCTTTAAATAAGTATGTGCATCATGACCCTAGTGATCTTTTTCTTTCCCTACAGGGTTTACTGTCTGTGGTAAACATGGGTGATTCACCCCTGGATACCCTAGCAATCCTTCTCTTTATTGAACCCTCCTTGTCAACCAATTTTTATCTTTCTTCGATTTTTTCACACATCTAGATCACAACTTTACACTTTACTAGCTTTACACTCACTTACTTTGTTCGGCACAGTATGATCACATCTGACTTTTGCACCTTTAAAAATAATGTTGCTCACTCATTCATACATCTAAATCACATTTGCACCTCTTTAGGTGCACTATGGCCATATCTGACTTTTGCACAGTCAAACCCCTTCATGACTCACTCAACCATTCCATTGCCCATGGGATGTTACATAGAATTCAAATTAAGGTAAATTGCATTATCTTGGCAATACCTATTGAATTGATGTAATGTGTGACATGAACCTGTATCATTCAAGATTCAGTAACCAAATTCTTTGATAAATTTTTCAAAACTTTTGATTTATATTGAGATGAAGTGTTTTGAATTGAAAATAGTCTTGTGAAGTTTGTAAAATTGTCAGTAATAACCAATACATGTGCCTTGAACTTTTTCATAAATGGACCTTGGTCAGTGATAGTGAACCTATGACATGTATCAAAGGTGGCTCAGCGAAACATTTTGGGTGATGCACATTGTTCGTGGACGATCATTGCCCAAGAATGGTTCACACAGAACAGAAAATTAAATTTCAGAAGTAATGTACAAAACATTAGAATTAAATGGTTTCCAATGGATGGAAATTGACAATTTGATACAACTAGTAAAATTTCAAGAGAGCACCTGGGTTTAAATGTTTGTAAATTTGAAAAGAAATCACTTGGAGAATGAAGAGTGCCACTATGTCCAAGAAATTTGGAATGCTTGGAACTGAATATTGGACATTTTTAGTACCTTGAAATATCTTGCAATAACTTTACTACCATTTTTTCCTTCTGTGTACATTTGTGAGACGTTATTCTCAACATAAAACTAATTTGTAGAACAGACTGATAGATGAAATTATTAGAGCTTCCTTGCACTTGAAGTGTGCAAAATACCAATCTTCAGCTGAAGATTTAATCAAAGAAATTCAGGAACAAACAAGTCACTAATGTAAAGAGTTATTTAATTTTACTTTTTTTAATAAAAAATATATCAAAAACATAACTTTTCTTTACTGTAGCTATAAAAATAATACCAAAGTATAAACATTTCTAGATGTGACACAGCACCTGAGTTAAGGGGGAAAAAAAATTTCTTTTGCGAATTTTGACATACCAAATTCAAAAGGTCATATGAGTCTTGTTGTTTAAATATTCAAAGCACTTAGATATGTTTTTGCAAATAATGTTTCATGTTTGGAAAACAATGCGACTCTTTTATCTTATTGATTGTCCTATCAACAGAAAAATGTTCCATCAAATCATGAAATTTAACTGCTTAATTTGGTGAAATTTCTTATTGTATTTGTAGGAATTGTATAAAGTAGTTTCTTCTTTCCCTTTTCTTTTAACACTTCTTCCCCCCCCCCTCTTTTTAAAAAAAACACAATTGCTTTATCTTTTTTTTTTTTTCCTTTCAGTAGTTCTTCCATTTTACTTTTCATTTTTCAAATTTTCTATTAATTTTTTAAAAATATTTATCAACATTTTGAATAATTAGATACACTTCAAAATTTTACTCAAAAAGACTTGTCATAATATTGTCTGATTTTGAAACAGGAGTTCTACTCAAAGTGTTGACTTGAACCATTTTAGATAGTCTGTACTTCAAAATTCTATCCTTATATAAAAATACTCCATCAGGCAATATGGGATTATTTGACTTTTACATTCATATAAATTAATGCCTGCTGTCTGTTACAACTGTTAAATTTATACTCGAGAAAAATTATCTCATATCTGCTTGAGTGATAGTTCCTTTCAGACTCGGTAGTTTTCTTGCTAACACAATAAATGAGATGCCACTTATCACCTCCACATTGTAGTAATATGCCATTGTGGTGCCCTATCTTTGCTACTATCAATGATTTGAGCTATCACACCTCAATAAAGTAAATCAAAAGAGTCAGCTAAGAAATCAAATTGATACTCTATTCTTAAAATGTTCCAAAAATCAAATATTATGAATGTGAGCAGAAACCTTTGAGTGTCCTCAACTAAAAATTATCAGAAAATTGTACTTGTTTGAAATAAATATACGAGTAGATCTGAGTCAGGAATATATCCAGTTTCAATTTTCGGCTATCTGATTATTGAATAATCTCTCGTGTGTTAATTGTTTTCCTTCCTTAAACTTCAAACTATTTACTGTTTTATAAACACATTCACACACACAATCTCATTTATCTACCTTTCTTATTTGATTCAGAACTCACAAAGCATAGGTTCTCAAATCAGATAATGTCATATAGTCCCAACAAGTTAATTGAAGGAAAGCACCTGTAAGAGTATGAAAATCCCATTATACCAACTATAGTCGCATGTGTATGAAATTGCCTTTGCAAGAAACTTGTTATGCCAAGGAAATGTCTTAATTTCATGCAATTTTTGGTTTTAGAGAACTTAAATATTACTTTTACCCTCCTGAATTTTATATGTGTTTATAATAAATCTCTAAAATTCCACTTCTTGTTTTGCAAATTTACATTTTGATAATTTTGAAGTTAATTTAGCTTCTATAAAGCTTCAAATGTTAAAATTAATTTCTCTAACAAGTGTTGCCAAGTGTACAAGAAATATCCTTGAAATAAAAACAATATGCATTGCGTAAGTCTCCTTATGCATTGAAATTCTTCAAGAGTATTAAAGTTTTTTAAAGTAATCATATGTTAATATAAATCTAATGTTTTAAATAGATTGGACTTGTGTAATTGTTCCAATAAATCCTCAATTTTTGGGAATGGAAATTTATCTTTTATGATCATTATTTAAACATTTATACTCATTAATTCAACAATTTTCACCAGTCTTTTTTCATACTGGTAGAACAGAGCATGTAGTGAATGCATTTTTGACACTATACCATTTTCTTCCTTTCGTTCCTTTACAATATATTTAATAACTGTTCTTTCAGCACATTTATTTGGTTCATATCAGTTAACTTTGATATTAATCTTCATTAAGTTTGTAGAATATATCTCTAATATTTTTTAATACAAGTCCCTTAATAAACGCACAATATCTTCTCATTGCTATTCCTTTGAGTTTTCGTAACTTTTATTTGTTGTAAAGTTATAGGGTTTTGTTTTGTATTTGTTTCATTTACACTTACTAACATTTAAAATTTTTATAAATTCTGCCTTAATTTAGATTTTTAATTGTTAATTCTTTACTAATAATAATGAATTAAAATTTTCTTCCTTGGTCTGAATTATACTTAAACTATTGTGAATTTGTCTTGTTTTTTACAAAATTTACACTATTCTTAATTATGTGAGTAGTTTGTCATTTTCAACTGAGTACAATCTCATTTAATAAATGGATTACCTTTTGCATAACCAATGTGTAAATGTTCACTGGCCCCTCCTAGCATAAGCAATATATAGTAAATCTAAAAACGTACATCCAACTAATAAATCAACTAGTTGGGTTGAGTCTGGGACAATTAAAATTCCTTTCTCAAAATAACCTCAATTTCAAAATCAATAACTGCTATGTCTTAACATTGAAAGACTGTGTTTAAATTAATTACCAAAAGAACAGAGACAATGGCCTTGGAAATAAGTATTAATCATTTTGCTCAGTGAGATGTATGTTCCACTTCTGATTATTACCTATTACTAATTCATCTTTTTAATGTGCAAGAAAGGAATAGGTTGTAAAATAAAATAACAATTTATTAACAATCACTTTTTTTTTTTTTTTTTGTAAGAGCACTCTGTATGTATTTGCTGTCATTAATGGATTATAGTATTCTTTACAATTAAATCATTTAAAAATAGTTGCATCAGTACTTGCTATTGTCATCTGACATTATGAATTTGCAATACCTTACACATCTGACTATATTAGCTAGTATGAAATAACTATGAAAAAAATTAAAATTATTAATTTATAACCTTTTGTAATTAATAAAGTATACTTTGTGAGATAAAATGTATTCTTGTTTTTACAGGGCCACCAAAACTTGGTTCTGATTATGAATTCTCCTCTTCATCTGGCTACCCTCATAACACGTATCATGGCCAAACTCGTCATTGTCGACCTAGTCTCAACCTGGACCAAACTAAATACTGTGATTTGCAGTGGAACAATAACATTTCTAGTGCCTCGCCTCTGCCAACTCCTCGTAAACTCTCCAATACTAGCTGTGAAAGTGACAATTTCAGTTCAAATTTTGATATGAACTTCTCTGAAACCAGAACAGGAGAAGAAAAATCTTACTCTGAATGGTCATGCCTTCAAGGAACTTATGCCTATGACAATCCCGGTTCACAGATTTCCTCCTCCAATGACCTGGCCAGCATTCCTTCACGTATATCTCAGCGAGGAAAATATGGTCACCGGAGAACACCTTCTAATGTTTCAAATGCATCCAATGCTTCATCAAACATCAACCCTTCTTTTCACAGTGATGAGGCAGATGGTATTGATTCAGAGGTTCAGACGGCGGCACGTTTACTTACGTATACAGCTAATCCTCCGCCATACCAGCGCCGAAAGAGTCAGGAACGTCCAGCCATCCGACCGTCCACCTTGGATCTCCACAACAACCGCCTACCCCCACTGCCCAAGAAGAGTGGTCTTGGGAGGACTTCACCTAAACAGTGGACAGCCTTTTCCAATTCAAGTTCACCCTCTAGAACAACTCCTACAGATGGATTGGGCACACCAAGTGATGAAAGTTCTGGAAGTACAAGTGGATCAAGGGTCCGCTTCTCGATAGATGAAAGTGGTGGATATGTCAACCGAGCAGCCAAGGCTGAAGAAGATCGTACTTTGCTAGATCTTCCAGTGGATGGTCAGTCACAGGATGGCACGATTCCATTGTCCGTTGCATTCCAACGTGGCTTAAAACAGCGACAGATAGTGACCCGACAGTGGGAACGTGGCTATTTAGCTTAGTCTTTGCCATATATGTGTGTCATCTAAGTGTCTTTTCCCAATTAACTTAAAGTTGTATCTTATTTTCTGTTTATGCCAAGGTATGCCATTGTCCCGTTATGAGTGTCTGAATGAAAAAAGAGCCATCAATACACACTTTTCACATGTCTTGAAGATCTTTATTAAGCAGTTAAAATTTAAGATCAAAAGCCATGGTAGAGCATGCATTTTGGATGATGGTATAATTTGCGGAAGGGCTGATTGAATAATCTTGCCAGTCCTTTGGCCTACCAATTATTCACATGGTTTTACCATGGCATTTCTGCTGGCTATTAAAAAAAAACATCAGTTTTAACAGTGGATAATTTTTATCTGCAAGTTCCATGCCAACTTGAATGATTTCAAATTTGGCAAGCTGTATAATGAGATTATGGTCAGTTGCTACACCCACTAGACCAATATAAATGTCAATGACACAATCATACAAAGCTAAGAGGAACATGTTACATCTTCCATTAGGACGTGGTTCTATTATATACCAATGTGGGACCATGGTTGTTTGATGTAGTTTGAGAGCTGTGCTGTATACGTTGAGTTTCTCTTTCCCTTGAACTTGCAGTCATATTAATCTGTTTATGCCAAAATATGCTCATAAACATTACATTCCTATTGATAATGTAACAGTTTCAAAACATGATTAAGTGGTTATGGTGTTTTATACTTGAGATACTTAAATGGAAATTGAAGTGTATTTTTGTTAACCCCCCGAATGATTTCTAATCTTGGTCAAATTTTTTACATTCCCTATTTTTAATAACATAATGTTTAAATCATAAATTTTTTTCTATTTCTCTGTCATTTAAAAAAAATTTATTTCCAATCATGGGTATTTAAGTTTTGTTATTTGCATATGCAATAACTCCCATAGATCTGACTTGTAAAATTTCATTGAATTGTGTACAAATTAATGTAATCGTACATGTTTGTTTTTCTTTTGTTTATTCAATCAGTTATATGTTAAGGTATTTAAGTAATCTAATAAAAAAAATTATTAGCTAATTTGATAATCAGTAATTGTATAACATTTGTGTCTGTATTTTTTGTGATAAAAGAGTGAATATTTATGAATGTGTGAAACTTTTTATATCAATTTGTATGTGACAAGAAAATGTGCAAAAATTGTTATCTGTGACTGAGATCATAGATTCCAATTTTTTTTTTTACGAAAAAATGTTTTCTAACTACTTTTAAATAAAAATGTTGAAAAACATTTTTATAATTAGAAATTTTCCAATTACATATTTGAAATGAAAATTAATGTAAATATATTAATACTACACGTTTAGGTAATTTTACTGAAAATATTGTCGCTTGTTAGATTTGTAGTTTATTGTTGCTGCTTCATAAAAATTTGATTATTGAAAGAATATTTTATAAAAATTGTTTTAAAATAGGTTTTTAAATATAAAATATATATTTATTATACTGTTTATATATAGATGTATGTATACATATATGTACTAAATTCTTATATTTAATTTTTTGTACACAAAATTTTTTTATATATATATTTTAGTGAATATATTAGAGGTTTTTTGGTATTCTTAAAATATATATTTAGATGTATTTGAAGAGATTAATCAAAATAAATTCTTGTTTATAAAATTGATTGACAGCATCGTGTTGCCATTCATATAAATCTTTTAAAAAATGTTCTACTTTGCTACAAGATTTTTAACATTTACAGCTTGCTATATGATGTGTCATTGTAGTAGATAGAACCATTGTATTGGGTTAGTTATGCTAATAAAAAAAAACCTAAATGTGTAGTATTTGCTCAAAAAAATTAGGGGAAAATGTATTTGTATTAAAGAAATAATGCAGAAAAGTACTTACAGTTTTAATTAGTGGTTGTATATAGGTGAATTTATAGTGTGATATCAAGGACCAATATTTTTCACCTTAACTTTAAGATCTATGATGTAATTTAAGAGCTTTTATGAATTTATAAAACTAGTTTTTTTAAGAAACTAATTGTGATGTTCTCTTTGTTAAAAAGTGCATTGTTTTTCCCCTCCTAGCGTTAAACAGAACTTTAGGAAAAATTTAATTCTTGAATTATGATCAACTTTTTACATATATATAATTTAGTTGAAATCAGTTTATTGTAATAATTAGTTTTGTTTAAAGTTGCAAATGTTTATTGTGAAATTTTCGAAGTGCCTAATGTTTTCTAAAAACTTATTTTTTGTATTGTAAAAGGCAAAAAAAAACCATAATAAATATTTTTGTAAATATCTAACTTTACACATTTAACAATGTATGCAATATAAGTTAATAAATGTAACATGTTTGTTGTTTAAATTGTAGTTTTTCTTACGAACTCTACAAACATACATATAATGAAAATAATTTAATAAATATATATATTATTAAATAACATTTCTTTACAAATATGTCAACTTGTTCGAATAAATTCACTTTTCCCTCCAGTTTTTAGTAACAATTTCACTGACTTGATAATTATATCCTTTGATACTGCTTTACACATGTCATAAACAGTCAAGGCAGCAATGGTGACAGAAGTCAATGCTTCCATTTCGACTCCTGTTTTATCACAAGCTTTAACTTCAGATTTAATAATTACTTCTAGCGTTGCTGGGTCCAATGTAAAATTTAAACTAACATGATCAATTTGAACATTATGACACAATGGAATAAGATCAGGAGTTCTTTTAGCTGCCATGATACCTGCAAAATTTGCTATAGATAACACATCTCCTTTTTTTATCTTATTTTGTTTTACCAATTCAAAAGCTTCAGATCCAAGATAGACTTGTGCTTCTGCAACAGCTATTCTAACAGAAGGTGATTTTGAACCAATATCAACCATTTTTAGTTTTCCTTCTTGATTTATGTGCGATAAAGCAAGTTCATTGTTAGATCTTGTACAGAAAGTTCTATTTTGTGGAACTGAAGATATTAACATTGCATGAAAATGGTTATGAACTTTGGCACTTGGTGTGAAATAGAACATATTTTTACTTCGAAATTCTAAAAGAAAATAAGTTCAAAAAAAGGTTTATATATATGAGGAGGAAACTTAGAAAGTGTATCAAGTATATTTTTAAAAATATAATATCAATAAAAATTTTAAAAGTTAAATTGTTTAAAATAGTACTTTTATAATAATTTTTAATTTATTATGGAAGACTGAATTTTTAAACATACTTTCTATATACTTACAATCATTACAAAAATTTGTCATTCTTTACAAATTTTCAATGTGCTTAAAATATTAACATTTATTCTGTAATTATATCGCATATTTGATTTGGAGTGATTTCTTCCATTTCTTAAATAGTTTAATTCTTTCTTTGGCATTTGGAACATTTTTTTAAAATAACCTTAAGAAATCTAATGATTTTTTTGAAGCAGTCAAATTTTCCAAATAAATTACCTATACTTAACCACCAATCAAAATCATGGGTCGATTTTTCATTTTTGAGAGATTAAACATACCTATAAAAGAAAAAAAAATGTAGAATGTTTTCATTATTTTACACAACAAACATTGATTTAAATGTATATTAAGAACAGATATTTTTTATTTAAATCAATAAATTCTTAAGAGTTTCTTATTCTGATTTAAAACAATAATACATACATAAAAGTGAGTATTTATGACAAATTATGATTTGTAAAAAAAAAAAAAAAACTATTTCTATTTAATATCAAACTAGATGTTTTCCTAAAATATATTATTTGCAAGAATTTTGATCTGGCACATTCTCAAATACTCCTTAATTTTTTTAAAATATATTCTCTGGTGAAAAAGCTCTTTTCACATGAAAATTATATGGAAAAAGTAAAAGTAGTTAATTCTTTTTTTGATACCTTGTAATATCATGCATTAAATATAATATATACATAGTTATAACATTTCTCTTTAATTCTTCTCTAACTGATATGTAAACTTGATGACACGTTCCTTTAAAATTAACACAATATACATCTTTTTCAGTACTTTTTCTTCATCCTCTCTTCCTAAAGCATTAGTTATACCACTTTTTAGAAATAAACTAAAATATAAAACTTAAAATTTTTATTTAAATTCAATTTTAAAGAGATTATTTATGCAGTTATTACTGTGCTTTAATTTTTTTTTTCAATATAATTAAAAAAAAAATTAATGATCTATAAAAAGTATTTGCATTTAAAGTATTCTCATAGTACAATCATAAAAGGGGAGGGGACACTTTTAGCAACTTCTGTAATTTTCATTACAACTGGATAAAATTCATGTTAATGGCTCAAAGAGAACTAAATTGTGATATTAGATTAATTAAATACAACTTAAAATTCTATTATGAAATCCTTTTTTTTTTTTCATGTATTTTTGATACTATATCTTAAATTTAATTTAAATTTATAAAATTCTACTTGTAATTTTCTGAGTTTTAGGGGTTTAAAAAAATATACCCTTAATGTTGATAAATGTCTCAAACATTTGATGGGGGAAAATACCACAACACACTTTTTGAGCTTTTTGCACCAAACAGTATATTTTTTTAATTTTAAATATATGAATTATTAAAAACATTTACATGATAAAAATGAGATGTAACATGCCATCATTTATATATTTTATTAAAAACATTTACATGATAAAAATAAGATGTAACATGCCATCATTTATATCTGTAAAAACCAATTAATTAAATTTTATGCAGTTCCCTCCAATAGTTTCGAAAAACATTAAATTTTAAAATTACAACTGGACACAGTGAAGACTTAAAAGAACTTTGTAAGATATTATAAATTGTATTTTTTGGTTAATTATCATACAGAATAAAGAATCTAATTATTTGTGTGTAAGAACTACAGTATATGGCCCTCTAACAGTTTTCTTCAAATATCTTTGGAATTGATAGTCAATTTTGAATGAAATTTGAAATCTAAATTGACACCATTTTCCACCCAATGGTATACAAAAATATGATCTTTTAATAGAAAATATTCTTATTTTTACAAGTTAATTATACTGTGTTTATTAAGTTAGTTGAACCTTTCACAGTAACACTAATTTTATCCATATTAAGAGTGTCCTTTTTTTGACAATTGTATACCAGTTGAAAAGCATTGATTTGCAAGGAATTTAGAATTGAATAGTAAAAATTTACAGTGCACACACATTATTGTTGCACAATATAATTTAAAATAGATCATCTGAAAAATTATTCACGTAATTCTTAATTTCCCTTTAAAAATTTTAGCAAAACTAGAAATTAGATTATTTTGCCAATGAAAAAATATGATCTATTCAACTTATTTTTTTCTTCAAATTTTTTTTAGAATAGCAATTCTTACCTGCATGTTGTTTCTTTTTCGACAAAACTGCAGATGAAATCATATTCAATAAAACATCTTCTGGTAATTTTTGCCTCAATGCATCCCTTAAGGATATTTCTTCATTTCCAAAGAGACAAACCTGCAACAAATGTATGTGTTGATATAGAAAAAATAATCACTTAATTTCACCATTTCAGTATGATAATTATTCACTTACTTTTAAACTACCATCAGCAGTAATCCGTAAACGGTTACAGGAACTGCAAAAGTTTTCAGTCATAGAAGTAATAAATCCAATTTGACCTTTAAATCCTGGAACTTTGTAAGCCTGTCACAGGGATTATGAAAGAGATAATAAATATATAACACAATGAAATAAAATATATAAACACATAGTACACCATTATTTTAATATATTTTATTATTCATACCATATATAAAAAACTACACTTTACAAACAGTTCTTCAAAATCAAAAATGTACATTGCATTATAGAAACATTGTATAGAACAAAAACTGCATTATATAAATTTGATGAAAATAGTAATATGCATTTAAGAAAATATTGGTGCTGATCTATTTTCAAATGAATATATGACCGCACTAACCCTTAAATGTGTTATTTTCCTCAAAATGTAAGCAAAAATACACGATTTGTTTTTTAAAAAAATAAATGTGAAAATATAAATTTTGGAATTTTAAACTAATGTGTGTCTTACCTTAGAAGTATCATTTGGTAAATCCTGCAGTCGTTTCAAATCTGGAAATTCCATCTTGATAATTCTCAGCATCTCTGAATAAGGCATCATTTTCATATCATTCCATTTATTACCACCAAATGGTGAATATTCAATAAATCTAACATCCACATTCTATATTAAAAAGCAAATATTATTAACAAGGAATAAATAAATAATTATAAAGACAGAAAATTGATAAAAAATTTCATTTTTTTTTAAAACTTGCAGAAAGAAAAAAAAATTATTATAACTAAAATCATATTGAATACCTTAAATTCTGTGAATTTCACAAATGATATTAGCTCATCCTCATTGATCCCCTTCATTACAACACAGTTTATCTATAATTTAAAAAATCAAACTTCATATTTTTTAACTTAATAAAATAGTATTTTAAAAAAATAACATACACTAGTGACCAAAATTGTGGAGATTTTTTGAAAAAAAGATTATTTTTGAGCTTTGAGGACTCATATAAATCCACATTTTTTTAAATACTATCAAGCTATATACCAACAGAAAGATAACTAAATACACAGTACACTGCAATGCAATCTAGTTTAATCATCGTGATTCTAACAGAGTTCTAACCAAATAACCAAAAATAGAAAGTACAACTTGCTTCGGTATTTTTCCTTCATTTGTATTAAGCCAATAAGCATGACTGTTTAGAGAGCCAAATAGGTATCATTTTCTTTTGGCAATGAGACAAGCATGCCACAGTAGGATTCATTTAGTACATTAGATTATTGCCTTCAAGTTAGTTGATTTTGTTTGTTTTATTGGTTGATTTAGTCAACTTATAAAGAAAAGTTTTCTTTCATTTGATGAGATATCACATAATAAAATTAACTAAATGGCTCAAACAAAAATGGCTTGACTGGTTACCTAGAAAGCAATGTAATATTGTACTTATAGATGAATAAGGCTACAGTTATTAGAAAACTTAGATGAACAATTAGTGGGAACATAACCAAAGGTAGCATTTCTAAATTTTTGCAGATGTACAAGGATATTAAATTGCCACAAAACAGAACTAGAAAATTGATTCACTCCAGGCGAAAGCAAGTCAGTTTATAATAGAAGCTAAAATTTTCTCAAGTATTAATTGATAGGATGTGATATTTTAAATGTATTATTCTTTATAAAAGTTTTTGTTTTACATTCTCACTTAAATTATATTTACATTGATAAATAATTAAACAATATTACAAAAAAATAAATAAATACAAAATATGAACAAACCTCAATATTTCAATTTTCAAAGAATTTCTACAATTTGAGCCACTAGTACATATCATGTTGTTTTAAATCATGTCCATCTTCATTGTGATAAATATTTTAAGAAACTAATAATTTAAATGTCACTTAAAAACAAAAATGAAAATAGAAGAAAAAATCGATGTCTAATTATTGAAAATATATGATATATCACATTCAGTATGAAATTTAAAACATCAGATTTTTACTAAGCTCAATCTGATTGATTTCAATTTTTAGAAAATGTGTCCACTGTATACAGAAAGAAAAATACTTCAGAAATGAAGAAATATATTAATCATAAATTTGGTTTATACATAAACCAATAGCATTTATTCATACACAAACATATAACTACTTATAATAATCTTTTTTGAGATATAATTAATGATGTAATGATCATTACTAATAACATATTTATCTCTCAGTCAGTTAAAACATTCTGACAACAAATTCCAGAAATCTGGCAAAAAAATTATTTAACAAATTTTTTTATTATTTTGATTTTTAATTGGCAAATTTTAGAGTTCTGGAATATATTTAAAAGGAATTACTTCAAATTTACATAAAAATATTTGAATAATTAAATTTCACAATATTTTCATTTTCCAAAAAGTTTTAAGAAATTGCAATTCTTTATAGATAGCTAAAATAAAATTGAAAAAAGTATTCAAATAGTTTATTTTTGCAAATCGCACATTTGGAGAAAAAAAAATATCATTGTCTAAATCATACCTTGACAGGATCAAAACCTGTGTCTAATGCTGTATTAATACTTTTCATAACACTATTTAATCCTTTATGACGTGCAATGAATTCAAACTTGGCAGGAATCAAAGTATCTAAACTGATATTCAAGGCATTCAATCCTGTAGATGAAATGTTATTTCCTTTAAAAAAATTAGATGCAAAAAAAAAAAAAAGCTGATTTGATTTGATTTGTAATATACCAAAAGAGAATGAACTGAAATTTATTTTCAACAAAATTGTAAAATAGAATTTACTTTTAAACATTTAATGCTGAAAATTTTATCCAAATGATTGATTTTTTATTGTTGCACTTAAAAACAATAGGACGGTTATTGGTGACAGACCTTGTAATTTTGAGTCTTATTCAAGTGACAAGAATAACACCTGAGCTAACATCTCCCTCTCCAAACTTCCACACCATGCCAATAGGATTTGCAGCCTTGACAGATTTAACATGCATCATCACCATTACATTAAGGGTCTTTAGTAGCATCAGCACTCAAACTCACAATTTGGTGGAAACAACAGTGGCCACAAGTTGGCTACTGCTGCTACAAACATTTTATCAAACAAAAGTTTCATACAATTTAATGCATAAGAAATGCAAATTGTGATTTTTATGACATTTTTTCATAGTAAAAATGATATGAGAATTTAAGCAAGGATTTTATAATGAAAATTCTAAAGCTTAATAAAACTACATTAATTTTAAAATGTGTACCAATAATAAATTTGGCTTTGTTTATGAACAAAATTCAATGGTTAATGGTCTTTCTTAAACAAAATTTTTAGTTTAATTTTTTAAGACTTTTTTTAAAAAATAACAGTTCTGTAATTTCAATACAAATATTCAACACTACAGAAAAGTTTACTTAATATTTTGTTCATAAACAAACCAGGCTAAAAATAAATACTTGATAAATGAAAAGCAATTTCAACCTGTGTTAAGGATAATAAAATATGGAATTGATATAATTCTTATCAATGATTAAAGAAAAGTTATTCTTGTTATCTCTACCTCAACTTAATAAATTCATTAATTATTCAGACTACCTTTCAGTAACTAATTAGCTGAAAGTAGTTTTAAAAGTGTGACATATTTAGAACACATGTATTAATTACATATTAGTGAAAATAATATGAACTATAAGGAATTGTGAAAATTAAGATATGCAGAATATGTTTACTTAAAAAATGTTCCAATTCAGTATAAAGAATTTCAGAAATTCATTCTGTTTTGTAAAAATATAAATAATGAGATGCTTTGTTTCAAAATTCTCATTAACAGTTATAAGATGGAATGTCTTTTAAATATACATTGTAAATTTTTTGCTTCAAAAATAAATAAAATCAGTTATTTTAAAAGAAAATCTAAAAATATTTAAATTGAAATCTAGATATATTGCAAATGTTCAATTTCTGTAAATATTAAATCAAACTGTAATCCTATAAAATTTATTATTACAAAATAATTTAATAAATTTCTCATTAAATATAATATACTATCTGAAAAATAAACCAACAGAAAACACACAAATCTTGAAAGCTGATTCCTCTATAAACATCATTTGGATTCTTTCAAACTTCAAAAATTTCTAGATATAACAATACTTTGATGTTAGAGATGAAAATAAATTTCAAAAATTATCAAGTTTTCGTAATGCTTGTATGTAAAGATAATATTCCTTCAACTCACAGAAGAAAAAAAAAAGCTTAAGTCAAACTATCATGAACATATTAAAACTATCTACTATGTATAAAAAAAATTTGAGTGTTCAAAATAATAATACCTTTAAGAAATCATTCAGCATAACTACTGCTGCTTCTACTATTACTACTATAACCACAAAAATTAACATATCAAAATTTTTTTAATCATTTTGTTACTTTTTCCACTTAAAAAAAATTTCCATTCAAACAGATTTCACTTTTTTTTATTCATTGAAGAGATAAATGCACGTTTTCCACTACTTAAGTAACAGAAATACTAAAACACCCATTATTTTAGATTAGAGATTTAAGATCAGCAGTGATTAACCCGCAAATTCCAGATGAGAATGAAATTAAAAACTGAAGTCCTGAAAGCTATTAATTTTTAAATAACACTATCTTTTTCCAAAAAGTGTACTGCTTGACAGCCACAATACTGATTTTTTTGTCCAGCTCATTGAATATATTTTAAGGCAAGTGCAAACTTAAACCAAAAATTTATTACTCAGCAGTGTTATTTCTAATTAAATATATCATATTTATGGAATATATAAATATATTTCATAAATATATCAGTATTATTACCAGCAACTTTTAATTCTTTAATTCTATGATGGAGCACTAAGCCATTTGTTGTCATACCAATTGTATGAAGGTCTTCCAATTGAGAAACTGCTCCTTAAACAAAAAAAAATTAAATGAATTGGTGATAATATACATTAACATAATTATAGATGTATTTTAAAGCCTCTTTCCATGCATCCCTGAAGCGATTATACTCAGTAGCCATGAAATGAACAGATAATTAACAAGTCTTCTTTGAAATTTATTTCTTAATGAAAGAATTAAAAAAAAAGAGAACCTATGAAAAATCTTTGTGTCAGCAAATAAATAAAATGATATTAAAGGTACAAATATATATACTAAAAAAAGAATAAATGCATGATTGATCTAAATTATATGTCATACTCACAATTTTTAAGTTATTAATTAATATATATTTATCAACAAATAAAGTTATACTTAAAGCTTCTGTAAACCCTAGAAATTAGTAAAAAAAGGTAACCATGTATGTACTATATTACAAAAACAATATTTTAATCACATTACAAAAGTAGTAACAATGAAATCTTACCAACATCCCCTTCAAAACTTATCTTGCTTCTAATTTGAATGTCCCATCATTCCTGAGAATATGCAATCCCTTCAACATTTTTCATTTCCATATTCAGTTAACATTTTATTCATGATTACTTAGTTCATGCAAATTTTAGTTTTAAGAACAAGTATGTATTTGAGATTTAATGGAAATTATTCACAAAATTGAATTTGTTTTTAATTTTGGTTACAATTTTTTCCTAAATTTTAAAAATAATATGTTTAATAAGGGTGGGGGCATATTTCAAGTATATTCTTTACCCAAAAATTAAATAAAATAGAGGGGGGAAATGAAACATGCAGAAATTTCAATATAGGAACTTGTGATCTCTAAACAATAACAAAAGTTATATTAATCTATATAATAAAATTTATGCTCATAATTTTAAATACTGCTATTTTACAATTTTTATTTTTATTACTCTTTCCATTTTTATTTTTAAGCAGACAAAATGGGCAGATTTAAAGCCAATTTTTAACTCAAAAATTGAAGTTTAACAATTTACAAAAATGAAACATAATTTAGCATATATGTATAATGGATAATCAAGCCTGTAGAATATAAATATAATATTCTACAACTTTAAATTACGCAACATATTAATATTATTTAAAATACAATTAGTAAATTCAAAATGATTAATCAGCATTTAGATGCAAGCAGTAAGATATCTTACGAATTATTTCAGTTAAATCTTTTCGTATCAGAGGTTCTCCACCAGTAAAGCGTATTTTTGATACTCCAATCTTCACAAACAAACTAGCTATATCTATAACTTCCTTTGTAGTCAGAAGGTGTGATTTTGGAGTTAAAGTTACACCTTCTTCCGGCATACAATATAAACCTAAAAAAAGTTAAAATCTAATATCAAATTTACATTAATTATGATAATTTGAATATCTTTCAGATATAGGGTGTATACAGAGTATTCAAATAAACATATTTCATGATAAACATTTTCCAAATCAATGATATTCAAATCAATTTTAGCCTGTTTTTCTTAAAGGAAGTAAAAAATATGAGTAATTATTTTTATTATTCTTACTAAAACTATTCTTGAATTTTATTTCAGACACAGGTTTATACGCTAGAACATATGTATTCTAAATTCTACACATATTGATTTTACATGACAATATATTTATACAATTACAAAAAAATCATCACCTTCATTGAGCACTATAGATCGCATGGAGAAAATATTTTAACTATATTATTAACAATTTACTAGTACACCATGAGTTGTTGCCAATAAAGTCTGCATGGTGAAATTTGTGCCGTCGAAATAGAAAAGTACCTGACAAAAATAACAACAACAACAAATTTCAAAGCATTATGAAAGCAAAAAGGGAAAATGAAACAGTACTGTAACATTCTGCTTTTGTCTGGTTGTGTGTTAAACAAAAATTAATTTCTTGTCCTATATGTAAATGTTTCTTGAACATCTTTAATGATATAAGGAGTTATACTGATTCAAAAATTTAAAAAAAAAAAAGAGTATTTATCTGATACATTATAAAATTTCTCACTAAATGAAAAAAGTGAGCTATTTACATAAATTATATTTTTTTAAAAAAATCTCAATGTAAGTACATTAACGTAATTACTTGACAAAAATGCAACAATTATTCACAATTCATGATTTTGTAGAATTTTAAACACATATACCAAATGGGAATAAAAAAATTATTTAAAACAACATTTGATTTTAGCACAACTTTACTAAGAAAAAAAAAATCAAGATATTGCAAGACTGAATATAATAAAATAATACAATCTATCAAATTAATTCTTAGTAAATTTAGATATGTATGTACACATATGAACCAAAAATATTTAATTTTTTTAAAAAAAAAAAAAAATTACCATAATAATGAAGTTTTTCTGAGAAT
Source organism: Nephila pilipes (assembly GCA_019974015.1). NCBI lineage: Eukaryota > Metazoa > Arthropoda > Arachnida > Araneae > Nephilidae > Nephila > Nephila pilipes. The sequence goes on from BMAW01060826.1 coordinate 668,223, forward strand.
GTTTAATGGTTATAAATTAATACAATGCAAAATATTTTTAAATATTCAGTTAAATGTACAAAGTATAGATGAATAATGTATTTTTACTTGCATCTAAAACTACAACGCTCAGTAAGAGAAATTCTCAAGTAATTGTGTTTCCTTCCAAAAGTATCCACCAAACTTGGAGAGATATCTTGATTTTTAACCTGAAAAGAATTAGAATTTCTCTACTGTTAATTAATTGTTTATTCAGAAAATTGCTCTTTAATTTTTACCAAGTATTCTAGTAAGTTCCTAGGTTTGACAGTAAAAAATGGCAGAAATATCACCAAAAGGCAGCCAAATGAAATTAAAGTAATAGAGCAGAAGAAACATGCTAAAAAAAATTCTTAAAAAAAACACAAAATAGTACAATACAAAGATACAATTTCTTTCAGAAATGTATAAGATCAAGATTTATCAATCAATGCCATCTAAATACTCAATTCAGTAAGATAAACAATTATACAAATTCTGACATTACTTACATCCTTCAGAGGAAAAAATCTAAAGAATTTCACACATTTTTTTTAAAATTGGTAAAATTAATTGAACATATTTTTTTTTCCCTGACAGTGTATTCACTATGTAAAAAATAACCCCATGCTTAAATTATATAAATGTTAAGTTATATGTATCATATACTTTAGAATTATTAATAAATTGATTTTGACAAAATTCAAATACAATACAGATTAATCATACTTGTATAAAATGTGAATGTTTGAAAATACTTAAAATTTCAGATAAATTAAAATCAAATAAAATGAGAAAAAAAAATATACAAAATATCAGCAATATGTAAATTGAAATATTTTTAAAAAACATTAGGAACTTATTTACTTAGTAAAAACAATTACTCTCAATTAATACATTAATTGCTTGGTAAAATACATTACTTTTATAACTACATTTTCCTATTTATTAATGAAAATAAATCTGTTCTTAATTTGCTCTCTCTCTCTCTCAACATAAGTAAAATTTCAAAATGAGGAAAATTGAAGTAATTATTTTTTTGTAAATCATCGGTATAAAATAATTAATTGTACCGAAAAATACGCACATTTCCAGAACTGATGTTAAGTCGCTGGGAAAAGTGTAAAAATCTGTTTGGAAAACAAAATATTTTGTTTCTAATCATATTATTTTTCTCAACTGGTTTTTTTTTTTTTTTTTTTTTTTTTTTTTTTTTTTACGGAAAAATTTAATTTTATATTTTAACTAATTTCACTTTTGTCTATTTTCAATTAAACATTGGAATTAAAGAAATGTAAAACGGTTTCTTGAGAAAATAAAGGGGAGTTAAATACAATCACATTAAGTATATCAAGCGCAAAACACCCTCACGTTGGCGATAATTTAAAAAGTGCTGGAAAGGAGAGGCCAACTTTATATCAGAAGTTTTCTCAGTAGCCAATGAGATTGCTTCTCTTTCATTGATTCAAAACAAACAAACAGTAATACTTTTGAAGTGATGTAGGAAATAGGAACGAAGGAAGCGAACGTGTAATGCTATTGAAGAATGGCAGCACTGATTCCTATAAATTGTAGAAAAACCAGTTTTTCATGGGTTACTATATCTTGTTAATTATGCACTATAGGCTATTTTCTAAATAATTACAAAAAATTAAAAAAAAAACAGCAAAACGACGATTCGTCTGTCTTCTTAATAAAATGCAAAAATTTTCAGTTCATCCAGTCAAACAAAAAAAAAAGAGATTATTATGTTCATTTATACAATAACAACTTGCCATCTGAACAATATTTTAATCAATTAAGAATTGATTAAATTTTCGAAAAGTCTTAAATTATTGTATTAATATGTTTGACGTAATATTCATCAGAAGCATGTTTAGAAAACAAATTTTATATATATATATATATATATATATATAACATATATAATGAAAGCAAATAAATGTTGAATTGTAAATACCAGCATTTTAAGCTGAAAATAGGAAGGTATAACATTTTAACAAAATCATTTACAATTTTTGTTTGTTTGATTTTTAGTGAACTAGGAAATATTTTTAGTTTTTCAATGTAAATTAAGTATTTAATACTTAAGAAACTATTTTTTTTTTTTAGAAATTGTCATGTATAATAATCATTTAATAATAATAAAAGCAAAAATTGAGTTTCTTAAATTGGATCCAGTTTTAAAAAATTCTGCTCATTTTTTGTAAATTTTTGCGCTCTCCCTTTGAACAACATGAAATAATCTCTTAACTATTTATAAAATTATATTTTATAAATATTTCAATTGACTCTTTAAAATATTTTTATATTGATTAATATGCATAACTGAGCGCTTCCTTCATTTTGAATGCACTATGGTCTTCCAAAAGAATTTTCGATGTGTATTGTAATTCAGAGAAATATTTTTATTTGCTTCTTTTATAGAAAGCGTTATTTTACTCGTTTAAAAATTCAAATGACTGTCCTTTTTATTATAATTGAAACCGAAATAAAAAAAAAAAAAAAAAAAAAAAAAGAACATTTATAAAACGAACATATTATATTCCTATAGATTGTAGTAATGTAATATAAATGTAGAAAGCAATCATATAACATGAATCCTAGAGCACGATATAATAATTAGACAAATAAGTGATTGTAAAGTAATTTAATATTTTAAGAGTAAACATCAAAAATGGAAAAATTCTCGTCCAACACAATACAAAATAAGATTTCTAGTGTATAAGATGCCTCACTAGAAATATTCTATTTGCATGTGTATATTTAAGCAGATTTTTTTGCAGAAAACTGAAATTTATTATACATACTTTAATTTTATGCACCTTTTTATTTACAAACTAGTGAGCAAGTTTCTTCCTTTTTTTCCCCTTGAACAGAACAAAAAAAAAAAGCGAAATGCTATACATAGTTATGTGCATATTACGTGAAATATGGCATAATGATTTTTAGAACAGTGCATTTTATTTATTTTTAATAGCAAAATAACAATTCTTTTTCGAATAACTCGTCTACAAAACAAATTATTTAAAAAAAATTCTCTAAGTTATTTTTAAGATATTAATAAAAGGGCAGCCATCATTTACTAAATTATTCATTATTTTTCTGTATATATCATCTTGAACCGGTTCAAAAGTATATTCTGAGCTATAACTGGTCATTTATTGTAAATTTTACTGATCATTTATTTTTAAAAACTGATCATTTTATTTTAAGACTTCATTCATGCGGAAAATGAGTACTCCAGTTAGTATTGATATAAAACTTTTAAGGCTCTCGTCTACACGACACCAAGAAATCTCGAGCCTAATGTTATTCCTATGGAGTTTCGTGCTTTTCTATTTACATCTAAGGTATTGCCTTTAATTGCATGGAATAAAATACATTCGAATGAGCGATAAAAGAAACGTATTGTTAGGGTAACTTTCCATGAAGGAAATAGAGACACTGGCACAACATTTGAAAACAACCACAGCCAGAAATTTAAAATAGAAACCCTTTTTACCAATATTCGACTCTTCAATTTGCAATATACAAATGCGTAGTAAAAAGTATGAGGAGCTTTTTGAAATGTTTGGATTTTTTGAAAATATTTCTGATTTGGATGAGACAGAAATTAAAATAGCATGCGAGAAAATATCAAAATTTTACGATAAAGACATTAATGGAGAGGAATTGAACTTGGAATGTCAACATTTCAAGTCATATCTGATCACTGATGGCGAAAAGCTGAAGAAAAAGCAAAGAGAAGACAAGGGGAAAAGAAAGATCAATAAAAAAAATATAATTCTACAAATGCAGATGAAGACGAAGAACAATTGTTGGGTGAGGGGACTGGAATCAGGATCAACACATTCTTTACATACAAGTATAATGAAAGACTATTCACAGTGTTTCCCAATATTGAAATAATAATGAGAATTTTCTTATCAACGATGATTACTAACGCGAATGGGGAGCGTTCATTTTCAAAACTCAAAATAGCCAAAAATATATTGATAAATCGTATGTCTCAATCATGTTTGAATAACTTAAGCTTGATGAGTATTGAAAATGAAATATTATTAGTAAATGGTTTTGAAGACCTAATTAATGATTTTACGAATTGAATTTAAAAAATAGAAAACGAATATTCGCATAAAACCTTATTTTACTATGGATTGCTTTTATTGAATTGTACATGTATATACACCAAATTAGGTTATAGGGTCGCAGATGGGGCCTATTTTTTCATAAGAGCCCAGGGCCTCAAAAAGTCTTAAGATGTCCCTGTATTTAATGATAGAGGAGAGAATTGACTCACAACAATAAGCTAAGAGAGGAATTTTACTCTCAAATTTCGAGTAAATATTTAACGTGTTAGAAATAGATTAGTTTATCATCTAAATGAAAGTCCAGGTAACGATTCACGCCGATATAGAATCAATGACTTTCCCAATTTATCTATAAATCGAATAAATATTTTTAAGAAATTGAGAGGGGGGAGGTAATATGCCCATATTTTCAAAATAAAATTGTCTAAGATTTCTTCAAATTTATCACAGTTCTTGAAATTGTGAACTATGACTTGGGAATATCTAGGAATTTTTGCATTTTTTTTTTTATTGTTGCTCTCAGTAGTTCCCAAAGCGACGATACCGCAGGGTGCCTCGACGTCGTCACAGGAGTGGCAGGAAATCCACATTATTTTTATCTCTTATTAAGGATTAATCTTAGTTTTACAAACGATAAGTTGCCGTTCGGAACCTTAGTTCAAAAAGGGTACCGGGGGGGGGGGAATAAGTTGAGAATCACTGGAATAATTTAAATTTGTCTCTGTGAGCTGTTCACAGAGGAATGGGGGTGGTCATTAATATACTCAATGATCAGCGTATCTTGATTTTTTTTTTTTTTTTTTTTTTTTGCTAACGGATGAAAAAGTATGTAAAAAAAATTTGCGGAGTGATGGTTTTTATCAGGAAAAAAAAACTGTTATTAAAGAACTATTACCTAAATTAATTGTAACATTTTTGCTAACATTTATTTACAATTACTTTTATTATCATTTATTACATGTATTCAAATTTTAAAATAAATAATTATTGTCATTATTATACATAAGTAAATAAACACTCGAGAAAAATCACAGAAAATAATAAAATAAACAATCACAAAGTCAGTGCAAAGCAAAACAGTCAATCCTCTGATTAATACAAAAGTAAATATCTATAATTTTGGTTTATTTGGCATATAATGTTAATCCTATGATTCATAATTATCTTTTTAATTGTGTGTTCTAAATAAGTCATGTATGTCGGAGCTGTGAAACAATCAAAAGTCGATTTCTAATTTTTTTTTCTATCATAGATGAAAATCCAATTTCCTAGAAATATGTTGTCGCGAAGAGGACTAATATATTATAGTTTTCTCGTATAGAAATCGATATTTATTTTTCATTTTGATCCAAAATTTATATATAGACATTATTGAAAAATTAGTTTTTAACATAATCTCTAAACTAAGCCTGTCCAACCCAAAAGAGTTGGCGGGCCACTTTAGAAACGTGTTTTATTCTGGTGGGCAGCATTATGTGTGTGTCTATGTGTGTGTGTGTGTGTGTGTCTATGTGTGTGTGTGTCTGTGTGTCTGTGTCTGTGTGTCTGTGTGTGTGTGTGTGTGTGAATGGGTATGTTACGCTAAATATAATAAACTGGCGATTGTGTATAATTACCGGTGATTATTCATAATCACCTCTGAATTTGGTAAATGTGATAAATTATTGAATATTTATCACATTTACCAGTTAGTTTATAAAGTCCCTTACTCGTAATTTGGAATGTATTACAAGTCCATAAATTTTCTTAAGCTTATGATGTCAGATGCAAGTGATTTCAATAGCAGTAGTAGTATGGAGATCAGGGATATCAACGATGTGTTCACAAGGGAGAGTGCAAATCTAACAAGGGCAAATGTAAAAAAAAACAGGAAAACTATGTTAATCTAAATGTCATAATAGTCTAATGTGTCTAAATAAGTACACTTACAAGTAAATGTTTTTTTTTCATAGAACTGTTTCGTATAAGTTCTAATAATCTAAATTGTTTTCTTAATTTGGTTCTATTATTTGACAAGACATAAAAATTATCTAGAAATACTACTTATTATTTAATTCAATGTTCTGTTTTGTTTATATAAAAATAAAGTACTTACTGAAATAACAAACTAGGCTTTATCTTATTTTCAGTAATTTTGATCATTTTGTATTGTTCAATATATTTTACGACATATAATATATAACTTATGCTATTATCTAATATATCTGTTTTAGGATATCTATTGAAAGTAAAGTACAAAAATGTCACTATTATTTAAATTTTTAAATTGAAATATTATTGTACGTTTTATTGTAAGTCATCAAGACGCTCTTCTTATTCTTAAGAACGAAATTTTTAACGTTATTGAAAAATATTTATTTTTTCGAATTAAGATATCGTTATTCAACAAAATAATCTGAATCTATTACATTCCCTATTACAAGTTAGGGATTTTATAAACTTATCGGTAAATGTGATAAATTTTCAGTAATTTATCACATTTACCAAGTTTAGAGATGATTATGAATAATCACCGGTAATTATACATAATCACTTGATTAATCACTTTTACCGTAATATATATATATATATATATATATATATATATATGTGTGTGTGTGTGTGTGTGTGTGTAATGATTTAACTTAATTCACATTAATTTCTCACTTAAATAATAATTTAATTTACTAAATTTGCCCATTATCTCCTTTAAACGATAATGTTCATTCGTATTTCCTGATACAATTCCTATTTATTTTAATTAATTTAATCACGCGTTCTAAAAGATTTGCTGATAATGCTCTCTTCTCATGGAACAGACCTATAGGGATTATCCCTACCAGACTTCAGGTCTATACTTATCTTCCCTGGAAGTCCCTCCATTCAGACCTTCTGTAATCTGACGTTTAATTGAATTTTCCCTCATATAAATAACAAAACACAGCGAAAAACGCGCTCTTCTCTTATTATTGCTCTTCTTATGCTTCTGTCTCTGATGATCATCTGAGATTTGTATGGTAACTTCACTTCGGCCTTTCGTGGCCAAAGTCCGACTAAAGTCTGCTACAATATGGAATTAAAAGTATTTCGGCCATGTATAGACTGATTCATTACTGTTGAAATATAGTTAAAAACAATATGTTACATTTAGTCGACAGGATCGTTACATATATATATATATATATATATATATATATATATATATATATATATA